>CM035097.1:4810573-5331805 GCA_020205505.1 Panax japonicus
CGGTTGATGGAGTAATTATTGTGAAATCAAACTCACGAAATACACTCACATAAACATACATAAAGAAATATAAAGTATGAACACAAGAATTTACGTGGAAACCCAATTGGAAAAAAACCACGGAGAGAGAGAGTAATCCACTATAATAATATTGAGAGTACAAGTTGTATATTTGTGTTGTATCTCTTGTGTTCTTGTATCTTATCTTTCCCCCAAAACCCTAGCTTGTAGGCATATATATAGAAGCCACCTCCACCCGTATCCTACTAGGAGAAGGATTCCTTATCCCTTCAAATAAGGAAATACAATCTTATTTTAATAAGGACTCTTCCACTCTCATAATAAATATATATGGGTCATCACCAGATCCGGACTATTAAATAAACTGGGCTGCACCATGGCTAGACCCAAATAATCACACTCCAACATTGCCCCCAGTCTCTTATTTATAAGGAACTTATAAATGAGAGACTATACAAATATATCCCAACAAAACGACCATATTTGCTGAAGAGAAAATATCACGCCTGAACTTCATGCGCCTAACTAAAATTGTTGGCTCCCCATATTGTCGCCTCACTACTCTTGTTTACTCCTAAATAGATAAACAATTGCCCTTATAATACTGCTACTAAAGAACCAACCATGCACCAAACGAACCAACTTTATCACTACCGAAGATATAAAAAACCAACCTTATACCAACCGAACCAACCTTATCACAACCGAAGATATAAAAAACCAACCTTATACCAACCGAACCAACCTTATCACAACCGAAGATATAAAGAACCAACCTTATCACAACCGAATATAGAGAACCAACCTTATACCAACCGAATATATAAATAATCAACCTTATATATACCAACCGAACCAACCTTATACCAACCGAACCAACCTTATTCCAACCGAAGATATTAAAGAACCAACCTTATATCAACCGAACCAACCTTATACCATTCGAACCAACCTTATCACTACCGAAGATATAAAGGACCAACCTTATACCAACCGAATAAACCTTATTCCAACCGAACCAACCTTATACCAACCGAAAATATAAAGAACCAACCTTATCATAACCGAATATAGAGAACCAACCTTATCCCAACCAAACTAACATTATACCAACCGAACCAACCTTATCACAACAGAAGATATAAAGAACGAACCTATTACAAACCGAACTAACCTTATCACTACCGAAGATATAAAGAACCAACCTTATAACTACCGAACCAACCTTATCCCATCATTGCCCCTCAGTCTCTTATTTATAAGGAACTTATTTATAAGAGACTATTCAAAAAGTCTCTATGGGATTTTTATCCTCGGGACTTATATCCTCGAGACTTATATCCTCAGGATTTTTATTCTCGGAATTTTTATCCTCGGGATTTATATATACTCGGGATTTTTTATCCTCAGGACTTATATCCTCGGAATTTTTATCCTCGGGATTTATATCCTCGGGACTTATATCCTCGAGATTTTTATCCTCGGGAATTATATCCTCGAGACTTATATCCTCGGGATTTTTATCCTCGGGACTTATATCCTCAGGATTTTTATCTTCGAAATTTATATCCTCGGGACTTTTATCCTCGGGATTTTTATCCTCAGAAATTATATCCTCGAGACTTATATCCTCGGGATTTTTATCCTGGGGACTTATATCCTCGGGATTTTTATCCTCGGGACTTATATCCTCGGGATTTTTATCCTCGGGAATTATATCCTCGAGACTTATATCCTCGAGATTTTTATCCCCGGGACTTATATCCTCAGGGATTTTTATCCTCGAGATTTTTATCCTCGGGAATTATATCCTCGAGACTTATATCCTCGAGATTTTTATCCTCGGGACTTTTATCCTCGGGATTTTTATCCTCGGGATTTTTATTCTCGGGATTTTTATTCTCGGGATTTATATCCTCGGGATTTTATCCTAGGGATTTTATCCGACCTTATAACCCCTCCAACCTTATGCCGCCATAATATCCGTCACGATCCCTGTGGGAGGCTTCGATCAGACTTTATATCTGTAGAATGTTTATCCTTTTGGGAGATCGGAACCTTCCTGAAGGACGTTTGTCCGACCTTATAACCCCTTCCGACCTTATGCCGCCATAATATCCGTCTCGACCCCTGTGGGAGGCTTCGATCAGACTTTATATCTGTCAAAAGTAAACAGTCGAAGACAGGATGAAACCGGTGTGGCTCGAAGAGAAATCGCCACAGAGATTGTCGAAGTGGTCCGAACCTAACTTCATTTGTTCCCATGTGGTCGACAAATGTTGATAGTGATGAAGGACAACGAAACCTTTTATGTAATATGTGAAGGTGATTGCTCGCTTTCCTCTATTTGTGAAAATTAAGAGTCACGCATATTCTATCTGAGGCTTGTTATTCTCCCGAAGATCAGTGTTGATTCCAGGTGCTAGTTTTATTTTACTGAAGCCGATGGGCTTGGATTGCCTTGGTTGGCTTTGAGAAGCATATTGAAGAGGTTGTTGCTGGTCAAGAATTTTCTGAGCAGCTTCCTCGGTGAGACCATTCCTAGGAACATGATCTAAATCAACGGCACCTTGTTTTTGAGCTTGAACAAGCTGATGATGATGCGTATGATTATGCTGATGATGATATTGAACCGGCACGTGATGAGCATACACACGATTATTTTGAACTGAAACCCTCACATGACCCTGAATCGCCGGCGCATGGAAGTAACCACTACCCGGGGTAAGTGGATGTGGTGGTTGGCGGTATAAGAGCTGGGCCTACTGAGTTGGATCGGTTGAACTGCTACTACGAGGAAAGAACTCAGGCGCTTTGGCGTTGAGTCGACTCGATGATAGATTACGTGAAAGTTGTGAAGACCGATCAGAAGAAGAGCTCTGTGATTGTTGATCATCGGCGCGAGAAGAGTCTAAGGTTGCAGATAGTGAATCTGATGAGAGTTGAGCCATTATTTGTTGATTGATCAATCAATCCTAGGGCTTTATTTTTAGTTTTGCTGAAATTCTGGTGGATCTGATCTAGTATTTTGGGTAAATTTATCTTTCTACTTCCCACGAGAAAGGCCCGTTATTTCTGAAGCTTAATGGCACCTTGTTTCTGTTCTTCCTCATTCAATGTTAAAGTGCTGCTATGATCAATGAGCATGAGTACATCTCCCCACTACAAATTGAGAGCCATCCGAGTGCTGTTGTCGTTTGTGAATGCAAATATAGGAGAGTTTGGACGGTTCCGAGAGAAGAGAGATGCCATCTGTCCATGCTTTGTGTATACAAATATATCATCCACGCCAAGGTTGTTTGTTACAGTGATGCGGGTTATTCTTCGGTCGGGTTTCTGTTTGCTCGATTTTTCCATCAATTGGCTCCGATGAGTTCTGGATCAATTTGCCTCTGACCCATTTGATTTTGAGACCCACGAATTGAAAAACCCAAAAGTGGATTCTCTTAATTCATATTGCGAGCAGAGCCTCTCCGGTATTGCTGACCACTTCACTGCATGCTCCTTTTTCAACTCTGGTTGATTTAAAGAATCCAGGCCATGCATCATGTATAGTTTTTTGCCATCACCTTTATTGAAAAGTAATTTCCTGGGTATGTCCGTAGGTATGAGCACAAAAGGTAGCAGTAGGCATTAATATGCATAAAAGGAATGGATTTTATAACATTAATCATGTTACTTCAAATACACGCCCCTAAATCATGAGGTATATTCTATATGAAAGGTTAGACATAATATGTACTCCTTTTGGGTAAAGTAGTATCGGCAATGGTGATGATATACGGACCCCACCCTAATAATCACAACACATCAAAATTGGCATGAACCCGTGTATTAATGCTGACCCACTGGGGAATTATACGACATTAATATATAATAATTTCAAATAATGTAACAACATATTATTGCATGAGTGTGATGTATCACTCTACATAAAGGAACTTAAATATGTATGCGATACATAAATAAGACTACATGAATTCGGACGTCAAGCCATATGACGTGAAAATAAAAGATTATCAACTGTACGATATAATTTGAAACTTATCTTTGATTTCTAGGACGGGTAACAAATTTAACGCCGCAGTTGATCTTGGCGATTTTGATCTGACACTAGAACAAGTGCCTCGTTTCCCACAGACGGCGCCAATGTTAACACCTGATTTTGTACGCCTGACGAAATCACCCAAAAGGACATGCCAAAATAGCGCCAACGGTTGATGGAGTAATTGTTGTGAAATCAAACTCACGAAATACACTCACATAAACATAAATAAAGAAATATAAAGTATGAACACAAGAATTTACGTGGAAACCCAATTGGGAAAAAACCACGGAGAGAGAATAATCCACTATAATAATATTGAGAGTACAAGTTATATATTTGTGTTGTATATCTTGTGTTATTGTATCTTATCTTTCCCCCAAAATCCTAGCTTGTAGCCATATATATAGAAGCCACCTCCACCCGTATCCTACTAGGAGAAGGATTCCTTATCCCTGCAAATAAGGAAATACAATCTTATTTTAATAAGGACTCTTCCACTGTCATAATAAATATATATGGGTCATCACCAGATTCGGACTATTAAATAGACTAGGCTGCACCATGGCTAGACCCAAATAATCACACTCCAACAATCAACATGTTCGGAAGACATGTTGAAATTAATCATGATTATGAGAAGAAATTGAGAGATTCAATGGAGGCTGACCACTACTTTTATAGCCTATATATTCGAGCAAGAGTGAAAACCACTTTAGGGACCTCTCAAATATCTTACAGATACCCATTTTTTGGGTTGTGTGTATTCAAAGTCGGTAAACCTCCGGATGGGGTTCTCTTGAAACAAATTTGTGAGACCGAATGAAAATACATAATAAGGTACGTGTTAATTACTAATATTTTATCCTAGCTATTGAAAAATGATATTAATATTTTTTGGGTTACAGGTGGTAGATTGAATAAAATTTTCGAGACTCATCATATTAAGCTAATTTTTCTTTGATTCAGAATATGATTTTATATAAGGTATAATTACTAGTTTTTTTCTCTCTCCACTCGTCTTTTGTATTAATGGTGTATTTCTGGAGCAGTTAGCTGGTGCTGCTGTTGCTACTACTACTGCTACAGGTATATATCTTGTCATATATGATTAAAATGGAACACTTAATAACTACATTTTTTTTCTTTTTTGATAAAGTGTGGGAAAATCCATACAATGCATGGTGTTTTTTGGTAAGCGTACTCTGATTTAAGTTTATGACCTTTAGGAACTCTAGTTGTATTTCATTCTAACACATGTGATTTATCATTTGCACTGTGTTTTTGAGTTTGGAAAGAGAAGAAAGAACAAAATTTAAAATTAATGTGAGAAAAGAGGGGGGTTACTCTTATTAGACCGTTATAAGCATATTTTTGGTATTTTTATATGTAGTCCAAGTCTTTCATATATTTTTTTCTTTTCAAATCCTTCCCAAATATAGGATTTTTTGTTGAGGGTATTTAAATCCAGTTTTCTGTCTTATATATTCTCTCTCAAAAACACCTCACAAAGAGGGGGCTCTTTTAATCTCATCACTAAATTTTACTTCTCTTTTCTTCTTTCTTTAGAACTCAAAACACTGTTAAACTGGTTTGAGTACCATATTTTAATTTTGATAAATGATCTCTTTACAACATGTTAGGTGTCATTTTTCTTTCCTAATGGCTATTTTTTTTGATGCAGGAAAGAAGACAACATTTGATGATTGAGACTAAGACTAGTTGGTGGGACTTCAAAGCAAGCTTTGGTTGGCTAGAACATTTTTGTGCTTGAATCATCCTAGTCTAGTTTTTACCCTTAATATATATATATATAGTATTGTGAGAGGATTTCGTAATTTTTGTTTAGTCTGGTACATTTAGGGTTTTGCTTTTGGCAAGAATGTGACGTTCAGTAATTTGGAGAAAAGACCTTTATCATTTATTTAAGTTATTTATGTTGTTCCGGTTATTTATCGTTATTTATCTTAATTAATAGCGGGTGTTTTTGATAGTCTACTTGGTTTTTTCTCACATGAGATTAAGGCTGGTTACTACATGTGAGAGGAGTTCATGTAACTTTTTGAATTTGTTTATTTTTCTGCTCTTTTAGATTTTTACTTTGGCAGGGTTTAGAATTTTCTCTAAATTACTAAAAATAAGGTGGTCATTTTTGTTATTGATTGTTTGTTTATGAATTTTGGTAGTCAAAATATTTTTCCCGATATTCATTAATATGATATGTAGTTGAAGAATATATACTATACATTATTTTCTTTTCCCCTCCCTCGTAAAAATGTTTAAAATTCTTGTAAGCATGAGAAACATAAGGATTCATTCAATGGTTAATGGTAGCTCTGGACAGAAACCTTAGCAGCTTGAGGTTGAACATAAACTAAACTACACTCTGAACCAGAATTTAGTACTTTGAGCCATTGTGGTAGCTCATAAATGTTCTTTTCCCGAGTTGGAGTGAGACCCCATAGAGATCCAGTTAGATTCTCAACTACCAACTTGAGATCCGTGATCGGTTTCTGTGATGTGTTCTTGATTATAACCCTGCATTTACCTTCAAGTTACATGTATGAAATTATGTGCATACTTTGTACTTTGACTAATAACCATTCGGAAATAGAAGTCATTGCTTAAAATATGCTCCAACTGAAAACTGCAAGGAATACATTTACCTTTCTAGTTTTGGTTGTGGTATGTGGTAAGAAAGTTTTTTATGTTGCTTGATAAAAACTAGATCTAACTGCTGTTTTCTTTGTATATTTTATATTTCTTTGTTGGTTGTGATGGTGATCCTTTTGTTGCAAACTAAACATCAAGACTGCATTCATAGTTCAGTACATTTTTATTTTTTTGAGATTTGACGAATTAAAAATGTTAAAAACAAGTTATCTCTTCAAATTCACAAATTACACTCCATTCATACGAAATTTCAATTTAATTCACTGAGCACATTTTGTACAAGCGCAGGATCACACTTCATTCGAATAGGAAGACGACCTTCTCTTTCTAGTGTTTCTTATTACTCTGCTATGTCCGAACTCACTAGGAGAGAAGCAAATGATAATGGAGATATGTCGGACCACCCTGAGAAAGGGAGATAGTTAACCTGAAGTGAACACATTAATGTTAAACAGAGTCCTGTAATCTCTGACCTCTTATATAGGTCGTAGGTCTGAGACGTTATTATTCCCATCGTCCAGGAGTTGGTGAAGAACCCCATATACACTATTATTCCACATATCCAGGATGTTATATTTTTGGACTTTTTCATTGTTTGAAATTTATTTACCAGGTTTTAGAATTCCAAATGAAACAGATAATAGGAAAATTCAATTTTACTAGTTTATTACTGTTTTTCCTTGTTTTCCCAACAAAGAAACATAGCCTTAGGTATGTATTGGGAATCTGGGAGATATATGAATTTACATAAAACCGGAAAACAGAATTGATGAGCATAGCCTTGTCAGTTTACTGGTAGTGTGTGGTTGATATTTATTATTAAATTAAACATTTCTCAAGTTTTATGAGGTCTAAAAATAGCCAGATCACAGTGATTCTGATGTTATACAGCCTTCTTATCTCGTGATTCTGATGTTTTAACTATTCAGAATTTCACATAAAAGCACAACAAATATACAGCTCAATCAACTCTTACTCACAGTTTGACGTTGTACAGCACTCCTAAGCAGACGCAAGTGTCTAGGTTTTGGAGCATTAAATTTCTACATAAGCAAATCAGACTATAAGCTAGTGGAGTACAACTAGCCCTCAAAATTCATTTTTAATATGCAAGGTGAATAATCACGTCAGAACTGAATTAACTTGCTACCAATTTAGAAAAGGCACAACACTTGATGCTCTAATTGTCAACCCTCAAAAGATTTGCTGAACATTGCCCAAACATTCATTCCTTTTTGCTTTCATTTCTTAGTATTTTTGTGAAGGAATGTAGTCAATTTTAAGTCATTGACCATCATAAATCAAACCACTACCAAATTATTGGTATTTGTTAGTCACAATGGAGAAGGCCCGAATTGTTCCCTTTGCCATTTTCAGTAATACCTTCAAAATTTAGTAATGCACTGACTTTCCTTGTTCCCAACATGCAGATTTTCATCTACTAATAGACCAAACAATAAAATATGAACCTGGGACTACTATACTAACTATTTATAAATAATTAAAAAAATACTACTATAATGCAAAAATAACCACAAATTCATCAGATGGAAATTATGCTTTACACAAAAATTGAACAGTTTCACAATAAAATATCCACCAAAACTATAGAAGGCCTTGAATAAGGTAAAAGAAAATTCTTCACAAGAAGTTATATTCTAAATCTCTAACCAAAACAAACAAGCACAGAACACAAAAACAATAGGAAAAGAAAAACTAATTACTATTCCCGTAAACGAAAATCATACAAATATGGATACGCATACATAAAAATAAAATGCATAAAGCAGATACACAGAAAATGGACGGGGAGGCAGCACAAATACACCAGCAAGAGCCCCTCTTCCTGCTCCTCCCCTGTAATTGTGGTGCTGAACCTTATTTTCTTCTTCTTATATCTCTGTAATTAAACTATGGACAATATGGACAATTAAAAAAATTTGGGTAAAGTCATAAACCACTGAAATTCAATCAATCTCAAAAAAAATACCTCAAATGTGATCTTGAGTGGCTCATCAACTGCAATAAAAGAGAAAAACAAAAAACAAAAAGTAAATGTTAGGGTTTTGGACATCTGATCACCATTTCTCTCAAAATAAAATTGACCCACTTCAAAAAAACTCAAACCCAAATCCAAAATCAGATAGAGTAAAAGAACCTTGATTTTTGTTGCCGTCGACCTGTTTTTAGGAAGATGACCCCTCCGAAAAAGGCTTGATTTTGGGGGAACTTTCTCTCCAAGAAATGAAGGAAATGCCCGGCGGATAAGGAGCATGCGGAATGAGCGGAATGAAAAGGGTTAAAGGTATAAGGGGCAAATGATTTTTGAATTGGGCATTTGTTTTGTTTTTTATCTAGCTTAAATGAAATCAGAGTCATAGCCATTAGAGCCGTTATATTAAATCTGAGCCATTGGATGATCAAGTTTTAATCGTAACCGTTGTTTATTGAAGCCGCTCTGTTTTATTATATATATATATATATATATATATATATATATATATATATATATATATATAGGGGAGCGATCCATAGCATCTATATGCTATGGGACAAATATTGGCATATAGGCTCTAAACCACACGATTTAGTGATTAACGAATGCGATCTGTAATTTTAAAACACCGTCCGCTAGTAATACTAGCGGACGTACTTATTATTATTTCCGGATAATTAAGCCCTCGTACCTGATAAGAAGCTGTAGTCCGCTAGTAATACTAGCGGATAGAAGTCAGTTCGTCCGCTAGTATTACTAGCGGATTGAAGTCAGATAAAAGGAAGAGGCTTACATTAAAGATAAGATCCTTGTTATCAGAGATGAGAGCCAGCCCACCTCTGTAATGCAAAGTCCACGTCAGAACCAGAGCTGCCACTGTTATTCCGACTAACCGTACCACAAATATGATCGGAAATCTCACCACCGGTGCCGCCATCATCAGCTCTGTAGAGAAACAAAAATAAACACTTTTAGGTGTTGGAGAAGCTTTACTTTAATTCCATTTTTATCCTTTCCATCCTGCTAATTCTTCTAAACGTACACTTGTCCCTTTTACTCTCTCTCTCTGCATAAACAATTGAAACACTAACTGATTGTATATGGTTTGGAAATAATGCTGTTGGGAAAATGAAATCCTTGTACCACTAAAACAAATACATTATTGTCAAGTAAAATTACCGAATGATTGTCCATATGAAATCGCATATTCTCAATAATAAAACAACCCAAACAAGTTACTTATAATTACTAATAGTACCAGAAAATGGTATACAGATTATGATTATTATTTAAGGATCAAAAAGGTCTTCTTCGGTCTTGAGGCTCTAAAATTGCAAGTGAACCAACTTTTTACTAATTTAACAGGCCAACAACTAATGGCATTTAGGTTCAACCAAGATTAGCATAGGAAAAATCCAAGTGCAACCAGGTGAGGCGTGATGCTCCAAACCATAAACTAGCGGACTATTATCTGACTTCAATCCGCTAGTAATACTAGCGGACGACAGGTTTATTAGCTACTGACTTCTATCCGCTAGTATTACTAGCGGACTACAGCTTCTTATCAGGTACGAGGGTTTAATTGTCCGGAAATAATAATAAGTACGTCCGCTAGTATTACTAGCGGACGGTGTTTTAAAATTACAGATCGCATTCGTTAATCACTAAATCGTGTGGTTTAGAGCCTATATGCCAATATTTGTCCCATAGCATATAGATGCTATGGATCGCTCCCCATATATATATATATATATATATATATATATATATATATATATATATATATATATATCTATAATATAAAACAGAGCGGAGAGAGAAAATAGACAAATGTCACATCAAGTTTACGTCAGCTGCTCTCTCTCTCATTCCAGTTTATTCAAATTTCAAACCCTCTATCTATTCTACCACACACACAGAGCTCTCTCTCTCTCATTCCCCCTACATACAAATATGTGTTCTCATTATGTTTCAGATTTACAATTGTTTAATTTTGACTCACATATTTCGATAATTTTTAAATTTCAAATATTTTCAGGTATATATTAAAGGATACATGGTGTAAGCTGTAAAGTAAAGGGTCTTATACTTAACATGTTGTTTCTCTATTTTCTGCATGTATGTATTCATTGTGTTTCGTCTTTTGTAAAGTTAGATAATTATACATGGTTATGATGATTTTGGGTATGGAATGATGGTTTTTATGGTGGTTTGGATATGTATGGATGATTGTAGTTTTGTAAACATGTTTAGATTTTTTTGGATATCTATTTTTAAAGGAAACTCTGCCGAAATTTCTTGAAATTAGTAGCGACTAGCTTGATATTTTGGTGGTTGGATGTGTTGATGATTGAGTATGTATTAATTTCTTCATATATGTATTTTTTTGTGTTCCGTATTTTGTAAATTTAACTAATTATGCATGGTTATGATTATTTTGGGTATGGAATGATGATTTTTTCGGTGGTTTGGATATGTGTGGATGATTGTAAGTTTTATAGACATGTTTATATTTGTCTGGATATCTATTTTTAAAGGAAATTCTGTCGAATTTTTTGAAATTAGTAGCGACTAGCTTGATGTTTTGGTGGTTAGATATGTGTTGATGATTGTGTGTTCCGTATTTTGTAAAATTAACTAATTATACATGGTTATAATGATTTTGGGTATGAAATGATAATTTTTTTTGTGGTTTGGATATGTAATGATGATTGTAAGTTTTGTAGACATGTTTAGAATTTTCTGGATATTTATTTTTAAAAGAAATTTTGCCGAAATTTCTTGATGTTAACTAGCTCGATGTTTTGGTGGTTGGATATGTATTGATGATTGAGTATGTATTAATTGTTGTGGTGATATGTGTCTTTAGATAATGTAATATTTTTCAAATTTTAATTTAATTTTTCGTTACACCGTGCCTTCAGGCACGGGTTATAGCTAGTATATATATATAGGTGCAGAGCCGGCCCTGGGGCAGGTCCATCGGGGCGACCGCCTAGGGCCCAAAGTTAAGGAGGTCCCAAATTTTTTTAAAAATTATGTATATATGTGTATAAAAAAATAAAAGAATAATTATAAAATATAATGTAAAATAAATCAATAAATTAATATGGAGAATCAAAATAGACTCTTAGCCACAAAAAAAAACTCTTCAACCCTCTCAGTTCATATTTGATTCACGGTTTAACTGCAAAATTTAAAATATTTTGTATTAACTGACGAGGATAAATATTTGATTCACGGTTTAACTGCAAAATATGGCATACTTGATTAAAAAGATGTTTATATTACACATCTCTATATCATAGATGCTAACAATTTAAGAAAACACAAAAGTTCTATTTTGATTTTTGATTATGAGTTTTAATATTATATTTATTATTCCCTCCGCAATATGATAAAAAATTTAGTTGACTTTATATGTATATTAAAAATAAAAAAATAAAAAAATTTATCCATATTTAAATTCTCATTTAATTGTATAATTTATTGTACATAATTAATGATATTTCATAAATATGCATTTAAATAAAAATACGACAATTGAACTTAATATATGGCCAGGGGAGGGGCAAAACTGCTCTCGAGATAGTAATTAACCTTTAACAAAAAGATATTAAAGTGAATTTTATATATTTATATAAACAAACTAGTACTAATAAATAGTGAATTTTATATAGTTATATAGTGTAAATTATGTGTCTTGTGTTGAATACACCTCCAAAAAAGTCACAATCTGTACCAAATAGAATTATTTTGTAACAATCCTTGTATCTGTAGATATGTAATAATACTAGATATTTTTAAAAGTTAAATAAATTATATTAATTTTAAAGTATAATTTTAAAAAATTAAATTTGATTATATACTTTGAAAGTAATTTATAATACTATTAAAATTTTAATTGATTGAGATATGTAGTTAATGTAGGTAATTAGAATAATTATTTATTATAAATTATTTTATTATTTTTAATATTTATTATTATTACTATTTTTGGTGTAGCAAGATTTTGTTAAAAAATAAATAAATAAATAAAGGAATGAAGAAGCCCGCTTCCCGACCCAACCCGGGCCACGGACCTCACAATTTCAACCCGCCAAAATCCGGGCCATTTTAGATCCGGTCCGAGCCCGGCCCACCCGCCCGTTTGCCATCTCTAAAAGGGGCACACTTGAATTTTTTTGCCCTGGGCCTTGTAAAACACAGGACCGGCTCTGTATAGGTGGCCGAGTGCTCTATAATTGCACTGCACCAGTATGAAATTGTCATGCAATTCTTGGAAAACATCTGCCAAATCAAACAAAATCAACCACACATTTTTTTCCCATAAATATGCAGGGTAGTGTTTATTGCTGCAATGCTACTACCTGTTTTTATATCCAATTTAATTAATTAGCTACGTACGTTAATAATGATATTCCATCCCTCATTCCTCTCTTTGCTATTGGAAACAACCCCGAAAGCTTCCCATTATTGGAAACCTTCTCCATCAACTTGGAGTTGGAATAGAAACTTAGAGAGAGACAGGTAAAACTGTCAATAAAATAAAAACAGTCTTGTGTACATTTGTATTGTCTTATTAATATCTAGTGTCTTTCTTTTTTATATTTAATATTAATTCTCTTTGAATATTCATTTACACCTGTATTGTTTTATTTACATTTTGAAATATAATAAATTAATTAATTTATATAGAAATAGTTTCAACTGATAAATAAGTATGTTAATAATGTCAGAACAATAATTTTGTTGTCGGAATAAATATACATTTAACGACACTTTTAAAATGGGAATTTTTTTTTGAAACAATACATACATAAATGAGTAGTTATGTTGAGTACGTTCTGATTTGAGTATTTTTTATTAATGTTATTTTTTTCAATTGTTCTTGGACTCTACTTACAAGAAGAAAAAGAAACATAGCCTTAGGTGGTATGTATTGGGATTCTGGGAGATATCTGGAGTGTGGCGGCGATGTGCTCTGGTGACAGAGTGTTTGTCGCGGTGGGGAATATGTAAGTGATTCCGATGATGGGGATTGTACTTCCGACGGCAGTGGTGGTGGCCGCCGCGGCGGAGGCAGTGACGGTGGTGAGGAGAGAGAGGGGAATGGAAATCATTATGTGTTTCTTGAGAGAGAAAAATATTGCTTGATTTAAAATGGGTTTTCTGTGAGGGAAAGTATTGGGAGATGTGGAAAAAAAATATAAAAAAGACTTAAACACCCCTCCAAATCCCTTAGCCGGTCACTTTTGACCGGTTAATCAAATAAAGTGTGTCTTTTCTTATATATAATTGAAGTTTAAAATGTACTTAACACCTTTTTCGGTTTGGGGTGCAAAAGTCAACAAGGGTGTAAAGTTTGGGGTGCAAAGTGTCTTTTAGTCTTAAATTTTAGATATAAATAATATCTGCAAGACTGCAAGTATACATATATGGCCGGAACTTTGAGTAGTAATTTCAATTTTAATTTTTCATTCACGATTAACTTCTTTGCAATTTCTGTTGTATTCATTTGGTGGACTTCAAAAGCTCATATAGTTTAATCTATTGGGTAGTCTTTCTGTAATGGCGATAAAAGATGAGTTTAATCTATATATGTATAACAACGATAAAAGATGAGTTGAATTTTATGGAATTTTAATGTTACTTTGGTTGTTTTTGTTTGTTTCAAGTTGTTTGGCCATAATTAAGAGAGCCAATATTTACGTTTCAAGTTATGCCAAGTCGGGGTATCATGTTTCAATCTCTATTTTAGTGTTAGTCACATATTTATTAACATCATATTATTAGCGCTTATGTATGACCTATAAAGGCGCAAATCTAGTCTTGAAGTTGTGCATTTTGATATCAATAATCAACATAACTTCTACTTGTAATTTTCTTTATTTCTAATGTATACTTCTCTTGTATTGCCATTTAAATTGTCTATATATCAAATGACTAACGATGTTTGTTTACAGGTGTGATTGAGTACTTTCTACTTGCATAAAAAGGAGCAAAAATAAGACGGATCATCAAGGGAGAAGCTAAGGACCTACAAAGTTGATTCCTTGAGTAATACCAACTGATCAGGCTATGGCTCAAACAATGCTAGAGATAGAACATGCACCAGCTCCAGTCCCACAACTTGCTGCTAATTCCAATCCTAACACGCACCTCACATTACATCATCAAACATATGTAGAATTTCTTTATCAAAATCTGTGTGGTAGGGTGATGATAGGAATTATTGTTCTGCTAACTTTAGCCATATACCTATGTTTCCATTACAAACCGCAACCCCCTATAATAAACATTTCGAGCGTTAGCCTCCACGAGGCTAACCTTGATAATACTAGTAAACCTTTTTCTTACAACATAACATTCCATCTAAATTTATCTAACCCAAATCATAGGGTTCATTTACGTCTTCATGGGATAGTTGTGAGACTCATGGTTGCTCACACTGTTGTGGGAACCAAAAACTTACCTCCATTAGAAATGAAGGCTCTTGATTCCCATTTCTTTTTCATCAACATGTTCAAAAGACATGTTGAAATTAAACATAATTATGAGAAGAACTTGAGAGATTCAATGGAGACTGGCCACTACTTGTATAACCTATATATTCGAGCAAGAGTGAAAACCACTTTAGGGACTTCCCAAATATCTTACAGATACCCATTTTTTAGGTTGTGTGTATTCACAGTCAGTAAACCTCCGGATGGGGTTCTATTGTTACATAATTGTGGGATGGATTGAAAATACATAATAAGGTACGTGTATATGTACGTGAAAATACATAATATTTTTTCCTCCATATATATGAATTCTTCAATGGAGATCTACTAATCTTCTCACATAGAATTTATTTAGTCACAAACACCATGGATTGCAAAGAAAATCCTTTATTTAACAAAGGAATGGCTTTTTCTTCTTCTGATTTAAAGGATAAATCTACTGGTGAGACTCCTAAAGTTGCATGGGACTTCGATTTGAATTTGTCGGTAGATACGGGCATCGATTTGAACAAGATCTCAGATGATGAAGGTGAGCTTTCTATGGAGGGAAAAAAAGTATTTAGTATTTTTTAGTATTTTTTACCCCAACTTTTTTTAACTTACTGTCGTTATTTTTAGTGGGTTTTGTTCTCTAATTTTTGGAAATGATGTTGTGCTCATCTATTATTTTAGATCAATTGTAATTGATTGCTGATATTTGGGTATGTAATGGCCATAGATTTTATTTCTGATCGATTGTAATGGGTTTTAGAAATTTGGATATGGAATGATGATGAGTTTATTTCTGATATATGGTGTTATTCCGATCTAGGAATGAAATTCGCATCTCCTCTCCCCATTCCTGCCATTAATGTGGCCTTAGAGAGGCATTACTTGGTTGTGGTGCTCTGGCCCTTAATATGTAATCCTTGGCCACCATCCTCATTCTGATATCTTCTGGTGCAAACGAGTGTTTAAGATGATTGAACCACATAAAATGCAAACACAATAAAATCCAGAAACTGCTTTAAAGAACCAAATATAAAGAAAAATTTAGAAATGATAAATGGATGTCGTGAATTGGTATATAGTATCCATTACCATGTTCTCTTTGTTTTCTTCAGTTGTTTCCTCTGCAGCCAAAGAGCTGGTTGGGACTGTAAAGATAGATATAATGATTTACACCGAAGCCAGATCCCAGGTGCAGGATCACTTTTCTTAATAACCTCCTTCACTGATCCTTTGATTGGGGAACTGATGTTCAAGGACATGTTCAAGGAAAGTTTCATGTTTAAGACTTGAGTCCTTAGCACAACAGTTTCATGTTTAAACATCCAACTGAAGTCCACTAGTTGTGCTAAGGACCTCTTTTACCTTACAACTCCATGGTGGTTGAAATTGATTTCTAGATGCTAGAACCTGCATTTACCTTCAAGTTACATGTATGAAATTATGTGCATACTTTGTACTTTGACTAATAACCATTAGGAAATAGAAGTCATTGCTTAAAATATGCTCCAACTGAAAACTACAAGGAATACATTTACCTTTCTAGTTTTGGTTGTGGTATGTGGTAAGAAAGTTTTTTATGTTGCTTGATAAAAACTAAATCTAACTGCTGTTTTCTTTGTATATTTTATATTTCAATGTTGGTTGTGATGGTGATCCTTTTGTTGCAAACTAAACATCAAGACTGCATTCATAGTTCAGTACATTTTTATTTTTTTTGAGATTTGACGAATTAAAAATGTTAAAAACAAGTTATCTCTTCAAATTCACAAATTACACTCCATTCATACGAAATTTCAATTTAATTGACTGAGCACATTTTGTACAAGCGCAGGATCACACTTCATTCGAATAGGAAGACGACCTTCTCTTTCTAGTGTTTCTTATTACTCTGCTATGTCCGAACTCACTAGGAGAGAAGTAAATGATAATGGAGACATGTCGGACCACCCTGAGAAAGGGAGATAGTTAACCTGAAGTGAACACATTAATGTTAAACAGAGTCTTGTAATCTCTGACCTCTTATATAGGTCGTAGGTCTGAGACGTTATTATTCCCATCGTCCAGGAGTTGGTGAAGAACCCCATACACACTATTATTCCACATATCCAGGATGTTATATTCTTGGACTTTTTCATTGTTTGAAATTTATTTACCAGGTTTTAGAATTCCAAATGAAACAGATAATAGGAAAATTCAATTTTACTAGTTTATTACTGTTTTTCCTTGTTTTCCCAACAAAGAAACATAGGCCTTAGGTATGTATTGGGATTTTGGGAGATATATGAATTTACATAAAACTGGAAAACAGAATTGATGAGCATAGCCTTGTCAGTTTATTGGAAGTGTATGGTTGATATTTATTATTAAAGTAAACATTTCTCAAGTTTTATGAGGTCTAAACATAGCCAGATCACAGTGATTCTGATGTTATACAGCCTCCTTATCTCGTGCTGTTGGAATATTTTATTCCTTATGTGGCCTTTACTATTTATGTAATTATTGGGCTTACATATTGTATTAATTTAATCACTTTATTTATGGGTTTGGTAATTAATTATGTGGCCTATAAATTATATTCCTAATAGTATTTGGCATAATAGGCCCTAGGGTTTCATAATCTTGATGGAAGATTTTGACCCTTAGCTATTAGATAAATAAAACAGTTAGGGTTTGGTCCCAATTGTCGTCTCAAGAACTTTATACACACCTATACATCCATCCTAAGATTGAGAGAGGCAATTGAAGACCTTCACCCTTAAGCGCAGCGGAAGCGTGATACGCACAAGAGGTCTTCTCTCAATTCATGTAAATACTTAATATCATTATTATGATTAATTGATTTTATTTATTCTATACAATAGCACGTTCCTGTATAATTTATTTAACATCTGGTATCAGAGCGTGGGTACGTTATTTTATAGAATAAATTAATTAAGTAATTATGCTAGAATTTTAATTTTGCATAATCTCTTTATGGGTACAATATAATGTAGAGAGAGGCATCCTGAATTCTAGAAATTTGATGCTACATAATAATAAACATTAAGTACTGCTTGAATTTTTCAATACGAAAGCTTGTGAGCTGTGAACAAAAACAACATGTCACAAGAACACATCAGAATACTTATAAATTACTAACGGAAATAATTTCCGAACAGAACTATTCTATAACATCTTGTACTGCATCATGTTCTGCATATATATGACTACTTATAAATTAATTTAATTTGTATCATGTCATGCACCCATTTATACAGTGCATTAATTTATATTACAAACTGATTTTCGTTTAAGTTTTGTTGTTCATAATGTTATGCGTGAACAGTAATATTAATATTAAAATAATATATGTTAAATTTATTATTTATTATGTGGGGATAATATTATGATATTCTTATGCCCTCATATATTCATGTTAAAATTAATGTGATTATTTTTTAATCAATTCATGTTCATAATTATATATTTTAATTTAAAATTTTGAACATGATGTGATATATTATTAGGGCTTTTTAGTTGTTACATGTAAATTTAAATAATTTTAATTTTCAAACTTGATTAATATGTTTAAAGAAAATTGAGTTTGATTATAATAATTTATATGTATGCGTGACTCTTTTATTGTTAAAATTAATATTCAGACCAACGGAGGATTATTAATTGAAACAATTAAAGATTAAGAAAAGTCACATAATATTACATTTAATAAATAAAGATTTTAATTTTACCCAAAGGAAAAATTAGAATTAAAATTTATTAAATGGAATTTTATTGCATAAGTAACATGTTTATTTCGTTTCTGCCCAACGGTGATGCGTGGATAAATGTGTTTTGTATTATTTAATGGGGATGTTATTAGTATATTATTAATTGGACCAACGAAAAATTAATAATTATGCACCAATATTTCATTAAAATCTATTTTTGGGAGTTGTAAATAGATTTTATGTAACTAACTGCTTGCTCTACAGTTGATTTTTTATTATGATTAATTTTTAATTATTGTTGTACATTGTGGATTTCTTTTAGTTTTTTGTAAGCATGTTTATGAGCTTGATTATGTTTCGACATTGACTCCAACTAGTATTTTCTGGGTATATCTCTGAAATTGAAATCTTTAATGAAACTAATTTTACTGCTTGAAAAGTGTAAGTGAAAATTGTTCTCGGCACTATGGTTTTGGACTATGCATTACGAGTGGATCATCCTGCTCCACTTACAACTACTAGCTCAATTGAGCAAAAGGTTATTTATGAAAAGTGGGAGCGATTCAACTGCATGTCCCTTATGATTATGCAAAACTCTATCACAACAACCATTCGAGGAGTCATTCCTGACTTTGAGAATGTTAAAGAGTACTTAACTTTAGTCGAGGAACAATTCAAGGGTTCTTCTAAAACATATGCAAGTACCCTTATTTTGAAAATGCTCACTAGCATGTATGATGGCGTTAGTGGAGTGCGCGAGCACATTATGATGATGAACGATATGGCCTTTAAATTAAAGTGTATGGACATGATGTTTTTTGAGAGTTTTCTTATTCACTTCATTATGACTTCTCTTTCTGCACAGTTTGATTCATTTAAGATCACTTATAACACGCAGAAAGAAAAGTGGAAGATGAGCAAGTTGATCTCTATGTGCGTCCAAGATGAAGAAAGGCTTAAGGTTGAAAAACCTAATGTTGCTTATTTGACTACCACTGGATCCTATAAGAAGAAAGCTTATAAAAAATGGCAAAGATTTTAAGAATAAGGATAAACCAATTTCTACCAAAACAAATAAGGCAAAATTATTCAGGTAACAACTCTGAGACATGTCCTAAATGTCACTTCTATAAGAAGTAATGACATATTCAGAAAGAATGCCCTAAGTTAAGAGAATGAATTGAAAAGAAAGGTATATCGTCCATCAATTATGTAACTTATGAATCCTTTCTAATGGATGTTCCTTCTAATACATGGTGGCTTGACACTGGTGCTATGGTTCACATTACTAATTCATTGCATTGATTTTTTTTTAAAGAAGACACTCTAAAAGGGGGAAAGAACCATTAAAGTTGGCAATGGAGAGTCTATACAAGTTGAAGCATTATGAACTCTTCTTTTAGTTTTGGAGAATGGTTTCATCTTGTATTTATATGATACTCTTTATGTTCCCAGTATGAAACATAATTTAATTTCTGTATCTAAACTTGACGTTGATGGATTTTCGTTTAAGTTTGGGAATAATAAAATAATTATTTATCATTACTCTCATGTTATTGGTTCTGGATCTTTAGAGGAAAACCTCTATAAGATAAATTTGGATAATATATTTTCTGAATCCTTGTTAACAATGAATGTGACAAAAAGTAACTCTAAAAGTGAAAATAAGAGAAAAACTAGATAATGAGAATTCTTCAAAATAGTGGCATTAACGCTTAGGCCATATATATTTCAAAAGACATAATACGACGTCTTATAAAGGATGGAATTCTTCATTCACTAGATTTTTCTAATCTTGACCATTGTATTGAATGAATAAAAGGAATATTTGTGAAAGGTAATAAGAAAGGAGTAACTAGAAGTAGTGCACTTCTTGAGGTGATTCACACTGATATATGTGGACCATTTTCTCCAGGAATTGGTGGACACAAATCTTTCATTACGTTTATTGATGACAATTCTCATTATACTTATTACTACCTGATTAATGAAAAATCTGAATCACTAAATATGTTTAAAGTTTTCAAAGCTGAAGTTGAAAATCAACTTAACCGAAAAATTAAAGTAGTAAGATCAGATAAAGGCGGAGAGTATTATGGTAAACACTCCGATACAGGTCATAGTCATGGCCCATTTGCCTTATTTTGTCAAGAAAATGGAATCGTCACTCAGTATACAATGCCTGTGTGACGCCCCCAAAATTAGGTATACATCACCCATCTTGGGTCGCCAGATACATGGTACAGAATTCAAATACACTTTACTAATACAACTGTCGTGTACATTACGACAAAACATAAACTGTGAGTTTGAATACAAGTATTGTCTACTAGAGATTATACAAACTCAAAAGGAGTCCTCATTATAATTATTATCACACTATTTCACAGAATAGTGAGGACTACTAATGCTATCCTCTGGACCATTACTCCGTTCCCCGACTCGTCCCAGCTATATTCTCATTTCCTGAAGAGAACAATGAAAGAAAGGGTGAGCTCAACTAACCCAGTAAGAAATATTATGACTAAGATAATGCAGAATAAATTATCATTAGCCTTCAACAGTGTTAAACTGATAAAATATAATAAACATCAAGTTTAACAGCAGCGGAACCAGCAATCCATTAAAAGAGTCAAGTAGAAAATAAAATCTACTATCTTTTATGATTTAAAAGGTTTTTCATCACTGTTATAGCTGAGACTCAGCTTAATAAATATTCCACATCATCGAATCACCCCTGCACTACGGCCAAGGATATTCTTTAGTATCACGACCACAATTATTCATGCACTACGGGCCAAGAATATTTGTGTATTCATTAATGGTCATGATCATGCCAACAACTGTCCATCAATGCACTACGGTAAATGAGGATTTTTACCACATCACTTGTAACATTACGGTCATGATTACACCGAATAATCCCTGGTTATAATCATACCAAGTCCATCTATGCACTACAGGCCACAGATGACTTTCAAAAAAAATATAAATATGAGGATGATGACAATGATATAAGAATTAAATAAAACAAGTTCAAGAATTATTTTATCCAGGAATTTTTAATGTCCAAACTGTCAACACGATACTGTTTTGTGGTGTAAAATTCAAGAATGCTCAAAAGAATATTTCCATGAAAAGATACTAGATGAAGCACAAATATCAAGGATATTCCACTAATTTCACGGAGTATAGAAGTCAAAGTTTTATCCAACTGAGTATAATAAAGAATGGAATAACAAAAGAAATCACCATGCATGCGATAGACCGCACATGCAGGTTATTCCAACAGAATAATAAATAACGGAACCAGGTCATGTGAAATTCACACCGACAGGATGTTCCAACAAAATAATAAATGCGGAATAATAAATAATGGAATCAGGTCCGGCGTATAGCACAGACAGGATATTCCGACAGAATAATAAAGACGAAATAATAAAAATGGAACCAGGTCCGGCGTATAGCACAGACAGGATATTCCGACAGAATAATAAAGACGGAATAATAAAAATGGAACCAGGTCCGGTGTAAAACACACAGACAGGATATTCCGACAGAATAATAGAAGAATGTCACCAAGTATAGGGTAGACCGCGTATACAGGTTATTCCAACAGAATAATAAGAAATGGAATAACAACAGTTCTCTTCATGAATAAGAAAGAATAACACCCCTTACGGGTACAACAAATAATACTCCCTACCTTAGAAGAACTGGATATAAGTGAAGTAGCAGAATATTTTTCTTCTTTCTCTCTATAGTTTCTCTCTCTAGAGTTTCAGTGAATTCGTAAGAAATAATGAAGGAAAGAGCTTTCTATTTATAGAAAAACTGAGGGTGGCTCTTGGTCTTAACGAAGGGTCAAAATGACTCTTGGTAATATTGAAGAGACAACTACTATTTGTGAAGGGGTAATTAACCCTTGGAACACCGAAGAGGCAGTTAACTCTTGGTAATATTGAAGGGACAACTACTATTGACGAAGGTAATTACTATTGACGAAGGTAATTACTATTGAAGAAGGTAATTACTATTGACGAAGGTAAATACTATTGACGAAGGTAATTACTATTGACGAAGGTAATTACTATTGAAGAAGGTAATTACTATTGACGAAGGTAATTACTATTGACGAAGGTAATTACTATTGAAGAAGGTAATTACTATTGACGAAGGTAATTACGATTTACGAAGGTAATTACTATTTACGAAAGTAATTACTATTTACGAAAGAGACTCTTAGATGACGACATATGGCCCCCCATAAATAATTAAACTTATCACCAACGTCTCATAATAGACTCTTTATATACAACAAGGATTGAATAAAAATTATCAGAAATCATTTTATTTTTTAATCAACACATAATTAATCTTTCAACAATTATTAATCATTAAAACTTGTCGTCTCAATTATTGTTTAAATAATATAACATATTATACAGATGATACTGTGACAATAATTGAATCAATAATATAAGAGATATGATGCAGCAATTACTGTAGCAATAATTGAGTATAGCTGAGTGACTTCTCACGTAAGCATCAATAATCAATACCGTGTGCTACTATGCAACCACGCGTATTACTGTACTTTTACTACCGAGTAGTTCAACAGTTTTAACGGTAACACCTCCGCCGTTATTTTCATAAAGTATTTTTGTCGTTTTCTCAATCCGACAATAATTCAGTTGTGGGGTCCACCAATGATTGTGCCGTTGTACGAATATTCCCCGACAAAAAGAATATTCCCCGACCAAACGAATATTTTATAACAATTTGCGTACTTTGCAACATTTATAAATATTACCCACAACTATAACATTATATCAAATCCGCACCATAATTTTCAAAAATATAATTCGAGAAAATTAAATATTTATTCATAAAATCTGGGGTCTCACAATCTCCCCTCCTTAAGAAATTTCGCCCTCGAAATTTACGTACGTACCTGGTATGCCGAACATGTGAGGATACCTTGACTTCACTTCAAATTCTAACTCTTGAGGTATAACCTTCTCGACAATGGTATCTTATGTTTCACGAGGTGATGAGTAATTTTGATTTTAAGAAAAATATAGTGGATCAATGTATATACTTGAAGGTCAGTGGGAGTAAATTTGTTATTCTTGTTTTGTATGTTGATGATATACTACTTGCAAGTAATAACTTAGACATGTTGCATGAGACCAAACGTGTCTTTTTTGGAAATTTTGAAATAAAGGATCTCGGTGAAACCTTATATGTTATAGGTATTGAAATTTATCGAGATAGGTCTCACGGGATATTAGGATTGTCCCAAAGATCTTATATTGACAAAGTTCTTAACAAATACAACATGCAAAATTGCTCCCCTACTGTCGCCCCTGTTGTTAAGGGTGACAAATTTGGCTCATATCAATGTTCTAAGAACAACCTTGAACGTGAACAAATGAATCTTATTCCCTATACTTCTGTGGTTGGGAGTCTTATGTACGCTACTTACAGGGTACTAAGGATATTATGCTTACATTTAGAAAAAACAAGTAACCTTGAAGTTGTTGGTTATTTTGATTTTGATTTTGTTAAGTGTAAAGACGAAAAAGAAATCTACACCAGGGTACATCTTTATGCTTTCAAGAGGCCCTATTTCGTGGAGAACTCATAAGCAGGAGTTAACTACCACTTCCACGATGATGGCAGAATATGTGGCTTGTTATCATGCTACTTGTCACGCCATATTATTAAGGAATCTTTTTTCAGGACTTAAGGTTGTAGATTCCATTTCAAGGCCATTGAAAGTATTTTGTGATAATAATTCTAATGTTAGTTTGTCCAACAGCACCATTTCGAGTGGTGCTGGACTATACCTCGACACTAAGTACTTATTTGTCAGGGAAAGAGTTGAAGATCAAAACGTTGTCATTAAATATATTTGTACGCATGATATGTTAGCGGATCCACTTACGAATGGGTTACCACCCAAGCTATTTTTAGAACATGTTGCCAGCATGGGTTTAACTGGTAGTCTTAATTAGTAAGTTATTTTGATGTAAGACAACAATTTTGAGCTCGTTGTTTTGAACTTCACATTATGTTTATGGTTTGTTATTCTCTTTATTGTGCACACTTGAGAACTTGTGAGCAAACAGTACGGTTATGTTTTGGACCATATGAAAGAGTTTAATCTATTACCACTTATGTAAACTCTATTCATACTTGTTATGCTTAATGTTAATCTTTGTTTTAATAAAAGTACTAATTGTATAACTAATGGGGATCTTGTGTTAATAGTGACACAAAGATTGTATTAATTCGCATTGGCACTTTAATTTGAACAAGATGTAGATATTAAATTAATACTTGGCCAAATTAATTATTGTAAGCGTTATGCTTTGTATATAAATAGTATTTCAGCCAAGGGGGAGAATGTTGGAATATTTTATTCCTTATGTGGCCTTTACTATTTATGTAATTATTGGGCTTACATATTGTATTAATTTAATCACTTTATTTATGGGTTTGGTAATTAATTATGTGGCCTATAAATAATATTCCTAATAGTATTTGGCATAATGGTCCCTAGGATTTCATAATCTTGATGGACGATTTTGACCCTTAGCTATTATATAAATAAAACAGTTAGGGTTTGGTCCCAATTGTCGTCTCAAGAACTTTATACACACCTATACATCCATCCTAAGATTGAGAGAGGCAATTAAAGATCTTCACCCTTAAGCGCAGCGGAAGCGTGATACGCACAAGAGGTCTTCTCTCAATTCATGTAAGTACTTAATATCATTATTATGATTAATTAATTTTATTTATTCTATGCAATAACACGTTCCTGTATAATTTATTCAACACGTGCTTCTCACCCCCTCTAAGTTTATCTTTGGTAACAAGTCCTATGAAATAAGTTGTTGTCAAGTTCTTAATTATATATATAATTTATTTATGTCTTTTGTTGAGATATTTGTTGTATAGATAATTGATGCAACCATATCTATAGGATTCCTTGTAACAAATTGTGTTTACTAGAGCATGTTTCTAGTTGTGGAGATGGTGCGATTATCTCATGAGGAACTATCGGAGTCCTGGAATTCAGAACATAATCTGGATGTAGGGTCTATTGTTTTTTTTTCTTCGAGTCCTTCTACGGCGACAGGTTTTGAGCGACCGGTCGGAATTTTTTTTTTTTTTTTTTTTAAATATCTCCCAAATAATTTATAAGATTTATTGGAACTGGAATTTTACAGGAAAAAGTGTTTTGGATGTCATTTTGGATACACGTAAAAAATATGTTTGTACAGTATGTACATGCATATTTTTTACGTGTATCCAAAATGACATCCAAAACACTTTTTCCTGTAAAATTCCAGTTCCAATAAATCTTATAAATTATTTGGGAGATATTTAAAAAAAAAAAAAATTAATTCCGACCGGTCGCTCAAAACCTGTCGCCCAAGACTTATTCTTTTTCTTCAGATTGGTAACAAATATATGTGGAGCTAGTTTCAAAGCGGATCCATATTCTTAAGTAAATAGCGCTAGCGAATTTCTTGTTCAAGTAAAACTAATGTAAAACTCTGCATGTTGACCTAGTCATATTTTATCCTTAAGTTTTGATGATAAATTATTAGTGTGCTAAATTGTTTTATGGCATTTCAGGTATCTGATGATAAGGAACATTTATTGGATATTCAAGTGGGTGAAGAATTTTTCTTTACTAGGAAAACAAAAGTGTAAGGTCAGTTGCATAATAATTGTTTTTTCATTTAAAGGCTCTAGGACATATTATTTACATTTTGTTATATGTCTTAAATGAAAAATGTTTTGAAAAAATCATTTGAAAAAGGTTTTCCTAAATACTTTAAATGTATATTACTTGATATATGTTTTGTATGTCTTAAAGCTAATTGATATATCTTGGACTGTTTAAAATTGTTGCTACACGTGGATATGCATGATTTCCTAGAAACTCTAAAGTACGGCAACTACTGTATTGTGATTTGTTTTGTATGCGATTTTTTAAAGTAGCAATTATTATGGGTGTCTTGGAAATTTAAAAGACCTTGATTCTTAAAAAATGATATGGAATGGTATACTCCACTTCTACACGTTACTTTATGCCTGGAGAGATATAAGTCAGACTTGATTAGTGGTTATCTTTTTATAAGGTCTTCTAACTTATCCAAACTTTATAACTAACAGGAATTTGTTTTTGGATAAATATTAAAGTTGTGGACTAATTCATAGTTTTACCGTTGGAAGGTGTTTTAATCAAACCAGATTTTGTGCACGTAATCTTTGATGTTAACGGTAATATATTGTGGGGCTATAAATCAGTATTTTCATGGATGAAAAATAACAACTCACGAAAATATATTTGCACTAACTACTAATTATTTATGAGCTATTTTATTAAATCAGTGCAAACCGTTGAGCAACTAAACAATTTATTTCTGATATCTTTGAGTTCTACTTGACTCTTCTAATGGATTATTTATTCCGTTGCAGTTAAACTTGTTGTCGATTGTATTCTATCAGTTTGACACTATTTGAAGGCTAACGATAATCTATTCTTCATTATCTTACTCATAATATTTCTTATTGGGATAGTTGAGCTCGCCCTTTTCTTCTATTGTTCTCTTCAGGAAATGAGAATATAGCTGGAACTAGTCGGGAAATGGAGTGATGGTCCGAGATGGTGGCTATAATAGTCCTCACTATTTTATGAAATAGTATGATAATAATTGTAATGAGAACTTCATTTGTGTTTGGAAACTGTCTACGAGACAATATTCGTGTTAAAACTCTGAGCTACGTTTTGTCGTATTGTATAAATGAAGTTTGTATTTGATTTCTGTACTATGTATTTGGCGACTCAGAATGGGTTGTGTATACCTATTTTGGGGGCGTAACAAAGCATGTCTCCTAAAACATTCAATAAAAAAACTTAATAATTACCTGATATTTAGTAATCTGCTTGCACAGTTCTCCATAACTCACCAAAATTCTTTTGGTACTCATCTATTACTTGGCAAACATTTGATATGGGATTTGGTCATAAAGTTTAATTGCCTGGCACATCTCTATGCTTATTATTTTAAGACAATACAAGAGGTCAACACCCCTCCAAACACCTAAATCAGCGTAGAATGGAGAAATGTTTTCAAGTATATTTTATATACTTTTTACTTTCTTATGTAGAATGAAACCTCGTCCTTCCTTTAGTCTCCTGTCCTTCATTTAAAATAATTACTTGATTTTTATCCATAAATATAGACCACAAACTTATTATCAGCATTACTTATAGTAATATGAAAATGCTCTAATATATAAAATTTACTCAAGAATTTTTATATGTATACATAGTCACAAGTGTCGAGTAACATGGCAACATATAAAGACGAAGATAGTTGGATCAAGAAACTGGAGCACAGGTGAAAAAAATGTGTATTTTAAACCGATAAATGTAATCTTGTACTCTTGTTTATTTTGTTTAACCATGACAACCTAGATTATTTAAAATCCAAATTTTTATCTCTTAATGTAGCATCAATATGTCATATGGACTTTGAATATTGGGTTGTTTTTCATGTGTTGTTGTGTTCCTGATTTAATCGAATATTGCCCCCAATATTGTTCATCACATAATGGTTTTTCTCTTTATAATCTCATCTTCAGACCGATGGATTTTTGTGTTACTTCGACGATCAATTGTCTTTGTTAACACCGATGCTGAGATATGTTGATACACCTCGATCCTTCGCTCACTACAGATGAAATTCCTCAACAAGATCGGCACGATGAGGAGTTTGCGGCTCCTCCGCCCCATCCTCAAGTAAAATCTTTCATACACATACCCATCTATATATAGACACGTTAATATTATTAGGAACCTGGATTGATGAAATCAAGCATTAATGTTTTGATTTTGTATTTTTTTTCATTAAAATTATGCTATTATTATGAATTTCTAGAGGTTATCTTGATCCGTAGTTATTTGTTTGATTAAGCTATACTATTGATATAGTTTATCTCTTTCTGTCTCTTTCTTTCTTTATATATTCATTTATTTATGTTTTTTATACTTAAATTGGCGTTATATGTAGTGTTTGAGATCCCATACTGTGTTACATATATAGGAACCTGAAGATAGATTCACATTTTTTGGTATTCTCTTGTTGCATCTTCTTAGCAAGGTTTAGTCTTTCATATATATGTTTTTAAAAAAAGATTATTTATACACAGTTAGGTTTCTCAATATACCTGCTAGAATGTTTTCATTTTAGCTGAACAATTTTAATGGAAAAACAGGAATAATTGATGTGTATCGTGGAAGTAAATGATGGCATATCAATGTTTGACTTATTTTTTTAATTCTCAATATTTTTATGGTGGTATTGAAAATATGGAAATGTCAAAAAAGAGTTGTCTTTTTATATTTAGAGCATATCCTTTTGGGTAGTTTTGATAAAAGATGTCTAACTTTAGTCAAGTGTAATCTTAAAGAGAAAAAAAGAAGATAAAACAACACTTTTATTAGTGAAATAACTATTAGTACATTTATGATATTCTTCCATATTTTGACTGTCATGATTCATGAAATCCTGTGATTACTTCACCACACAGTGACATGATTAGTTGTAGTTGGTTCACTATATGTTGATGTGATGGAACTATATGGTTATAGCTGATGATAGACATATCCTACATTACTAAAGCACTATAGCTAATGATATATATGCTCATATTCTAGATGTTTAGTTGATAATCATCTTAGATGGTGGATGATTTGTCATGCACCCTGATTAGGATTAGTTTGTTAAACTCACCCTCTAAATAAAAGGTCATGAGGGCATAAAATGGAGAGTTTGAATTTAAAATTAATTTTCTATACTTGTTGTACATCGGATCTATTTTTTTTAGCTTTTCTTTACGAAAAAAGCTAGGAGTAAAAGGAGGCACATTGGCATGGTAGGATAAGTAGAAGTAAGTTTGTTTGCAACACTATTCATCTGATGATAGCTATATACTTGAAGCTATTTGTCTAATTTTTCCTACTAAAATGGGAAAAAATAAAATCATTGCAGCTTGTTAGGTATTCACATTTAGTAATATATCAGTTGACCAAGGAAACAAAAAAGTGCATAATTACAGAAGTGGTAGATTATGTAGCTTTATGCATTGTATATGATACTATAAATATATGGAAAAATATATATCAAAGTTTTTATCATTTTTACAAAAGTTTTAATTTTCTAAATCTTCTCAAAACCTCTAAGACTATTCCATTGTTTCAGTATCTTTAATAGAGTATCTAACCGGATAAGAAGTACTTTATGATCATTAGAAAAGCCACTGAAACTTCAAAATCTAGATCTTTAGCTGCTCCAGAAGAAATAGTTCATTGGCTTATTCCAACATAACCAAGGGAATGGAAGAACTAATCATCATCTAAAACCAACTGAGCTTTCAAATGTGTTTAAATTCTATTTTTGGTAGAGGATTGAACATAAGATATCAATATAATTATTATTTTCTTCAACATGCCAATGATTGAAATGGTAATGGGGCGAGCTCTCCCTGGAACACACTTTTTTGAATGTTTTGCACATCAAACTATTATGTCCGCAAAGAAAAGAATCCCCCCCCCCCAATGGTGGAATTGGGTTTTTCGTTGAGATATAAAATGTTAATAGCTTCGTGGAAGATTTTAGTGGCAGAGAATCAGCATTGTATTTTACCACTATGTCTTACTTTAAAGAAATGAAGGTTATATAAATCACTTTGTTTGACTTTCAGAAGTATGCTTTTGTTGTAAACCTAGCTATCTATTGTGTTTTGGAACTTATAAATAGTTTAGCCATGTCTAGATACCAAGTATGTTAATGTCCTTTTTTAATTTATTACAAGATGGCTGTGATATGTGGTCAATTCTCTTTGCCTATCTGGGTTTATTTCTGTCACATGGGGCTCACTGGAATGATGGATGAGGGAGATGTTGATCTGTTATGCTTGACATGTTCTATTTAGAGGGAGAAGAATTGAATAATGCTTAGAGGATGTCTTCTCGGTGATCATTGTTTAATTATGTGAACTGTAGTTACAGATACAGATGTGACATAATCATATGTTAATATGTTTATTTTTTGTGTTATGGTTAAGAACTTAATAAATTTTCGATATTGCATAGTTGAATTAACATACATGCATACAAGGTGCTAGAACTTAATTGTTGACCAAATTTTTGATGTTTCTTAAATATATTTGTAGTCATAAATATTATAAATTTGTGTTGTATATATGTGAATTCATGGGTGTGTGTACTTATATATTTACATGTGTAATTGATAAATGCTTATATCTTTGCAGAAAGATAGGTTCTTTCCTATAAAAGAATGTGCAATTTTTGTCGCGTTGGCAGTTGGACTGATAACTGTCGTACCTGCATTGGGTGGGCAAAGTTCTGTCAATGCAAGTGCCCCAGCATTGCCGAATTTGGTTGTGTTAATCTCTAGGCCACCAATTAAGGATCCAGGAGCATGCTTGCGATATGGTGTGCCTATTAAAAATAAAGCTATCAGAGAGGTTCAGAAGGCCCTTGAAGATATCACTAAGTCTCTCAAGGTTGCCGGTGTCAAGGCCCTTGACTCAGTTGAAAGAGTAAGAAACCCATTTGTTCATACTTCATACTTCATACTGTATATTTTGAAATTAATTACAAAAAGATTGGCAAGTGGTAACTGGGAGTCGTTTTGCAGAATGTTAGGCAAGCTTCTCGGGCTGAAAAGCAGGGAAAGAGTTTAATTATCTCGAGATTGGCAGAATCAAAGAAAGACCATGGGATCGAATTTCAAGGGTCAGGATTGAAAGTCTGGAACCACAAGGAAAAATGACATATATTAGGTTTTTATGTATTAATTATATTGTTATCAATTATGTGAATATATATGATAGATAATTCTTTTAAAGAAAGATGTAATATCATGAACCAGGCCTAATAATCTAATTTGATTTTGTGTATTGAAATATATTTCACAATTGTCATTCGTTAAAATACTATTGCAATACAAAATTCAGGATTTTACTCCTCTATTATACATTTTTCCCAATTTCATTCAATACACCAATTATTCAATTTTAATAATTTTGTTAGTAATGATAAAATTATGTTAATAGAAAATTAGAATCATAAAAAATATTTTCACAATTAAAAGTTTAAAATAATTTTTATCCATTAAAATTTTGATAAAAAAATTATATGTTGATCAAATGGTAAAAAAGTGTCGATTGTTTTTATTTTAAAATAATTATATTATTTAATATAATAAATTAGTGACCAATTTCGATTTCAATTATACGATTTATAATTATAAAATATGATGCATTGATGAGATGCAATCCGTTATTTAAACTAGCCCGTGCATTGCACGGGCTACCAACTAGTATAGATTAATAACATGAACTTTAAGTTTATATCATAATCATCAATAATTAATATAATTAAATTTTTTATACCAAAAAGGGTAAAATTTTCATTAAATTTACTTTAAAAAAAATTAATAATGGTTTATATTTACCCTTTTTGGCACAAAAAATGAATTGAATAAATGTTAAAATGAGACTCAATATTAGACGTAAAGTATTTTTTTAGTTGTGTTTTTTTGGCTTTGTGTACGAGATTTTTTAATCACTAGCCAGTCCTGTATTTGTATTTTGTTATCTTAATAAAATATCTTTTTGCCGAAAAAGTAAGAAAAAAAATAATAGTAATTCTTTATTGCATATTATTATTTCAAAAATTACATTTAGCAAATATAAAAACACCGACATGTGTGGTCGTTTTCACATCTATGATCAATGAGTACTAAAGGATGCCGACAAATACATTTATTTGCACATAAGCTGTCATTGCACCCTTTAGCGTGGTTATGTTCTATGCAAAGCTGATCCTCTGTCCTCACAGATCCTATTAAACCTGTTAGAAAATCAAACATTGTGACGAAAGCTTGCCAAATATATATATATATATATATATATATATATATATATATAGGAATTCCAGCAACCTCGGTTGTTGGAGAGCAACCCATTTTGGCCCAACTGTTACAACCTGTAGCGGCTAGCGGTTGGACCAAAACGGGTTGCTCCCCAACAATCGGTTGTTGTGGATGGATTCTCATATATATATATATATATATATATATATATATATATATATAAGGTATTTATAAAATAAAAAAGAAAGAAGTTTTTTATTAAATACTATGTGTTACACAAAAAGAAATTTATAATTTTCCCTCATAAAAGGATGTCTCTTTCTATTGATAATGGCATAGTGATGAAATTTCCTCAAATCATAATTTTATTATCATGGCAATACAATTAACTAACAAATTATTATTTTAGGGATAAATATGAAACAATATAAAACTTTCTCAAAATAAATTCTACAAACATGATTAGAACAACGTACAGTACATTGGTTGTTCCTATTTTATCAAAAAAATGTATGTAAAATGAATAAATTTACCTGGATTGTATTTGTTGCAGTCACCTTCGGATAAAACTCTAGCAGAGTCAACATTGAGAAACAAAATGCTAAGAAGAAAATAAGTAACAATCTTGTTCATCTTTTTGTTATTTTGAGACCTGAATTTTTGCCTTATCATAGTAAACTTGTTACATTTCATCTCTTATATATATAGCCATTTATATATATAGAGAGAGAGAGCTAGAGAGAGAGAGAGATATTGGTAATTAAATTATGATGTTATATATGCACGTTTTATATTATTAATTAATTACTTACATATGTGAAAGTGACAAAATTATCCTCACTTTGCCTTATTTAGATATTATTAGTCTCACATATATTAAGGATAGTTTAGACACAATAAAATATTTAGATGTACAAATATGCACTTATCAACACCCTTCAGTTACAATTAACAATCTAACATTAATTGAAAATCATACTGTGTGATTCTTTGCGATTTTTAATAATTTCATTTTAATTGAGAATATTTTGGTAATTTTAGAATAAGCATGTTTTAAACTATATAAAGGTTATTAAAAGTTTTTGTATTAGGATTACAAAATATATGGAATTGCTTATGACAATAAGGATATTCCTCTGACAATACGAGATATAATAATAATAATAAATTATTGATTTGCATAGTTATTGATTGGTATTATATAAATAAAATATTGATGATGAATTTTTAAATCGTAAAAGATAGTAGACATCATATTTTACTTGACTCTTCTAATAGATTGTTTCTTCCGCTGCAGTTATCGTTAAAAATTTATATTATCTTTAAAATTTTAATTTATCATTGTTGAAAGCTAAAAATAATTTATTCTTTATTATCTTAGTCATAATATAATTTATTGAACTGTTTGAGCTCACCTTTTTTCCTTTTGTTCTATTATTTTTCTCAAGAAATAAGAGTGTAATTGGGACTAGCCGGAGAATGGAGTGATGGTCCGAGACTATAAAAGTATCTCAATAAATTATAAAATAGTGTGACAATAATTGTATTGAGAATTTAAGTTGAGTGTGGATATTGTCGTACTAAATATAGTACAATATTTGTTTTGAAACTCATAGTATATGTGTTGTCGTATTTTGCACGATATTTTAATAGTTGTAAATAGAAAATTTTGTATTTGAATTTCGTAATATGTATTTTGGTGACTCAAAATGGGTTGTGTGGACTTATTTTGAGAGCTTCACAGTTGGTATATCAGAGCTTAGGTATATGATCTCTAGTAGAGATCTAGGATTAGAACTAGGAGGGGAGAGACAAGTAAAATACTTTGCTAGTAGGTCCTACCTAAATTAAATCTCATTATTTAATTAGTCAACTTGGATGTGGCGGCAAGAAGTGTTGTGTCAGTTTGTTTATAAATCTTTTTGTATTCCTTTGAGGAATTAGAATATTTGTTACTTTATTTTATACTAAATTATAATAATTTGGGTATAGATATTGTCGTACTATATACGACATGGTAATACATTTAAATAAGAGAATTTGTGTTTGTAGTGTTATTTTTGGTGATCCAAAATTGGTGTTGTGGACCTATTTTGGGGGCGTCACAACAATACATATCAATCTTAATAATAAAATTAAAGCAATGAATGACTTTCTTTTTAGGGCTAATAACATTTTTGTTACCAGAAATATCATCAAATTCATAATTCGCCCCCCAAAGAATTTGGACATACAATTTACTACATCAAGTGACTAATTTGATAGAATTTAGCCCACAATTTCTGAATCTGGTCAAAATTGGCTAGAATACCTGACCCGTCCAAGAATTCGATCGGGTTTTGTGATTTAATACCAGTTGACCGTATAAATATATTGTTTGACTTAATTTAAAAAAGGGTTATTTACAGTTCTGTTACATCAAGTACCTTCATATTCATTATTCAACCCCCAAAGAAAAAAAAATAAAATTATAAGTATAATAATTTTTAGCCTTTTAAAAAAATTAACTAATACCATAGAAATACAGTATAAAATTATAAATATTTATAAATAAAATTATAAAAATTATAAATACAATTTGTAAAATTTAAGACATAAAATTTATAATTTATAATTTGTAAGATTTAATTTATAAAATCTATACATACAATTTGTTAAATTATAGATATAATTTTAAAATTAATTTTTTTTATAAATATAATATATTTATTAACTACTTTTTTTTTGAAGAATAAAATGAAAAACAAACAGAAATAAAGTGTTGTTGGATAAACTAATTAACTACTATTTGTTTGAAGAATCTTTTAATTAAATACAAACAACTCACTTTCCAAATCTAAAATACATTACATATGTTGTCTTATGTATGTTCTCTCTTTGTAATTCACTTTTTGCATGCCATCTCCTCACTCCTCCTCCTTCAATGACGATAATTAACCTTTTTCGGTTAGAAAAGTCTTTGAATTAACATAAAATTTCAGGTTATTTATAGCTTACGTTGATCACAACTACTAAATAGAATCCAAGGCTCTAAAATTTTTAAATTTGAAGGAACAAAATAAGTTGAAGGATTAGAGAAGAGGGAGAGAGGGCAAATAGATCATTTTTTTTCTTTTTCTTTTTCCATTTTTTCCTTCTCCTTTTGTGTGCTCTTCCAATATAAAAAGGGTATTATTTAATTAATTAAATTTTGGGCAATATTGTCATTTGTTTAAACGTTTAATATTATTCGTGTTAAAAATATAATTTGTATGTTTAAAAATTTATTGATTTTTTTTGGTAATTAAGTCTTTTTTAAAATTTAAAATAAAAAAATTATATTTGGTAATCTTTGTATTAATATTTAATTTTAATAATTTAACATATAATAATTATTTTTAAGAATTTGTAGTAATTTTTGTTGCTATATTTCGTTACCTAATATTGGGCCACATTTATTGGCAATAATTTTTTTCGTTGCGTATTTTGTACATTTTTTTGCAATTACTAGTAATTTGTTGCCCAAAATTAAGATAAACTCACTAAGCATGTTTCGACCTCTCTTTTTTCCCCAAAACACATCATTTCAAAATTTTATTCATTTGGACGCAGTTTTATACAATCAAATGTTTCATTCCCTCCGTCTCAAAATAAATGCCTAGTTTTAATTTTTTTGTCAAGGTTATAATTTTTGAAATTAAAATTGAGCACATATAGATATAATTTTTAATTTACAAAAATTAGAGTTTGTAGTAAATTGTATGTAGTTTATAATCACTACAAGAAACTAGGGATGTAGTGAAAGAAAATTTGTGAAGAAAATCATTCCTTCACATGATGAGTTTTTTAGTGAGGGAACAATGAAGGAAAAATTCCCAAGCTTTCTCAATATAAACCAAAATTCCCAAGCTTTCTCAATATAGGTCGTCAAGCGCCAATTCAATTGGCATTAGTGTTTGAAAATCAATTCCAACGCCAATTCAATTGGCGTTGGAGGGTTGAGAATTATTAGATTAACTTAATCAAATTATTTTTTAAATAAACATTTTTTTTGTAAAAAAAATTCTCCTAATTATTTTTAAAAACAAAATTATTTTTGTAAAAGTGGAAAAAATTGATCCAATGCGAAACGCCAGTTGAATTGGCGTTGTTTGAAATTTTTATTTGTCTTATTAAGTAAATTTGAAAAGAAGGAAAGCTGTCAGAGGGAGGGAGAGAAAGAGTAGAAAGCCAATTGAATTGGCGTTTGAACTATTTCTTTTTAAACCAAAACAAAGATGTCAAGAAAAGTTGAAGAGAGAGTGAGGGAGAGTTGAACGCCACTTGCTTGAATCGGTGTTTTAACCCTTTTTTTATAAAGCAACTAAACCAAGTAATAATGGCCTTTGAAAAGTCCCACATCACCTACCCACCTAAATTTATGCTAGGCCTTGGCAGTATAAATAAGACATGCATATTATTTTTGACAAAAATTACCTTGTTGGGGCCTTGATTAAGCAAGTCAGGCTTGTCACATCTGGCTAGGCTGAACTCAGGCGGGGCTATAGATGCAGGCCATGTCAAGCTGGGCTTTTGGCTGGGCCAGACCAGGCCAGATTTTGTCCATAAATTGAAGGCCTTTTTGCAGCATATCAGGCCCTGGCTTTAACCAGGCCGGGTCTAGGCCGGGTCAAGGCCTCGGGCCGTTTGTGCATGCCTAGTTGAAGTGGTGTTTGAACCAATTTTTTTTGGGTTAATTACATATTATAGTATATTTTTTAGAAGTAATTACAAAAATAAAACATTCACAAAATAATTATAAAAGTAATACATTTTTTCATATTTATTTACAAAAATAATACATTTGAGTATCCTTTAATCGTGATCTCTTATCTCTTCCCGTTAATCACTCTCTCTCGTATATTCTTCTTGTTCGTATCTGTTGCGAATTTGTAAATTCCGGTACTAACATGAGTTTTTATACATCCCACTCTTTTAGTCAACAAACAATTTGGTAGGCTTAGAGGAGAGAGGGAGGGTAAGACTTAAGAGAGAATTACGTGATAGCTCCACCCACCAACCCTTCGTCCATATTCCCACCACTTCTTTATCCGCCCTCTACTCCTGCTGTCGTCCCAACCACAGCTTACAAGAGGCGTCATTCAACCATCGTCAACTACCTAATCTCTGGCGTCGACGGTGGCAGAGTCTCCGATGACTTTGTCTCCACTAGAAAGTCGGGTTTTGACCGTGAATTCTCTGTGATTGCCAGTATACTCAAGCGAATTGAGCCTTTGGATACTTCTGCCTCTGGATACTGTAGCTTTTTGATGGGAAAATGTGAAAACTCTTCTTCTACTACTCTTTTTCTTGTGTGAGAAAATTGATTGGATACTTCTGCCTCTGGCTTGTGTGTTCATTTTAGGGCGGTGTTGCATTTAGTGCTCTGTGTAATGGTCAATCTGGGTTTTAATATTGTAGAATTTTTTGTTCTTCATGTCATGCCATTGTGTATTACCCTTAAATACTTTTTCTAGATTTACTAAATTTCAAATTGCATTCTCTAGTTTACCAATCCACCTCTATACCTGCAGTTTTTTCATAGTGTAGTTGGTAACCAAACCTTCATACCAAGGTAACCAAACTGTCATACCAAGGTAACCAATACACACATCCATACCAAGGTAACTAAACCTTCATACCAAGGTAACCAAACCTTCATACCAAGGTAACCAATCCATACCTGCAGTTTTTTCATAATGCAGTTGGTAACCAAACTTTCATCTCAAGGTTACCTTAGTATAAAGGTTTGGTTACCTTGGTATAAAAGTTTGGTTACCTTGGTATAAAAGTTTGGTTACTAAGGTAACCAATCCACACCTACATACCAAGGTAACCAAACCTTCATACCAAGTTAACCAAACCTTCATAACAAGGTAACCAATTCACATTTGTAGTTTTTTCATAGTGCAGTTGATAACCAAACTTTCATCTCAAGGTTACCTTAGTATAAAGGTTTGGTTACCTTGGTATAAAGGTTTGTTTATATTGGTATAAAAGTTTGGTTACCTTGGTATAAAATTTGGTTACCTTGGTACGAAGATTTGGTTATCAACATTACATTACACATCACTATCTTATCTCTCTCTTTCCTATTCAGAAAACAAAATATGTTTATAAAACTAGAACTGAAGGTGTTCCAGTGGTATTATTAAGTAGCTAGCTAGCTTATTACATGATGACACCAATTATGCCTTTATCTTTGCCCATGTCATTAACTCTAATTGCTCTCTAGTGCCATGGCATTAATAATGTTTTTCTCCTCTGCAGTATCTCGAGAATTTCCTTTTATTACTGAAAAATGGTTGCTCCCGCCACCACCGCCCCAGCCTCCATCGTCTCTGTAACCACTACCTGAGCCACCACCGCCACCACCGCCGCCATTGCTACCTCCTCTATAGCCTTCACCACCGCCTCCGAAGCCACCACTACCACCTCCTCTGAAGTTGCCTCCGCTACCTCCTCTGAAGTACAAAATTTGTGAAGTCTTTCATATGAATATTTGAATTTGAATTATTATTTTGATTTTGTTTTTGTGGTTAGATCCCAGATATTTGAATTTGAATTAATAATTATGGCAGTTATTTCTCCTTAATTTTAGGTCTTCTTATTAATGTGAATTGCGTCATTTTTGTAATTATTTTATGTATGTATTATTTTTATAAATACTTTCTAATTGTTGTATATTAGTGTTAAGGACCCTTTTTTTATAGACCAAATTTGAAGATAGATGGCGTTAAATCATTTTTCATATATTTTCTAATAATTTTTTGTTAAAATTATTAGAAAATTTGCTAAAATTATTTTTTGTTAAGGTAATTATTAGAACAAATTATAATTTGCTAAAATAATTTTTTTGTTAAAATTATTAGAAAATTATATTTTGTTAAAATTATTAGAACAAATTATTTTTTGTTAAAATTTTCTAATAACTTGAAATGGGGTTAAAATTATTAGAAATGGCATTAAATCATTTTTAGTATTTTCTAAAAAAATATTTATTAGAAAATATATTAAAAAATGGTTTAACGTCATTTCATTTGGCGTTGGATCAAAAAAAAATTTAGTTAATTTATTCTCCAATGCCACTTCAAGTGGCGTTCAAAAAAAACGTATCCCTGCCATCTCTCTTCAAATTTGCTCTATAAAATAACATTTGGTTCAAATGTCACTTCAATTGGCAGTCAAAAAAACTTATCCCTGCCATCTTTCTTCAAATTTACTTTATAATTTTTTTTTCAAACGCTACTTCAAGTGGCGTTCAAAAAAAACATTTATCCCTTTAAATTTGTTTTATAAAAAAAAGGTTGAAATGCCAATTCCAGTTATGGCTGTAAACGAGCAACACATTTCGGACTCGACTCAAAAAAATACGAGCGAGACTAGGATTTGTTAATAATATGATCCAAATTTGAGTATTAAAAATAGTTCAAATAAAAATATGAGTAGAATCTGAGCAAGGTTATATGTAAGACCCCAACTTTTATGAATAAAGATGATTTTTCTATAATTATCATTTTTGAATATTATGAAATGAATTTGATATTATATTATAGTTGCGGGTAATATTTATAAATTTTGCAAAGTACGCAAGTTGTAATATAATATTCAATTGGTCAGGGAATATTCGTACGACGTCGCAATCATTGGTGGACCCCACAAAGAAATTATTGTCGGATTAAGAAAACGACAAAAATATTTTATTAAAAATAATGGCGGAAGTTTTATCGTTAATACTGTTGAACTACTCGGTAGTAAAAATACAATAATACGCGTGGTTGCATAGTAGCACACGGTATTAATTATTGATGCTTACGTGAGAAGTCACTTAGTTTTATTCAATTATTGCTATAGTAATTGCTGCATAGTATCTCACGTTATTTGATTCAATTATTGTCAATATTTTATATATTATTAAATCAATAATTGAGATAATAAAGTTGTTAATATTATTATTTGCATTATTAACGATGTCTAGAAGTTCTGCCAATGAGAGGTTTGGTCACCTAATTGCGCGCCAATAGGAAGAAATCCTTATTGGAAACCCTCTTCTTTCTTCGAAATGACCTGGTCGATTAATAGTTTGAATTATGATAATGATGATGAGTTTTGTTTTATTAGTATTATTAATGTAATAAAACAGAAAAGCTTTTTATATAAAACAGAATACTTTTATAAAGTTATTCTATAAATAAAAAATATTGTATTATATTATGCATAGTGTTTTGCATAGTAAAATCTTTTTATATAAAACAGAATACTTTTATAAAGTTATTCGTTTTATTAGATTATAAATAGAATATATTATATTTTATTTAAAATATTTTGCTTTAAATATGGACCATGCGATTAAAAGTAAATCAATTTGGACCGTTCATGAATTAGTTATTATGCAGTCCATTCTTCTATAAATAGAAGCTCATCCCTTCATTATTTCTTACGAATTCACTGAAACTCTAAGAGAGAAAATATAGAGAGAGTTCTTCTTCTATAATCTTGAGCGTATTTCTTTAGAGTTTAAGAAAGCTTTGAGTGTAGTGCAAGTTTTCTTCGAGTATATCTTCGTCCTACCAGTCGGAATACTCTTCTTTCAAAGGTAAGGAATATTATTTGTTGTACTCATAAGGGGTATTATTTTTTTTGTATTCATGAAGAGAACTTCTGTTATTCAATTATTTATTATTCTGTTGGAATAACCTGTATACGCAGACTACCCTACAGTTGGTGAAATTCTTCTGTTATTCCATTATTTATTATTCTGTTGAAATAACATGTCTATGAGAATTACCACAAATATGGTGAAATTCTTCTGTTATTCTATTCTTTATTATTCTGTTGGAATATCCTGTCTGTGCGTTTTACGCCGGACCTGGTTTCGTCTTTATTATTCTGTTGGAATATCCTGTGTGTGCGTTTTACGTCGAACCTGGTTCCGTCTTTACTATTTTGTTGGAATATCCTGTCTGTGCATTTTACACCGGACCTGGTTCCATCTTTATTATTCTGTTGGAATATCCTGTCTGTGCATTTTACGCCGGACCTAGTTCCGTTATTTATTATTCTGTTGGAATAATTTGCATGTGCGATCTATCGCAGGCCTGATGATTTCTTTTGTTATTCCATTCTTTATTATATTCAGTTGGTTAAAGTTTTGATTTCTATACTCCATGAAATTAGTGGAATATCCTTGATATTTGCACTTCATCCAGTATCTTTTCATGAAAATATTCTTCCGAGTATTCTTGAGTTTTACTCTACCAAGAAGTATCATGTTGACAATTTGGACGTTATTAGTTCCTGAACAAATTAATTTTTGAACTTGTTTTATTGAATTCTTATATCACTGTCATCATCCTCATGTTTATATTTTTTTTAAAGTCATCTGTGGCCTGTAGTGCATAGATGGACTTGGTATGATTATGACCAGGGATTATTCGGTGTAATCATGACCGTAATGTTACAAATGATGTGGTAAAAGTCCTCATTGGCCCGTAGTGCATTGATGGACAGTTTTTGGCATGATCATGATCATTGATGAATACACGAATATCCTTGGCCCGTACTGCATGGATAATTTGTGGTCGTGATACTAATTAATATCATTGGTCGTAGTGCAGGGATGATGTGGATTATTTATTAAGCTGAGTCCTAGTGAAAAAAGTGATGAAAAACCTTTTAAATCATAAAAGAAAGTAGATTTTATTCTCTACTTGACTCTTTTAATGGATTACTTGTTCCGCTGCAGTTAAACTTGATGTCTTTTATATTTTATCAGTTTAACATTGTTGAAGACTAATGATAATTTATTCTGCATTATCTTAGTCATAATATTTCTTACTGGGTTAGTTGAGCTCACCCTTTTTTTCACTGTTCTCTTCAGGAAATGGGAACGTAGCCGGGACTAGTCGGGGAACGGAGTGACGGTCCGAGATGGTGTCTTAGTAGTCCTCACTATTCTATAAAATAGTGTAATAATAAATGTAATGAGGACTTATTCTTAGAGTGGATGCTGTCTTGAAGACAATATTTGTATTAAATCTCACAGCTCTTGTTGTATATTTAAGATTGTATTTGTATTCTGTACCATGTATTTGGCGACTCAGAATAGGTGATATATACCTATTTTGGGGGCATCACATTATACTCGACTCATTTAAGATTCAAACTACTCGAATTTTTTTATTGTGATTCGATACATACTCGGTTAATACATATTCGATTAGATGTTTGATACATTCTCTTATAATATATAAAAATTTAAATCAAATTAGGATAATTAGTTATTATTTTATTTTTTTAATTTTAATTATGATTTTATATTTGTAAAGTGTAATAATAAATATATTTTCTCATTTTTAAGTAAAATAACAAATTCAATTTATAATTATATTTATTATAAAACTAGTTATTATGTGAAAATTCAAATTCGAGCTTAAATTTGAAGCTCGCGAGTAGTTTGAATAAATAATCGAGTCGAGTCGGATCGAATTTGAGTAATAAATATTCGAGTCGAGTCGAATCTGAGTAGAAATTTTTAAATATAATTCGAATTCAAGCCGAATTCGCGTACGGATTTATCATTTCGAGTCAAATTCAAATAGCTCTCTGTTCGCTCTGGTTCGACTCGTTTACATTCTTAATTCCAGTGGCGTTCAATTCTCCCCCTTTAACTTTCCTGACATCTTTGCTTTGCTTTAACAAAAAAAGTGGTTGGCTTTCAACTCTCTTTCTCTCTCCCTCTGACAACTTTTCTTCTTTTCAAATTTGCTTAATAAAAAAAATAAAAAAACTCCAACCAACGGCAATTCAACTGTCGTTTGGCGTTGGATCAAATTTTTCTCTTTTACAAACATATATTTGTTTTTAAAAATAATTAAGAGATTTTTTTTAAAAAAACTTTATTTAAAAATTAATTTGCTTAAATTAATCTAATATAATTCTCAACCCTCCAACGCCAATCCAATTGAGATTTGGCCTATATTGAGAAAGCTTGGGAATATTGGCAGTAATATAGAAACTTTAATTCAGTCTAATTATATCCTCTCAATAACTCTAATCCCAGTACTTCTTTCCCACTCCCACCGTAAGTTTTCCACTCCTGCGTAAGTGGTTTCGCTTTCAATTGATATAAGTGGGCCGCTACAAATCTTTTGCCAATTTTTTTTCATCTTACTCTCGTCTTCGTCATCATTTTCATGTTCCTCCCATCTTTCTCTTCCTCCTCTCTTTGCCGCTACCAATTTTTCGCCCAAATTTGTTTTCCCTCTTACTCCGGTCTTCCACTTCTTATTTCAAAGCTATGGTTTTAAGGATTAGGGTTTCAAAGCTATTATTGAAGAACTAAAAGGTCATTAGGGCAATGAAACCAACAATCGTGTCTCCTCTTTACTACGGTTTCAATCTCCCTAGTTTCAGTCTCTCTCTCTTCTAATTTCAGGTTCAAACTGTACGATTTGGTTTTAATTTTGATGCTAATGATTTCGGTTAGGTTTTCAATTTGGTTTGATTAGTGGTTCAATTTTATTTTTTTTGCTTTTCCAATTGAGGGTTTTGTATATTATAATGTATGTATGCTCATTAAAAAATATCGAAATTATGGGATTTTTAACAACTGTTTTGTTATTTGATAAAATTGGATGCTTTTTTGTGGATCCGGATTCTCTATGAGGATTTTTCTGTGAAGATCTTGTGAGGATTTTGATGTGGGGTTGACAACACATTAAAAAGAAGATCCAATGGCTAACAACTCTTTTTTTGTTTGTGTATTAAAACGACGTCGTTTTGATAAAAAAATTTTTACAAGTTGACAAAAAATTAGAAGCCACCAAACGCCGTTTATTTTTACATATAATTATTTTAAATTTCTTGATTATTTTGTATATGATTTTTTTATATATTTAATAACTTAGCTTGCTATTAATATTAGGATAACTACAAACTTAGCTCAAAAAATGAATAAATATCGATTATAATTATCGTTAATATTTTCAATGTGGCTTTTGTTATTTTTCGTTTATTATTGTTTTTGTTTGTTTATTTATATTATTATTATTATTATTATTATTATTATTATTATTATTGTATTTATCTGTTCCATAAAAAGAGTTTACTCTCACCATTGAAAATATTATTATTATTTACTATACCCATTAGGCCATTTGGGTCAACCAAAAAAATATTCTAGACCTATCAATTATTATTATTTACATATTCTTTTACATCTTTTTTCTATTATTAATAATCGTTTTACTTTACCTCTCTTAATCCACTGCTCAACGGAGACAATCATCATCACAAAAATACTATTTTAAATGTGCTCTTTTTACGTTACTTCGTTTGTTTGGTAAAAGTAAACGGCGTTTGGTGGCATCCAAATTTCTGTCAACTTGTAAAAAAAAATTCCTATCAAAACGACGTCGTTTTGATACACATATAAAAAAAGAGTTGTGAGCCATTGGATCTCCTGTTTAATGTGTTGTCAACCCCACAACAAAACTCTCACAAGATCCTCACAGAGAAATCCTCATAGAGGATCCGGATCCCTTTTTTGTACTATGAGGTTATTGTTGATTGTGGATGTTTTAGGTTTTGCTTGATGTTTTGTCGATTTAAATTGGAATCTGGTATTTTGTATTCTACCTGTTTTTTTTATAATTTTTTTCCTTTTTTTAGTCACAATGTCGGGGTTGTAAAGGTGATAGTTAGAATTAAGGATTCATATTTTTAATTACCAATGTAAAAATGGAAGTGAAAAATATAAATATAAAAGAGAAAGGAAAACAATTTAATTACTTTCAGGTGTAGAACTTTTAAATATTATTTTTACATAATTGTATTTAGGTGCGAGTCATTTATTGTTTCTTTATTTAATGTTAATGTAAAAGAGAAAGGAAAACTATTGGAATATTTTATTCCTTAGGTGGCCTCTACTATTTATAATTTATTAGGCTTACATATTGTATTAATTTAATCATTTTATTTATGGGTTTGGTAATTAATTATATGGCCTATAAATAATATTCCTAATAGTTTTGGCATAATGGGCCCTAGGGTTTTATAATTTTGATGGACGATTTTGACCCTTAGCTATTCTATAAATAAAATAGTTAGGGTTTGGTCCCAATTGCCGTCTCAAGAACTTTATACACACCTACACATCCATCATAAGATTGAGAGAGACAATTGAAGACTTCACCCTTAAGCGTAGCGAAAGCGTGATACATACAAGATAAATTCTCTCAATTCATGTAAGTACTTAATATTATTATTATATATTGATTTTATTTATAACACGTTCCTGTATAATTTATTCAACATTTGATATCAGAGCTAGGTTACGTTATTGTATAGAATAAATAAATTACGTTCTTATGTTAGATTTTTTTAATTCTATATATTCTCTTTAATTGGGATGATGAACAATTGTTTGGTATGTTCCCATGAATATGAGTTTTCAAACCGAAAGTATATGCGATATTTATGAAAAGGGATCATGCATTACTGCTACTGCAATTGAATACTCAGTTACACTACCAAAATCTTTTAAAGGATGTTTAATATTTTATGATTATTTTAATTCATATCATACGAAACATATATATTGCAGTAAGTTAATATATTCACACACACACACACACACACACATATATATATATATATAACCGATCAGGTGAGGGCTCCCTTATTTTGTTAAAATACGGAGTTTTTTATTTTTTTATTTTTTTTTGCTTTTTTTTAAAACAACTATTTTTTTAATATCTTATGAAACTGGAATTTTTCCATAATACAATGTTTTGGGCGTAATTTGGATACATATACCAAAAAAATATATGTACAGTCTACACAGACTATACAGACCTGTTTTGTTATACGTATCCAAATCACATCCAAAACACTGTATTATAAAAAAATTTCAGTTCTATAAAATATTAAACTTTTTTTAGTTCTTTTTTTAAAAAAAACAAAAAAAAAAGTCCGTATTTTAACAAAGTGAGCCCTTACAGGAACTGAACCCTATATATATATATATATATATATATATATATATATATATATATATATATATATATATTAGTGTAATTAGTAATATATAATAACCGTATGCGCAGTTATTATATAAGTTCAAGAGTAAATATACTTCTCTTCAATATTTTTCGTTTTAAGTTTTATTGTTCATAATGTTATGTGTGAATACACTACAAGAAATCACACATTTTATGATAAAATTTTTGCCGCGTACAAAATTTTGTCACAATTTGTAAATTAATAATTACGAAATTCATAATCGTCACTAAAATATTTGCTTTTGTGACGACTTTTACTTTTGTTACTATTAATCATTTATATCGTCACTAATTTATACATTTGATGACGATTAACAAAATTTCGTCACAAGTTATTTTGAAGGTAGAATTTCGTACCAAAATTTTGAAGGAAAATCTTTTATTGACATTGTTTAATAATTGATGATAGAATTTATTATCACAAAATATTTCTTTCGATGACAACATAATTGTTTGTCATTAATTATTTATAAAATTTAGTGACAATGTGCTTTCGTCACTAATGTTCACATTTAGTGACGCCAAATACAAATTCGTTACAATTTTATTTGGAGGCAAAATTTTGGCGGGAAATTTTTTAAAGACGAAAAAATAATAATTTATGACAATTTGCATTGTCATAAATACCAATTTTATACGATGAGATAATAGTTTATCACAAATTAGATGAGTGGATAAGTGAGAAAAATGGGTCGTCATAAATTCTTATATTTAGTGACAAAGTACGTAATAGCATCACAATTTTATTTGGAGGCAATTTTTTCTGAAAACTTTTGGAGGAAAATTTTTTAAAGACAAAAATAATAATAATTTATGACAATTTGTAGTCATAAATATCAATTTTATATGACGAGATAATAGTGCGTCACTAATTAGATGCGTGGATAAGTGACAAAAATGGTTCGTTATAACTTCTTATTTTTAGTGACAAAGTACGTAATATCGTCACAATTTTATTTGGAGGCAAAAATTTTAAAGAAATTTTGGAGGCAAATTTTGTAAAGACGAAAAATTAATAAATTATGATAATTTTATTGTCAAAAATACCAATTTTAAATGACGAGATAATAGTGCGTCACTAATTAGATGAGTGGATAAATGACAAAACTGGTTTGTCATAAATCTATATATTTAGTGATTAAATATGCAATGACGTCACTTTTTTATATGGAGGCAAAAAATTTTCCAAACAAACTTGTATCCAAGGGACGTCACCGGTCTTCCTTTTATCATTGGCAGCCTCCATTTAGTCAAGAATCGCCATTATCAATTTTCAATAATCCCAATTTGAAGCCAGAAATTATTTGACATTTTAGGTATGTTTCTAGATTTTTATTTTAATTGATTAGTAGTTGTTCTAATTGAACAACTACGATTTTGAAATGATTTCATGTCATTGTTGTTGATGGTTGCTATTGTTGTTGATGAACTTGTATAATTTTGATAATTTAAATCACTATTAGGTTTAAATTTTTGACGAAGCAACTTCATAGATTTGATTATTAAGTGTAGTGAATCGACATCACAAAATGGTTCTGTTTTCTTGATCAGTGATTTCACGTATCATGAGACTTAAATTCATAAGGCTGATCTATAAGTTATGTATGCATTTATAGTGTTGACAAAAGATAATTTAATAGTACAAATGTTCAGTATATATTAAAATAATAATTTACTAATTTTTTTTATTTTAATATATACTATATTGAATATGTGATACAGAAAAAGTGAGTATGTGCGGTATAATGTGTATGTGTGATAAATATATATATGAATATATTTTTATTGTATGATTTGTTACGAACTAAATCTTTCGCAAAAGAAACGATCAATTAAGAATAATTTTTAATATTAAATTCTAATATTAATTTTTAGAAAATTTTATTTAAGAAAGAGGTATTAAAATAATTTTAATATAGAATTATTTTAATACAAAGCATTACTATGAAAAATATAACTTTCATTCAAAGGTGTGAGTTGAAATCACTAATTTAAAATATTTTATTTTGAGTTGAAATCAATTTACACAAATTTAATTTTTTTTTAAAAATAAATATTATTTAGTCAATAAACTTAATATACTCTCTTTGATATATAAGTTTTACAAATTACAACAATCAATTTAGAGCATGTCCAACAGTCTCGTCAACTACTTTGAGATATTCTCAAATAGGTGAACAACATCAAAAAATTTTATCTCCAACAGCCTTTTCAAATTTAGTCATCAAATCTATAACTTAATTCTTTCTCTTCAGAACTGATAAGTTGACATTGCCTCTTCAAAATTTTATTTTATTTTGGGAGAATCAAAATCATATGAAAAAAACTAAAAATATTTATTTTGCTAGATGAGTTTGACGTACAACTCATTTTAAAAAATGAATGTTATTAATTATTATTATTTTAAGTTAAATATTAAATTAATTAAATTAAATAGATTGATGATATATAAAATATTAAAGTAGTTAATATTGTTCTTCAAATTGTTAGGCCCTTTCTAATTTATCTTTTTCTTTTTGCTATCAAACTCAGCACCACCATCCTGTAGTGCTGGCAGTGACGACTCTAACCCCATCTACCAAATTCCAATAGCACCCATCTCTTCCCCTTTCAAAATTTTCCCCAAAATCATTCAATTCCCCTCTCTAAACCCCGAGATACACATACATATTTCTATATATAGAGATACTCATATATATATATATATATATATATATATATATATATATATGAGTCCGGATCAGGTCCGGACTCCCGGATTTTATAAAATCCGGACCTTTTTTTTTTTTTTTTTTTTTGCTTTTTTTTTTTGAAACAACTAAAAAAAAAAAAAAAAAAATTATGGAACTGAAATTTTTCCATAATACAGTGTTTTGGGCGTGATTTGGATGCCTATAACGAAATATGTCTGTACAGTCTGGGCAAACTGTACATACATTGGTTGGGGTAGGTGTTAAAAACACGCCCAAAACACTTTATTATGGAAAAATTTCAGTTCCATAAATTTTTTTTTTTTTTTTTTAGTTGTTTCAAAAAAAAAAAAAGCAAAAAAAAAAAAAAAAATTTTGGGGTCCGTATTTTAAGTCCAGTCCGGGAGACCGGACTGGATCCGTGGTGTATATATATATATATATATATATATATATATATATATATATATATGATCCCTTCCATGGCAGCCGGTTGCTATGAGAACTGTGCAATACCCCTTTTTACCGTTTATCAACTTATTGGAAGGCTGAGATTGAGATATATTAATACCAAGCCGTGACAAGCTCTACCGGTTTCTATTTAAATTAGAGGGGCCCACATTTTAACATATTGTCAGTATATATAGTTAAACAAAATGAATATTTAATATTAAAATATTCAGGGCGGTACAAGTTGTACCGACTTACTCTTTTTTTTACGCATTGATGCTTTATCACTTTTTAATCAAATATAAAGAGATTGCACAAAATATTAAAATATTTAAAAATATTCCGTTGTACCGGCCTATTCTTTTTTTTAACACATTCATGCTTTATCACTTTTTACTCAAATATAAAGAGATTGCACAAAATTTAGTTTGACTTACAAATATAATGTTAAAAATAAATATTATTAATATAAAAATAAATATAATTATATTACATCTTTATATAATTATATAATTATGCAAGATGTAATAATTATTCAAGATGTAATAAAGATGTAAATATTATTAATATAAAAATAAATATAATTATATACATCTTTATATAATTATATAATTATTACATCTTGCATAGTTATAATTATATTACATCTTGCATAATTATTACATCTTTATATAATGTTAAAAATAAATATTATTAATATAAAAATAAATATAATTATGCAAGATATATAATTATATTATTAATAAATATAATTATGCAAGATATATAATTATATTATAAATAAATAAATATATAAATATTAATATTATTTTTAATATTATATATAAAATAAATATAATAAATATATAATTATGCAAGATATATAATTATATTATTTATAATTATGCAAGATGTAATAAAGATGTAAATATTATTAATATAAAAATAAATATAATTATATTACATCTTTATATAATTATATAATTATGCAAGATGTAATAATTATGCAAGATGTAATATAATTATATTTATTTTTATATTAATAATATTTATTTTTAACATTATATTTGTAAGTCAAAATAAATTTTGTGCAAATATCTTTATATTTGATTAAAAAGTGATAAAGCATGAATGTGTTAAAAAAAAAAGAATAGGCCAGTACAACTTGTACCGGCCGGAAATATTTTTAAATATTTTAATATTTTAATATTTTGTGCAATCTCTTTATATTTGATTAAAAACTGATAAAACATCAATGCGTAAAACAAAGAGTAAGCCGGTACAACTTGTACCGGCCGGAATATTTTAATATTAAATATTCATTTTGTTGAACTATACTGATAATATGTTAAAATGTGGGGCCCTCTTATTTAAATAGAAATCGGTAGAGCTTGTCACGGCTTGGTATTAATATATCACAATCTCAGCCTTCCAATAAGTTGATCAACGGTCCAAAAAGGGGGTGTTGCACAGTTCTCATAGCAACCGGCTGCCATGGAAGGGATCCCTATATATATATATACGGTTCGGATCAAGAGCATATCCCTCATCTAACTCACCCGAGCTCACCCTCCTTTAGCGACGGACCCAACGACGGTTCGGTCATACAACCGTCGTCTATACTTTTAGCAACGCTATATGTTGTCCGTCGCTAAAAGTATAGACGACGGTTGTATGACTAAACCGTTGTAGGATCCGTCGCTAAAGGGGGATGAGCTCGGGTGAGTTAGATAAAGGGTATGTGCTCTTGATCCTTGCTATAAATATATATATATATATATATATATATATATATATATATATATATATATATATATATAGGCATGATCTAAAACGGACCAAGGAGCGGACCAAGTCAAAAACACGCGGGTTTCAGGGCGCGGGTCGGACCAACCCGCGGGTTGGCCCTGAAACCCGCGTGTTTTTGACTTGGTCCGTTCATTGGTCCGTTTTTTTGGTTCGCTTTAGATCCTGCCTATATATATATATATATATACATTCAAATTCGATTGTCTCGTATTTGCGTTTTAGGGTTTTACTGTTTGAATAGTTTGTATCCGACTATGATCTTCCAAACCGTTTTAATTTTGTTGAAATTCTTCAGTTTGTGAGTTCCAAAGAGGTTGAATTGATGCCTAATTTTATGAATTTTGATTCATTGGTGTTTTATGCTGTAGCTTTTATGGATTTAGCTGTAAATTGGGGATCTTTTTTAGAGTTGCTAGTAATTTGATGCTTGTGGGGTTAAATTATTGCAAATAGGACTCAGGGACGACTAGGTGGGCTTAATTAGGAGAATAGTGGTGTCCCTGACCCAAAAAAATTGAAAGTTAAGGTGAGTTCATAGGCCCATGTAATTGGGAACAATGCTCTTAGTAGACAGACTTATCTAATTACAGTGGTGGAAGAATTGGTAAAAGAAAATTGTTGGTTAGTTAACTATTTCTGCTTCCAATTTTTGAAATTTGTGGTAGAAATGTTATTTGTACTGTTTTTGCTTTAAAAAAGTGGAAGCGAAACCTATTTTGGCAGCAAAAAGGTAAAAACGAAAATGTGCTGCTTTAAATTTGCAAAGAGATTCTAACGTTAATGAGATTTAACGTCAAATCTTATTAGCAACAAAATTTAATACTTTATTATTTTTATAAAATACATTAAAATTAATGTTTAAACATGATTACCAAATAGTTTTACTTGATTTATATTTTCACTAGTGAAAAAAGTGAAATAAAAAACATACGAAAACAAAAATAAGTAATGTGATCATCTGCAAGAAAATTGAAATGGGAAGATTTTGCACTGACGTCACTACATGGTGAAATTGTTGACGAGCAAGAGAAAGTAAGTCAATAAACGAACTGTTATTCCGTCTCTTTATTAAGACTAGTTAAAGAAAATTAGGGATTGATAAGGAATGGAGAAGAGAAAGGAGTTTTTTTAAAGATAAAACAGAGAAAAGATAGGAATAACTTTTAAATAGTGACACAGCTTCAAGGGAAGCGGCTATGTCTATGTATTCAAATCATTGAATCCTTGAGCCTTATGTGAAATATCTCTAGTTCCAGAAAGTAAACACATCAAGTTCATTAGAGAAGGTGACTCAGCACTTTGGCAAAATGAGTCTGTACCTGCATCAACAAAAGTTGGAAAACAATCTACAAAGGTAGAACCTGTACAGGAAGAATTTATTACATCGGTTGCTTCTCTACTTTGTCATAGGACAGGTGATAAAATATTAGAGCAAGGTAGAAATATCTCTGCCTCTGTTAAGCCAGTTATACCGGAAATGGATGGTGATAAGAATATTTCTGCACCAAGTCAACAAACAAAGCAGCACTGAAGTTGAGACGGAAAGGCAAGTTTCATATGTCAAAGGATTTGAGGTGGGAGGCCATCCAGCATGTTACAAAACGGTATGGATTTCAAGGATTGGGACATTTCAATTTATTGAAGAAGCTTGGTGGTGGAGATATCGATACAGTATATCTTGCTGAACTAATGAGGACAAATTGCCTATTTGCAATAAAGGTCATGGACAATGAGTTTTTGGCGAAAAAGAATAAGATGCCAAGGGCTCAAACTGAGAGAGAAATACTGAGAATACTGGCACGATGAGGTGCATGTTACACCATATTTGTTCTTTTTTGTTTTGTGTTTTATTTTTGGTTTTTATGCTTTATTCCTGAGTTCAAACTGAATACTCTCGGCAAAATTAATTTCCCCCCTTATGTATTTCTAAGAATTAATACATACATGATTAAATCTGCACACTCATATTGGGTACTGTAGTGTTGGAGTTATGGTTTCATGGATGAATATTAGAATAAAGAATTGTAGGTTATCATGGGTTAGTCTGTTATCATGAGTTACTCTGTTTTACAGAGGTTTCAGATTGGGAAGTTTTAGAGAGAGAGATGCTCAAGAACAGTATTTTTATTTTTGTTTAAATGATTTTGCAGATGGGTGTTTTAAAGTGAGAGTAATTAAGTCTTTAGCCAAATAAAGTAACGGAGTTAAGACGGAAAAGCACTTTTTCACTTTAACTCAAAAAGTCAGGAAGTCTAAATGTAGCTTTACTGACTACAGGTGGTTAAGTGAGAAACCGCTCAAACCTCAGGTGGTCATCTGAACTTAACCCTTAATATTATAACTCACAATGTTTAACAACCAGGTCATTACCAAGAAAAAAAGGGGGCTTTCAATAAGGATTTCTCCTTATTGGCGCGCAATTAGATGACCAAACCTCTCTTGACAGAACTTATAGACATTGTCAATATTACAAATAATAATATGAATAACTTTGTCGTCTCAATTATTGATTTAATAATATAAAATATTGATACTGTGACAATAATTGAATCAATAATATGAGAGATATGATGCAGCAATTGAGTATAACTGAGTGACTTCTTACGTAAACATCAATAATCAATATCGTGTGCTACTATGCAACCACGCGTATTGCTGTACTTTTATTACCGGGTAGTTCAACAGTTTTAACGGTAATACTCGCCGTTATTTTTATAAAAAGAGAATTCTGTCATTTTTTAACTATAACAATACTTCCGTTGTGGGGTCCACCAATGATTGTGCCTTCGTGCGAATATGTTCTGTTAAAACGAATATTCCCTGACACAACGAATATTTTATATCAACTTGCTTACTTTGCAAAATTTTCACATATCACCCTTAACTTTAACCTTTTATCAATTTAACCATTTACGAAATAAAATAATAATTTTAGAAAAATGGAGGTATAGATGGAGGTATTATACTGTAATTCATATTTTCACATGATTATAATTATTGATTCACAAGATTGAACTATTGATTCACATTATTTACTATTAAGGGAGGTAGTGCAAGTTTGATAATACTTACAAGACTAAATTAAAAATAATTAAGGAAAAGAGAAGGTATTATATTGTAATATTTCAAGCTCCAAAACGTGCAATTATCGAAACTATATTTTCCTATAAATAGAAGCTCATTCTTCCTTCATTTCTCACTAATTCACTAAAGCTATAGAACAATTATTATAGAGAGAAATTATAGAGAGAAAGAAGAAGAGAAGTCTGCTACCTCACTATTCCAGTATCTAATTTTTTCTAAGGTAGGGGGTATTATTCTTTCGTATTCATGAAAGAGTTATTGTCTTTCAATACTCGTAAGGGTTGTTATTCCATTCTTTATTATTATGTTGGAATAACCTGTCTATGCAAAGTACCGCATACATTGTGAAATTCTTCTGTTATTCCATTCTTTATTATTCTATTGGAATAACCTATCTATGCGGTCTATCGCATGCCTGGTGAATTCTGTTGTTATTCCATTCTTATTATTATGTTGGAATATCATGTCTATGCGGATTACGCATGACCTGATTCTATTCTTTATTATTCTGTTGGAATATCTTGTCTGTGCGGATTACGCATGACCTGATTTCATTCTTTATTATTCAGTTGGAATGTCCTGTCTGTGCGGATTACGCATGACCTGATTTCATTCTTTATTATTATGTTGAGAATAAACTATCTGTGCGGTCTATCGCATGCATGGTGAATTCTTCTGTTATTACATTCTTTATTATTTTGTTGGAATGTCTATGTGGATTACCACATGCATGGTGAATGATCCTTTGTATTCATTCCTTATTAAATTGTAGAAATGATCTGTGTACGTGGATTACCGCATAGCTGGTGAAAATCCATTTGCAGTTTCATATATTCTATTATACTCAGTTGGTTAAAGTTTTGGCTTCTATACTCCATGAAATTAGTAGAATATCCTGGATATTTGCGCTTCATTCAGTATCTTTTTATGGAAATATTCTTTTGAGCATTCTTAAATTTTACTCCACAAAGTAGTATCATGTTGACAATTTGGATGTTATTGATTTCTGGATAAATTAAATTACAAATCTTTAAAATTTATCCTTGAACTTATTTTATTGAATTATTATGTCATTGTCATCATCCTCATGCTTATATTGTGATGAAAGTCATCTTTGGATTACGTGCATAGATGGACTTGGTATGACTATGACCAAGGATTATTCGGTATAATCATGACCATAATGTGACGAATGATGTGGTGAAAGTCCTTAGTGACCTGTAGTGCATTGATGGACAGTTTTGGGTATGATTATGACCAGGGATTATTCGGTATGGTCATGACCATTGATGATTTAATGAATACCCTTGGCTCGTAGTGCAGGGAAGATTCGATGATATGATTTATTTATTAAGCTGAGTCCCAGCGATAAAAATTGATGAAAACATTTTAAATCATAGAAGATAGTGGATATCATGCTCTACTTGACTCTTCTAATGGATTGCTTATTCCGCTGCAGTTAAACTTGATGTCTATTGTATTTTATCAGTTTAAAATTGTTGAAGGCTAAATGATAATTTATTCTGCATTATCTTAGTCATAATATTTCTTACTGGGCTAGTTGAAGCTCACCCTTTTTGCTTTCATTGTTCTCATCAGGAAATGAGAACGTAGCAGGGACTAGTCGGGGAACAGAGTGATGGTCCTGATGATAGCATTAGTAGTCCTCACAATTCTATGAAATAGTGTGATAATAAATGTATTGAGGACTTATTTTGAGTTTGAATACTATCTAGAAGACAATATTTGTATTAAAACTCACAGTTTATGTTGTATATTTAAGTTTGTATTTTATTCTGTACCATGTATTTGGCAACTCAGAATAGGTGTTGTATACCTATTTTGGGGGCGTCACAGCTATCAACTGGTAAAACTCTTAGGTATAGTCATCCACAGATCTAGTGCTTTGTCTTAACAGATCCAATCTCTTGAACATAGACTGGGTGTATCCAAAGGGAAGAAAGTGACTCTGCATTTTTTCTTCATCTTCTCTAACTTGGTGATTTTAGCCTTTCCTTGTCTCTCCCTTGAACACTTCACCTATTCCCACCAAGCAGATGTTCGGCCCTTCAGTCTGATTGCAACCAATTTCACCTTAGCGTTATCTAATACCTAGGGGTGTTAGCCGAGCAGAGTAGCTCGATACTCAACTTGAGATCGGTTCGAAAATATGATCCAAAGCTCGAATTCGAAGTTGATTCGAGTCGAATATGATTCATACTCGTTTTCTGTTTAATGATACACGAGTCGAATTCGAGTATACCAGTATTCGCTCAGATTAGGGTTCGATGGATTAAAAGTTTTATTTCCTAATAAACCCAAATCCTAACACACTTATTTCTATTAAAAGTTTTATTTCCTAATAAAACTCTACTAACATAAAAGATAATAATAACTAATAATAATAAAAACCAATCTGTACGCTCTTTCCGAAGTCACCGATGCCATGAACTCCGAAGACAACCAATCTCCTGAAGTCAAACCTCTAATCCAAAGTCAAAGGCTTTAAAGATCATTACGCCTATGACGATCTTCCAACTCATGATACTCCAAGGCCATCAACGTGCTATCCGACAGCTCAGCATCTTCGGTCTCGAACCCTCCTACATCAACCATGGAATGGAGAGTCTCCATTTATTTGAAATGGAGAGGATTCTAGTATGTATACGCAATACTTAGTTGTTCTAAATGCCTTGAAATACATTTCACAATTCAAGTATATCATCACTTTTACATTATTAAAAACCAATCAAACCTAATATACTAAAAGAAGAAGAAATAAACTCACAAACAAGACTCGCATAAAAAGAAAACAAGATTCTCATAATGGAAGAAATAAACTCGACTAAATGAGAATTGAACCTAAGACTTAAAGGTCACAATACCTCAATCTTTACCTCTAGGCTAATACCTGATCGAATATTTCACAACCTTTAACTGGCCTTGACAACCTATAAATTCAACATGATATCTTTCTATTCAAAGTCTCATTTTTTGCATGTTTTATTAATTTTTTAGGCAATCAGATAATGTAACAAAGATTCAGGAAGGGATAAGAGAGAGAGATAGAGAGACGTTAGGCCAATCGTGCACTGCCACACCAATATCAAAGTCAACTTTTGAATTTTAGCTTCCACTTTTGACCATTTTTGAAATAAAATAATATTTTTGAAATAAATATTATTTTATTTCAAAACTAATCACCCCTCGGTATTATAGTCGATTATGACCAAGTTTGGTGTCCCGATTATCACGGTGAAGTCCATTTTGCCAAATTTATTTTCAAACACTAAGTTTGACTTTTATTATCAAAGTTAACTATTGACTTTTGATCATAAAAGTCAACCTCTACATTCCATCATATTTACAGTCTTTTCTACTAAATTTGACCTTCCAGACTCAATAGTGGAGTTCACGTCTCAAAATTCTATTCTGAACTCAAAATTAGGGTTTCCAACCCTCGAAGGTATTTTGGCCAGTTCATGCAAAAATCTAGACTAATATTATTCTACTTATTTCCATCGCTCTGAATCCACCCACGACATCCATTCCACAACTCGAAACTCCAATTCATCAAAATTATGACAATCGATCGTCCGAGCCTACATAAATTTTAATTATCGATCGATTATGGTTTTCAATCGACGATTTCCAATTTGTTCTATTTACGATTATATTAATCGTTACTCGTCATTATTACGTCATATTTACGTAAAATGACTAACTTGGGATAGGGATATCACAAAAGGGACATCGAGAGGTGTAGTAATTTTTCTCTCATTTTTTTTGTGCTCCTATTTTCGTAGGGAGCTTTTGGATGGACTAAAAGCAAGTCTAAATTAAATATGGAAGTGTTTTGGTACGGTGTTTGTTAATTCTTTCAAAATACTTTTAAAAAGTTGTGATTTGAATTTAAAATCACTTTTAGTTGAAGTAGAAAATTTGTGCTTTTAACTCCAACATTTTGCTAAAAACACAAAGTACAAAATTATCCTTAAATTGTAACAAAAACAAATAAAATCCCAGATCAGAAACTTATCTTAAAATAACATTATTACCTTTAAAAGCACTTTCATAATTATACCAAACACTATTTAATATTTTTTTACAAATATTTTAGGCAAAAACTCTACATTTAGAAGTGGTTCATCTCACCGCAAATGGGCACTTATTCTCCCTTTTTCATCCTCTTTTGCTAATAGTTCTTAATTTCTACATTTTTATATTAAATAACAACTTTTTATTTTAATATACCCCCTTGATTTTTAATATCAGATCCTTGTTAACTTTTTCAAGTCAATTTGATATGTTTTTGAACTCGAAATTGACATAAATTTGTATAACATTAATTAATGAAATAGTAATATTGTAAAGGAATTATCTCAATTATGAGTATGGAAATATTTTAAATCTTTTACAAATCAATAACTATCTTAGAATTTTGAACAAATAAATTACATTTTTTGATACATGCAAGTGGTGTGTGTGTGTGTGTTTAGGAAGCCTATAAGTATATAATAAAGAAACAATAATAATCAAAATAGAGCTATAAATGTGTCGAGCCAAGTTGAGTTTCGGCTTATTGAACTCAAGTTCGACTAGAAGTTAAACGAACTTGAGTTGAATCAAGCTTTCAGGCCTCATAATTTTTTTAGTTCGAATTTGACTCATTTATGAACAAGTCGAGTCTAATCGTGCTTGAGTTGAGCTGAACTTTAGTCGAGCTAAACCAAATTTAAATAATTATTAGAATTATTATTTTTATATTCTTATATACTACCTTCATTTTAAGGTGGTAATGTAATATGGGATAGAGAGAATGTATAATATGTAAAAGTAATTATTTAAATTAATTAAATACTGAAAGAGTCGAGCTTAAGCAAGCTCAAGGGAAACATGGTATTATTTTCTTGTTTGATCAGTTTGAGTCGATAAATGAACTTGAGTCTGAAAAGAAATATGAAATACAGAGAGTAAGAAATTGACACGGGTATTCTATGTCCTTAAGGTGTTTATTGCCCCTTACCACTAAGGTTTACTAAAAGCTACTAGCAATTCACCTCCAGGATATATGTCAAGTTTTTTTCTATTTTTTTTCAGGGATAGCAACTCACTAAAAATCTCTATTTTATGCTACTTTGTAAAAGTTGATTTGCAGGAAGAAGATGCAATAGCAAGACTGTTCAGTTTTCCAAAACTGAATTGTTAATTAAGACATCAGTTTACAAAGTAAATAATGAATTAATTACAAATCAGTTTATTTTGTATCCTTAATAATTAAAGTTTCAATGAATCTGGTTCAAGATAAAAAGATGGCGAGCGAAGTGCAAAGTGCGCATAAAGCGCCAATGCGACCCGGCCCCCGGGTCGCGGGCAGGTGGTGCTTTGCACCACGTCATTGCGACCAAGACCAAGCCTTTCCTTTAACACCACTAGTGAATTAAACTATTTCACATATACTTATGAAGTATTAAATAGTTTTATTCCTACTCAATGTGGGACTTAAGAAAATAGTTTTCTTAAACAACTATGAACCTTTTCATATTCCCAAATTTGGATACAATTAAAACATAATATATAATTCCTACTTGAATCATATATTACTCTCTATTAATCTCCTTGAAATAGACTATCAAATGCACTTTTAATTTAATACAAATTCAATCAATTAATAGGTCTAAATTAATCCCCAAATTGATCAAAACTCATGTATAGAAAAGGTACATTAACAGAGTCAAGTTAACCCGAGTTTTGTATGCGAACAACTCGGTTCAAAAGAAAAGAAGGCAACCAGGAGAAGCAACAAAGAAAGAGCTCGCGCGTTTATAGCTCTAAATCAAAGTACTGCCATATAGAGACTAGAGTTATGTGTGAAGTTGGAAGGATTTGATGGAACATTTCACCATTGTATGTTAATCCAAGGTCTAAATATGTATTAATACCTGATCTTTTAAATTTTTTTCACTTTGAGATTGTCTTCTAAATTTTTTTAATTACGGGATTAAACTTTTATTTTTTTTATTAAATTACGCCTAATTAATAGTACCACATCAGAAATTGATGACATGACATCGACATGCGACTAAAAATGCTTGTGTAATATTGAGTCTTATTTTAACATTTATTCCATTAATTTTTTATACCAAACATGGTAAATATAAGACCGTTATTAATGTTTTAAAATAAATTTAATACATTACAAATTTAGTTTAAAAAATCATCAATAATTAATATAATGATAAATATTTTAAAATGTATAAATGTGTTGGGTGTGGGTCCTCACCCATGAGATAGAATCCAAGATAGAAAAGAATTGATTTTATTTGTGAGCAAGTAAGTGGGTTTACTTGATATTAATCCAATTAGAAATTGGGTTAATGGAAATAATATTGGAATTGGAGATTCCATGAAAGGAATCCAAGTTGAAAAATGATTTACTTGTTAGAGTGGTTGGTGACCAAGACAAGGAGATGTGATCCCTAATTTGATTAGGAGAATAAATTATTTCTAATCCATAATAGGAATGGATTAAGAAGAGTACTATAAATAAGGCTATGAGGGAGTCTTATTTGAGATATGAGATAGAGAAGCTTGGTGGTAAGAAGATACCAAAAGAATAAATTGAGAGAATTACTGTTTGTTATTCGTGGATATCCGCCATCATCTCCGTTCAATTGAAAGCTTGAAGACTTTATTGCTTGGGGTGTTTTTTGGTAGTGAAGTTAATTAGGTTTCTCAACTTAATTAAAGGTAAATTTGTATTATCTCAATTTATTGTGTAATCTCAAGTTTTAGGTCATAAAACTTGAGAGGATTATTGTAATCTCATTATTAGTGATATAGTGGAGATTCGGAGTTTGACCCGTGGTTTTTACCTCTTAATTTTAGAGGGTTTTTCACGTAAATTTGGTGTCTTGCTTGTGGATGGTTATTTGTTATTTTTGTTCTCATAATTGGTTTTGTTGATTTCATATTTAATTGCACAAAGACAGAAAAGTAATTCCTGAGATATAGATTATTTTTGGCGTACTTTTCCCAACAGTGGTATCAAGAGCTTGGTTCTTTTTGTGATTTTCTTGTGCGAATTAAATGGAGGATTGGACAGCAGGTTGCATGATTAATCTCAAGGCTACAAATTATGCAATTTGGAAGCCAAGAATGGAGGATTTGCTTTACTGCAAGGATTTATACGAGCCACTTGAAAACGATGGAGTTAAGCCCACAAACAAGAGTGACGCGCAGTGGAACAAGATGAACAGGAAGACTATTGGTCTGATCAGATCATGGATTGATCAAAGTGTGTTTCATCATGTTGCCACGGAAACTAAAGCCTATGATCTCTGGCAGAAATTGGAGTCCATGTATGAAAGGAAGACGACGTAAAATAAAGCTTTTTTGATTAGGAAGCTTGTGAATTATAAATTCAAGGATGGAAACTCCGTTGCAGTACACTTGAGTGATTTTCAGAGTTTGATAAATCAGTTGAGTACGATGAAGATGGTAATTGACGATGAGATGCAGGCTTTGTTGTTGTTGAGCTCTTTGCCTGATAGCTGGGAGACGCTGGTTGTATCGTTGAGTAACTCCGCTCCTAATGGCAAGCTGACTATGGATACAGTTAAGGATAGTTTGTTTAATGAGGAACAGAGGCGAAGAGATACTATGGTGATTAGTGCTGATTCACAAGTTTTTGTTGCACAGAGTAGGGGCAAAAACAAAGGGAGAAACTCTCCTGAAGATGACAAATCCAGGGGAAGGTCAAGAGATAGAAAAGAAGTAATTTGCTTTCACTGCCAGAAGCCGGGTCACATAAGACGAGAGTGCAGATTTTTAAAGAAGGAGCAGTCTAAGAAAAAAGATGAGGATAAAGATTCGATTGTGTATCTATCCGACGTTGATGTAGCTATTGTTTGTGATGATAAACCCAAGTGTCATGTTAATGATTGGATTATTGATTCGGGTGCTTCGTTCCATGCTACTTCGCGTGGTGAAATCTTCACATCCTACTGTAGCGGTGATTTTGGCCATGTGCGGATGGGAAACGGAAGTGCATCCAAGATTATAGGCATTGGAGATATTTGTTTGAAAACTAACAGTGGTTGTAGGTTGATGCTGAGAGAAGTCAGACATGTTCCGGATATTCGTTTTAATTTGATCTCTGCTGGTAAGCTTGATGAGAATGATTATAAAAGTTACTTTGGAGAAGGTCAGTGGAATCTCACCAAAGGGTCTCTAGTGGTGACTAGAGGTAAGAAGGTAGACACTCTTTATACGATGCGGGCGCATGTGAGAGGTATTGAAGATGGGGGAGTTAGGCAGAAAAAGGTGTGGTATAAAGCCGTGCGAGATGGGAGAAAAGCCTTGCATGAGAACCACGAGAGAATAACTCTTCGCTTTAAATGGGTACCAAAAGTGAAGAAGGAAAATGATAGCTCGCAACCAGGGTACAAAGCGGTTGTGAATGAATTTGGCAAGCAAAAATCTGTCAAGTTTGAGTTAGATCCTCCCATTGAGAAGAACCATGCCGATGAGACAAAGCCGGACATGAAGATATTTGAAAATTCCAAGAAGCTTGAGTTGAGCCAAGACTTCGTTGGAATTAACTCCGAGTAAGGAGTTGTGGTTGGTGATCCCTCCTCTCATGGGTTCGGAGGGGGAGATTGTTGGGTGTGGGTCCTCACCCATGAGATATAATCCAAGATAGAAAAGAATTGATTTTATTTGTGAGCAAGTAAATGGGTTTACTTGATATTAATCCAATTAGAAATTGGGTTAATGGAAATAATATTGGAATTGGAGATTCCATGAAAAGAATCCAAATTGAAAAAGGATTTACTTGTTAGAGTGGTTGGTGACCAAGACAATGAGATGTGATCCCTAATTTGATTAGGAGAATAAATTATTTCTAATTCATAATAGGAATGGATTAAAAAGAGTACTATAAATAAGGCTATGAGGGAGTCTTATTTGAGATATGAGATAGAGAAGCTTGGTGGTAAGAAGATACCAAAAGAATAAATTGAGAGAATTACTGTTTGTTGTTCTTGGATATCCGCCATCATCTCCGTTCAATTGAAAGCTTGAATACTTTATTGCTTGGGGTGTTTTTTGGTGGTGAAGTTAATTAGGTTTCTCAACTTAATTAAAGGTAAATTTTTATTATCTCAATTTATTGTGTAATCTCAAGTTTTAGGGCATAAAACTTGAGAGGATTATTGTAAGCCCATTATTAGTGATATAGTGGAGATTCGGAGTTTGACCCGTGATTTTTACCTCTTAGTTTTAGAGGGCTTTCCACGTAAATTTGGTGTCTTGCTTGTGGATGGTTATTTGTTATTTTTGTTCTCATAATTGGTTTTGTTGATTTCATATTTAATTGCACAAAGACGGAAAAGTAATTCCTGAGATATAGATTATTTTTGGCGTACTTTTCCCAACAAAATGTACTACTAATTAAAATCTTGTTATTTCATAATTGTCAATAGTCAATATAATAACTGTAATGACTCAGAAAATCCTATGTAATATTCAATTATTATAATGTAAAATTTTGTGTATAAAATTTTTTGTGACAAAACTATTATTTATTTAATAGTTTATTTAGCATCTTGATTTTTGAAGAATAAAAAAAAATATAGTGTACCATCATGAATTATTTAAGAATTACATGGAATAGTCATTTTAATGATATATGTGCTAGCTATTGTTGCTAGAGAAAATAATAGATGAAAGTACATCTGTTTTAATTTAATAAGAATCCATATTAAGACATTGGGCCATATTAAATTTTACTAATTATACTCGTAAGCCTTTTCAATTAATTTGAAAATGAGTTGAGTCTATAAGAAGATAATGAAAGGCCAATTTTAACCTATTTTCTAGCCCAATTCGGCAGCCCCAACTATTAACAAGAGTGGATTGGTTCAAGCCCCAAATCATGAATTGTCAAAACCCAATCCTGTAAACTCATGGGTGTGTAGTAAGACAACTGCTCAAGCTAATTTCCTTAACATGGCCTGAATACTCATTTAGATGGCAAGTCTATGAGGCCTAAGTTAGTTCTTAACTGATAGTTAGTACAGTTAAGAGTAGTTAGCAGGTATGTAGTTTGGCTAACAAACAAATAACAGGTCAGCTACACTTGCAGAGGATAAGGTAGCAAGTAAGCTAAGGTCTGCTAGGGTGGCTGGGTAAAGGCCAAATTAGTTAGGCTAGGACTGAGTGCAGTTGCTTGGTAGGGTGGCTGAGTAGGGGCCAACTAGAGGTGATGTAGTTAACAGTAGAAGGAGCCAGACTCAGCCATAAAAGGGCCAAGCTTATTGCCGAATTTAGCTTCACCACTTGGCAGAAACTATAAGCTATACCAACTATATAGAGAGTGAGTGGGAAAATTTTTGGTTAAGAAGAAGAACTGAGCAGCTTCAACCACTGTTAATATTCGAAGAACAAGGTAAGCTCATTCTGACCATTTCAAACCTTTTCCATTCGTTCATGTCTCTCTCTAAATGGTAGCACATGACCATTAATGGTTAGAATAGCTATTGAATTAATTCGCACCATGACTGTTTTAATACTATTTTGGATTCTGTGATTTAGACTGTTTAGTATGGTTCTATGCTTATTGATGTTTTCAAGCCATAAGGCTGGGAACAATAAGCTAAGAATTTTGTATTATGTGCAAGTATATAAGATGCACGTTAGGTGTTTGATAATTTGCCAAGCTAAGGACTGTTGTAGTATCTATGTGTACTAACTGTGATTTGAAGTTCAAACTCAGTCAAATTGCCTATATAGTGGGAGCAATACCTCAAGCATACTCTATGATTGACCTTATCATGTTGCAATCTATAGTAATTTATATATCACTAGAGCAAGGCAAGTAATAATGAACTAGGATAGTAGGCTCCATAGGGACTGCTATTTGAAGCTTAACTTGCAATGTCTATCCCTTGCTTCTAATGTGGTTAATACACTATAACATGATGTTTATAATTTCAAACCACCAACACTAATACTTGTAAAGTTTAAGTATGTTAGTTTCAATAAATAAAAGTCAGTCCATGTAGCTGTTATTGAAAGTTTCTTGTAATGAGCCTGCTTTGCTTCTAATACCTAATATACATAGACAGTCCTTGTTTTTCCATGATTACCCAAGCATGCTACCTTCTAGTAATTTAAGGCCTATGAGGGGGTCTGTTTTAAAACCAAAGTTAGAAACCTTGTATTTAAATCACGAACATTGATTATATAGCATGTGTGTGATGTGTTAATCCTTATACTAGAAGCTTAAAGACTGTTTTGGCAGCTTAGTATCATACCTTGCCAAAAAGGCTTGAAATGGGCATAAAGACTATCTTGGACTTTAAAATTTCATGTATTAAATGTTGTGTGCCAAAATGACTGCTATGTTAAATTGCTGCTATGCTATATTTCCATGATGACCGACTGCTAGCACTATATGTGTTGTTTTGCCAACTGTCATTGTATTATAAGGACTGTTTTGATGCCTTAGCACTGAACCTTACCAAAAGGGGCTGGTATAGACATAGGGACTGCTATATAATTATTTTTTTTTGGTATATAAACTGCTAATTGACTGTTATGCCATTATGATAGTGTTATGTGCTGAATTTGAGTAGAGGAGATAGGGTGGCTGTGGAGTAATAAGGGGGCTCAACTGAGGATTTACAGAAAATAAATAGCTATGGCACTTGTGTTGCAAAACTGTGCCGGTAAAGTGTTTGATAAAATTCCTCAATGAACTATATTTTGCCTAATAATTGATTATTTGATAGAATTAAAGCTTGGGTCTGATTTAGTTAACATATGTGATGGTGGTTATTGTGCTTGGCATGTTAAACTTAATTACAGTGCACTTTCTAGGCTAAAGCTAATAATTAAAAATTTTGCCTTAGTAAGGTAGTATTGAGTGATGTAAAGAGCAATTTATAGAAATCAAAATATGAATTTCATTCTTAAATCAATGAATTAAAATACTACCTGTACTATCTATGTAATTGGGCACAAATAAGGTTGGGTATACCTTCTGGGTCATAAAGCCAAAGATGGCTTGGGCTAGACTGCGAAACTGCTGTCCACGACAGCCGCGGTGCACATGGTTAAGAGATTGGTAATGCTTTCGTTGATGAATTTTTAGTATAGCTAGACTATAAAATTTTCCCAACTGTTGTGTCTAAATAATTAATAACTATACATCCCTATATCTCTATATTGATGATGGATGAGTTGATGACTGAATCAATAGGCAGGGAAGGGGAGACTACTGCTGCTCACGCACAGCAGTAGTAGAAAGGAGCATTTGCTAATGGTTTAAATAGCTTGGAATGCATAATTAATAAAGTGCCAAAATATAAAACAATTATGTTACACTTGAATTAAATAATTGTACACAGCAAAGTTATAAAGTACAAAACAGAGGGCTAGTCAGAGGAGCAGAGCTGCTGTCTTTGACAGCAGCAGTTAGTAGCAGCAGTTAGCAGTAATACATTTTTTTCATAGAGAATACTAATGGGCTAACATATTATAAGACAAGGATGAGCAGATTTAAAATTATTGCTCGGGTTAAGGGCTGCTAAGCTCAGTTAGGGGCTGCGAGGCCGCACTAAGCATAGCCAAGCCCCACGGGGCCAAGCAAAGCTTGATTGCCACACGGTAGGTTAAGTTGAAGCGGTTTTGGTCATTTTAATAGTAAACAAGAATGGTTATCATCTAAGTATAAAAACATTGAAACTACAAATGATTAGAACTATAAATTATTCAATCAAGTTTTAGTCACACCTAAAACACGTAATTTATTATAAAATAATGATTGTTATGATTAGACTTTTACAGTTACTAAGCCAAGTTTAGGCTATTAGCGTCACAAAGAATTGCTAAACACCGCGACGGAACTAACTTGACATAGCTTGAAAAAGAAATATGAACTAAAATCATAGAAGAACCTTGAGCAAAAGATTATGTCAGACCCTATAAAAGAAAGAAATGATAGTTATAAGAACATGGATGAGATATTTGAAAAATGTATAAAAATATTCTAAATATAGAATATAAATTAAAAACATGATCACTGTGGCTATGTGATATGTGTATATGTAAGTTATATGACTTGAATACTTGGCTAATGTATTTGTGAATGGAAATATGATTGTGTAGGATTTGTGGGAACAAGTTAAGCTGAATTTTTATATTCATAGTTCACAAGCAAGGCAAGTTCCTAACTCTTACTCTTTATTGAGCAATTATTCTGCAGTGGACAAGTTCTTTAAATTCTGAACTGTCTGTCCTTATTTATGAATAATATAAGGTTAGATAGCCTTTTATTCCAATCAGCTTCAAAAGAATAGAATATCAACTTTTCTATCTTGGATAAGTTTACATTAAGAGTATGTCAATACCATTACTTCGGTTAGACAAATGTTGAGATATATTATTCATGAAATTATCATTTAATGCTTTCCAAACCATTTTGTCGTTATGGTATGGATTCTTATATAATGCTGTGAACGAACAACCCTTTTATAGGGGAATATTGTACCGGACACATGATTCCGAAGGACATGTAAAGTGTCATTAGACTGTTATGTTGTGCACAATATAGGGTACTTAGGCTGATCCCCTAAAGTACGAGTCTAGAATATAAAACAGCTTTATAAACTGTATGTATCCATGAATTGTAGTATTATTACTGTCAATTCTAGTAAAGAGTTCACTGGTCATTTGACCTTACAGCATGCTAAAGTCTAAATTTTTTCAAACTCAACACTTTTAAAGAAGTATCTTGTTCAGTATTTGTTATTGAATCCTCATTAATATAATATTTCTGTTCCATTATATTTTGCTGCTTATTTCCTTGCTGAGCAAACTTGTTGCTCACCCTTGCGTTAAATATAATGTTTTCAGTTAAGAATGAAGTTGCTGGTCCATCTGGAAAAGACAAGGGAAAGAGCAAAGTTATTGAATAGTCTTTTATTAAGCGCATGTGCTTATTTAAAATAGTAAATGTAATAAATATTGCTAATACTATGTTGTGTAGTGATATTAAATTCGTAAGTTATGTAAAGGTCTATAGAACCTGGGATTTAAGTTATGTAATATAAGATAGTTTTCTTTTAGTATGAACGGGTATATTAGTATCGTGAGCACCAAACCCGAGTTAAAGATAACCCGGATTTGGGGGTGTCACAGGTTGGTATCAAAGCTGTTAGGTTATAAACCTTAGGAATGGGGAAAAACACCTTAGGATTATGGCCTTAAAAAAAAAAATAGTCAACTCATTTCGAGTATAATAGATGAATTCTGGAAAATTCATTGTTAAAGAAAACAAATAGTTTAAATATGTTTACTTGATAATGTTGTATGGAAACTTATCAAGTTTTTATTAAATGTTTTGTAGATGCCTGAAATAGCTGAATCCAGTCGAGTCAAGGAAGAGGTGAAACAAGAAGAGCCAGAGGAGTATATTGGGGGTTTCTCTGAAGAACCCTTTATCGAAGAGGCTGACACCCTAATGGAACTGACTCTTAAGAACCTCGAACTGGAAAACCGAATTGAAGAATTAGAGGGTGAGAAGGAAGAACAGCAAGCTTCCGTAGAGTTGTTTGAGTCATTGGTAGTATATACCATATCAAAGAATGTAGAGATGGGTCATGCACTCCATGGTTCCACCTGCCAAAAGGAGGCTCTGAGGCAAGAAAATGTTATTCTTAGACATGAGGTAGAAGTCCTGAAGGCTGATCTAGTGAGGACTGAACAACAACGAGATAGGGTTTCAGGCAGAGCTTATGAGTTGGAGATGGAAGTTAGGGGCAAAGATGTCAAGATAGACAAAATGGACTATGCGTTTGAATCGGCATTCGGACGCTGGAAGCAAAGGGTGCAGCTACACCCTATAGATGAAGGCGGAAGCGAGTTGGTGTTAACTCGAAAAAGGGTGTTAGACATTGGAGATGAGGAGCTTTACAGCGCCAAAAGGCGGGGCATGCTTCTCTAGTAGTTGGACTAAGCTCTTATGATGTGTCTGTTTATTATAAGTATTTTAATATTATGTCTGTAGTAGGTAGATGTACCCCTCTTTAGTATACTATGGGGATAATACTTTTGAGCCCGTCTTTTGTAGAAAAGGGCAGTTAAATGTAAATCCCGACTATATATAGTCAAGAAGGGATTAAGATGTGTAGCCTTATGCAACAACATGTAAGGTGATTGGCAAAACGTTTAAAAGGCATATATATATATGAATGTTTTCTGTTATTGAAAGACCTGTGTATTTAATACAATGTGCATTATTATATCGATTAAATGATAAAGATATAAAAACTTATATTATACAGAAAATGCCACCAAGATGGAGAGGAAGAGGAAGAGGAAGACTTGGGGCACCAACCCCATCAACACAAGAAGAATCCGTAAATAACACGGAAGGACCTGAAAATCCTATGCAGCAGTTTATCGACTTATTAACTCAAGCATTTCAAGGAAGGAATACCGCACCGGCCGTAAACCCAAACCCTCCTGAAGGTCGTTTGAGTACCTTTAAAGATTTTAAAACAGTAGGACCTCCAGAGTTCAAGGGAACCAACAATCCGATAGAAGCCCAAACTTGGGTAAATGAAATAGAAAAGGTCTTCGAAGTTGTCCGAGTTGCTGAGAATCAAAAGACAGCTTTTGCCACGTTCATGCTGAAAGGAGAAGCAAACTACTGGTGGGGAGCCAATAAAAGTAGAGCTGGAGTAGGAGTCGTAACGTGGGATAGGTTTAAAGAACTATTCTTTGAAGCCTACTTTCCCCGTATCATGAAAAATAAGATGGAAGTTGAATTTCTTGAATTTAAACAAGGAAGTATGACGGTACCTGATTATGCTGCAAGATTTAATGAACTATCGAGGTTTGCGCCGCACCAAGTTGACACTGAGGAACGGAAGGCTCGGAGATTTGAACAAGGATTGAAGCCGGTATTGTTCAGCAAGGTTTCGATGTTTCAGATAAATACATTTTCGGGCATACTGGAAAAAGCCATAATCGCTGAAGGAGGAACTGAGGCATTGGCCAAATTTCACCAAGAGAAGAAGACCAAGAAGATAGCTGGAGGATCTCAAGAAGGAAGCAGCAAGGGAAATAATTTTAACAAAAGAAAGTGGAACAACAAAAGCAACAAATTTAGCAACAAGCAAGGAGAACCAAGAAGAAAGATTGAAGCGTGCAAAAAGTGTGGGAAAAATCATCTCGGAATCTGTCTGAAGGGGAAGACAGTCTGTTACAAATGCGGGCAGGAGGGCCACATCTCTCCTAACTGCACCAACCCGAGGAAGAGTCAAGGATGCTTTGCATGTGGAGCTACTGATCACCAGATCAAGAATTGTCCAAAGAAAGGAAATAACGATGGGAAGCTGACAATCGGGGGACCAACCTCATCCAATCGACCAATTTCCAGGACATTTAATATGACAGTACAGGATGCAGTGGCATCAAAGGAGGTGGTGTCAGGTATCATTTCCGTCAATAACGTTAATGCCTACATACTATTTGATTCGGGTGCTACCTGTTCTTTTATATCTGAAGAATTTGCTCAACGGTTAGAATTAACTCCTAAAAGATTAGATCGTCCTTTAAACATCGAGGTCGCAAATAAAGAAGTTATTCCCGTAACTCATGTCCATAAAAATTGTAATATGGATATACGGGGTCATAACTTTACTGTAAATCTAATCCCCATTCGATTAGGTGAATTTGACGTGATACTGGGAATGGATTGGTTATACAACCACGGGGCGGTAATTGATTGCCAAATGAAATGCATAAACCTTCAAACTCCTAGTAAGTCCAAAATTGTGTTTTATGGTAGTAAATCGCCGAGACAGTCATGTTGTCTGACGATGATGCAGGCCAAGAAGTTGTTAAGAAAAGGGTGTGTTGGTTATTTAGCCCATATCGTTGACACCCAGAGAATGGAGCCAGAAATAGAACAAATACCAATAGTGAGAGAATTCTTGGATGTATTTCCAAATGATTTGCCAGGGTTGCCACCAGATCGGGAGATCGAATTCGTGATAGACTTAGTACCTGGTACAAATCCAATTTCAAAAGCTCCATACCGAATGGCTCCGGTAGAGATGAAAGAACTAATGATTCAATTACAAGAATTATTAGACAAAAAGTACATTCAACCGAGTGTGTCTCCCTGGGGAGCACCTATATTATTTGTTAAAAAGAAAGATGGATCGTTACGACTGTGTATCGACTACAGAGAATTGAACAAAGTCACCATCAAGAATAAGTATCCCTTACCAAGAATCGATGATCTTTTTGATCAACTGAAAGGAGCTCGTTATTTTTCCAAGATAGATTTGCGTACGGGTTATCACCAATTGAAAGTGAGGAATGAGGACGTGCCTAAGACCGCATTTAGGACTCGTTACGGCCATTATGAGTTCCTAGTGATGTCGTTTGGACTGACTAATGCACCAGCAGCATTCATGGATTTAATGACCGGGTATTCAAACCTTACTTAGATAAATTCGTGGTGGTATTCATTGACGATATCTTGATATATTCGAAGATTAGAGAGGAGCATGCTGAACATTTGAAGATGGTATTAGAGATTTTGAGAAGAGAAAAGTTGTACCCAAAGTTTTCAAAATGCGAGTTTTGGTTGGAAAAAGTGCAATTTTTGGGACACGTAATTGACCATGAAGGGATATCAGTAGATCCGGCAAAAGTGGAGGCGGTAATTAACTGGGAACGACCGAAGACGCCGACTGAAATACAAAGTTTCTTAGGCCTAGCAGGTTATTACCGTAGATTCATCAAAGATTTTTCGAAATTATCAGGACCTTTAACAAATTTGACCAGAAAAGCCGTAAAGTTCGTTTGGTCAGAAAAATGTAAAGAGAGTTTCCAAGAATTAAAGAAAAGATTGAGTGAAGCACCAGTGCTATCCTTACCAGACGATACGGGTGGTTTTGTTGTTTACAGCGATGCGTCACACAAAGGGCTTGGTTGCGTTTTGATGCAGCACGGAAAGGTCATTGCATATGCGTCTCGCCAGTTAAAAGATTACGAGAAAGGGTACCCTACGCACGACTTGGAGCTGGCAGCCGTAGTATTCTCTCTAAAGATTTGGAGACATTATCTGTATGGCGAAAAATGTGAGATATACACAGACCATAAAAGTCTGAAGTATATCTTCACTCAAAAGGAATTAAACATGAGGCAGAGAAGATGGTTAGAACTGATCAAAGTCTACGATTGCAAAATTTTGTATCATCCTGGGAAAGCTAACGTAGTCGCCGACGCTCTAAGCCGAAAGGGACGAGAAAGATTAGAGACGCTGACAAATCAAGAGGATCTCATCAAAGAAATGGAGAAAATGAGGATTGAAGTGACATATCCAAGAAAGCCGGAAGAGAAGTTGTACAACGTAGAGATGCGTCCAGTTTTGTTGGACAGAGTAAAAGAAGCCCAGGATCAAGATGAGGAATGCAAAAAGTTGCAAAAACAGATAGAGGATGGAGAGACAACCAAGTTCAAAATCAATCAAGACGGATTATTGCGATTTGAGGGAAGAGTATGGGTACCAGCAGTACCAGACTTAAAAGAAGAAATCTTACAAGCAGCACACAACTCAAATTTCTCAATTCACCCGGGCAGCACCAAGATGTACCAAGACCTTCGACAACACTTTTGGTGGCCCAATTTGAAAAGAGAAGTGGCAGAATACGTCAGTAGGTGCCTAACCTGTCAAAGAGTGAAAGCTGAGCATCAGAGACCAAGTGGATTGCTACAACCGTTAGAAATTCCGGAATGGAAATGGGAACACATAACTATGGATTTTGTTGTGGGACTTCCAACCACACAGAAAGGCTTCGACGCTATATGGCTTGTCGTAGATCGATTAACAAAGTCAGCGCATTTCTTACCAATTAAGGTCAGATTTAATCTAGATCAATTGGCTAGACTATACGTTAAAGAGATTGTATCAAGACATGGCGTTCCATTATCAATCGTATCTGATCGAGATCCGCGATTCACATCCAATTTTTGGCGAAGTCTGCAAGAACGTATGGGGACACGGTTAAAATTAAGTACAGCGTATCACCCTCAAACTGACGGCCAAAGCGAAAGAATAATTCAAACACTGGAAGATATGCTGAGAGCATGCGTCATGGATTTCAAGGGCAATTGGGATGATCACTTACCATTGGTCGAGTTTGCGTATAATAACAGTTATCACGCCAGTATAGGGATGCCGCCGTACGAGGCATTGTACGGAAGAAAATGCAGAACCCCACTCTATTGGGATGAGGTAGGAGAACGTAAATTGCTGGGACCAGAAATGGTTCAACAAACTGCAGAAATCATCCGAGTAATACGAGCAAGATTGGTGGCAGCTCAAGACAGGCAAAAGAAGTATGCAGACTTGCACCGTCAAAAGAGAGACTTTGAAATAGGGTCGTTTGTGTTTTTAAAAGTATCTCCCTGGAAGGGAAAAATCAGATTTGGAAAGAAGGGAAAACTGAGTCCAAGGTTCATAGGGCCTTTCGAAGTACTGAAACAAATAGGTGAAGTGGCTTATGAAATAGCTTTACCTCTGGAACTAGGGCACATTCATAACGTATTTCATGCATCGGTACTACGACCTTATAAACCAGATCACAAGCATGTAATCCAATATGAACCTATTCAGGTTGAAAAAGATTTAACCTATGAAGAAGTTCCTTTTCAAATCATTGATAGGAAAGAACAAGTTTTAAAAAACAAAATAATACCTTCTGTGAAGGTGATATGGAGGAACCACAGTGCTGAAGAAGCTACGTGGGAACTCGAAGAAAAGATGAAGAAAAGTTACCCCCATCTTTTTGAGTAACCTTGTACTTGTGATTCCGAGGACGGAATCCTTATAAGGAGGGGAGAATGTAATGACTCAGAAAATCCTATGTAATATTCAATTATTATAATGTAAAATTTTGCGTATAAAATTTTTTGTGACAAAACTATTATTTATTTAATAGTTTATTTAGCATCTTGATTTTTGAAGAATAAAAAAAAAATATAGTGTACCATCATGAATTATTTAAGAATTACATGGAATAGTCATTTTAATGATATATGTGCTAGCTATTGTTGCTAGAGAAAATAATAGATGAAAGTACATCTGTTTTAATTTAATAAGAATCCATATTAAGACATTGGGCCATATTAAATTTTACTAATTATACTCGTAAGCCTTTTCAATTAATTTGAAAATGAGTTGAGTCTATAAGAAGATAATGAAAGGCCAATTTTAACCTATTTTCTAGCCCAATTCGGCAGCCCCAACTATTAACAAGAGTGGATTGGTTCAAGCCCCAAATCATGAATTGTCAAAACCCAATCCTGTAAACTCATGGGTGTGTAGTAAGACAACTGCTCAAGCTAATTTCCTTAACATGGCCTGAATACTCATTTAGATGGCAAGTCTATGAGGCCTAAGTTAGTTCTTAACTGATAGTTAGTACAGTTAAGAGTAGTTAGCAGGTATGTAGTTTGGCTAACAAACAAATAACAGGTCAGCTACACTTGCAGAGGATAAGGTAGCAAGTAAGCTAAGGTCTGCTAGGGTGGCTGGGTAAAGGCCAAATTAGCTAGGCTAGGACTGAGTGCAGTTGCTTGGTAGGGTGGCTGAGTAGGGGCCAACTAGAGGTGATGTAGTTAACAGTAGAAGGAGCCAGGCTCAGCCATAAAAGGGCCAAGCTTATTGCCGAATTTAGCTTCACCACTTGGCAGAAACTATAAGCTATACCAACTATATAGAGAGTGAGTGGGAAAAGTTTCGGTTAAGAAGAAGAACTTAGCAACTTCAACCACTGTTAATATTCGAAGAACAAGGTAAGCTCATTCTGACCATTTCAAACCTTTTCCATTCGTTCATGTCTCTCTCTAAATGGTAGCACATGACCATTAATGGTTAGAATAGCTATTGAATTAATTCGCACCATGACTGTTTTAATACTATTTTGGATTCTGTGATTTAGACTGTTTAGTATGGTTCTATGCTTATTGATGTTTTCAAGACATAAGGCTGGGAACAATAAGCTAAGAATTTTGTATTATGTGCAAGTATATAAGATGCACGTTAGGTGTTTGATAATTTGCCAAGCTAAGGACTGTTGTAGTATCTATGTGTACTAACTGTGATTTGAAGTTCAAACTCAGTCAAATTGCCTATATAGTTGGAGCAATACCTCAAGCATACTCTATGATTGACCTTATCATGTTGCAATCTATAGTAATTTATATATCACTAGAGCAAGGCAAGTAATAATGAACTAGGATAGTAGGCTCCATAGGGACTGCTATTTGAAGCTTAACTTGCAATGTCTATCCCTTGCTTCTAATGTGGTTAATACACTATAACATGATGTTTATAATTTCAAACCACCAACACTAATACTTGTAAAGTTTAAGTATGTTAGTTTCAATAAATAAAAGTCAGTCCATGTAGCTGTTATTGAAAGTTTCTTGTAATGAGCCTGCTTTGCTTCTAATACCTAATATACATAGACAGTCCTTGTTTTTCCATGATTACCCAAGCATGCTACCTTCTAGTAATTTAAGGCCTATGAGGGGGTCTGTTTTAAAACCAAAGTTAGAAACCTTGTATTTAAATCACGAACATTGATTATATAGCATGTGTATGATGTGTTAATCTTTATACTAGAAGCTTAAAGACTGTTTTGGCAGCTTAGTATCATACCTTGCCAAAAAGGCTTGAAATGGGCATAAAGACTATCTTGGACTTTAAAATTTCATGTATTAAATGTTGTGTGCCAAAATGACTGCTATGTTAAATTGCTGCTATGCTATATTTCCATGATGACCGACTGCTAGCACTATATGTGTTGTTTTGCCAACTGTCATTGTATTATAAGGACTGTTTTGATGCCTTAGCACTGAACCTTACCAAAAGGGGCTGGTATAGACATAGGGACTGCTATATAATTTTTTTTTTTTGGTATATAAACTGCTAATTGACTGTTATGCCATTATGATAGTGTTATGTGCTGAATTTGAGTAGAGGAGATAGGGTGGCTGTGGAGTAATAAGGGGGCTCAACTGAGGATTTACAGAAAATAAATAGCTATGGCACTTGTGTTGCAAAACAGTGCCGGTAAAGTGTTTGATAAAATTCCTCTATGAACTATATTTTGCCTAATAATTGATTATTTGATAGAATTAAAGCTTGGGTCTGATTTAGTTAACATATGTGATGGTGGTTATGGTGCTTGGCATGTTAAACTTAATTACAGTGCACTTTCTAGGCTAAAGCTAATAATTAAAAATTTTGCCTTAGTAAGGTAGTATTGAGTGCTGTAAAGAGCAATTTATAGAAATCAAAATATGAATTTCATTCTTAAATCAATGAATTAAAATACTACCTGTACTATCTATGTAATTGGGCACAAATAAGGTTGGGTATACCTTCTGGGTCATAAAGCCAAAGATGGCTTGGGCTAGACTGCAAAACTGCTGTCCACGACAGCCGCGATGCACATGGTTAAGAGATTGGTAATGCTTTCGTTGATGAATTTTTAGTATAGCTAGACTATAAAATTTTCCCAACTGTTGTGTCTAAATAATTAATAACTATACATCCCTATATCTCTATATTGATGATGGATGAGTTGATGACTGAATCAATAGGCAGGGAAGGGGAGACTACTGCTGCTCACGCACAGCAGTAGTAGAAAGGAGCATTTGCTAGTGGTTTAAATAGCTTGGAATGCATAATTAATAAAGTGCCAAAATATAAAACAATTATGTTACACTTGAATTAAATAATTGTACACAGCATAAGTTATAAAGTACAAAACAGAGGGCTAGTCGGAGGAGCAGAGCTGCTGTCTTTGACAGCAGCAGTTAGTAGCAGCAGTTAGCAGTAATACATTTTTTTCATAGAGAATACTAATGGGCTAACATATTATAAGACAAGGATGAGCAGATTTAAAAGTATTGCTCGGGTTAAGGGCTGCTAAGCTCAGTTAGGGGCTGCGAGGCCGCACTAAGCATAGCCAAGCCCCACGGGGCCAAGCAAAGCTTGATTGCCACACGGTAGGTTAAGTTGAAGCGGTTTTGGTCATTTTAATAGTAAACAAGAATGGTTAGCATCTAAGTATAAAAACATTGAAACTACAAATGATTAGAACTATAAATTATTTAATCAAGTTTTAGTCACACCTAAAACACGTAATTTATTATAAAATAATGATTGTTATGATTAGACTTTTACAGTTACTAAGCCAAGTTTAGGCTATTAGCGTCACAAAGAATTGCTAAACACCGCGACGGAACTAACTTGACATAGCTTGAAAAAGAAATATGAACTAAAATCATAGAAGAACCTTGAGCAAAAGATTATGTCAGACCCTATAAAAGAAAGAAATGATAGTTATAAGAACATGGATGAGATATTTGAAAAATGTATAAAAATATTCTAAATATAGAATATAAATTAAAAACATGATCACTGTGGCTATGTGATATGTGTATATGTAAGTTATATGACTTGAATACTTGGCTAATGTATTTGTGAATGGAAATATGATTGTGTAGGATTTGTGGGAACAAGTTAAGCTGAATTTTTATATTCATAGTTCACAAGCAAGGCAAGTTCCTAACTCTTACTCTTTATTGAGCAATTATTCTGCAGTGGACAAGTTCTTTAAATTCTGAACTGTCTGTCCTTATTTATGAATAATATAAGGTTAGATAGCCTTTTTATTCCAATCAGCTTCAAAAGAATAGAATATCAACTTTTCTATCTTGGATAAGTTTACATTAAGAGTATGTCAATACCATTACTTCGGTTAGACAAATGTTGATATATATTATTCATGAAATTATCATTTAATGCTTTCCAAACCATTTTGTCGTTATGGTATGGATTCTTATATAATGCTGTGAACGAACAACCCTTTTATAGGGGAATATTGTACCGGACACATGATTCCGAAGGACATGTAAAGTGTCATTAGACTGTTATGTTGTGCACAATATAGGGTACTTAGGCTGATCCCCTAAAGTACGAGTCTAGAATATAAAACAGCTTTATAAACTGTATGTATCCATGAATTGTAGTATTATTACTGTCAATTCTAGTAAAGAGTTCACTGGTCATTTGACCTTACAGCATGCTAAAGTCTAAATTTTTTCAAACTCAACACTTTTAAAGAAGTATCTTGTTCAGTATTTGTTATTGAATCCTCATTAATATAATATTTCTGTTCCATTATATTTTGCTGCTTATTTCCTTGCTGAGCAAACTTGTTGCTCACCCTTGCGTTAAATATAATGTTTTCAGTTAAGAATGAAGTTGCTGGTCCATCTGGAAAAGACAAGGGAAAGAGCAAAGTTGTTGAATAGTCTTTTATTAAGCGCATGTGCTTATTTAAAATAGTAAATGTAATAAATATTGCTAATACTATGTTGTGTAGTGATATTAAATTCGTAAGTTATGTAAAGGTCTATAGAACCTGGGATTTAAGTTATGTAATATAAGATAGTTTTCTTTTAGTATGAACGGGTATATTAGTATCGTGAGCACCAAACCCGAGTTAAAGATAACCCGGATTTGGGGGTGTCACAATAACAATTTTACCCTTTGTGGCATTACAAATTAAGCCCTAAATATAGATTAATACCTGAACTTTAAGTTTATATCATAATCATCAATAATCAATATAATTAAATTTTTTATACCAAAAAGGGTAAAATTGTCATTAAATTTACTATAAAAAAATTAATAATGATCTTATATTTACCCTTTTTAGCACAAAAAATAAATTGAATAAATATTAAAATAAGACTCAATATTACACTTAAGTATTTTTTTAGTTGTGTTTTTTTTGGTTGTGTACGAGCTTTTTTAATCACTAGCCAGTCCTGTATTTGTATTTTGTTATCTTAATAAAATATCTTTTTGCCGAAAAAGTAAGAAATAAAATAGTAGTAATTCTTTATTGCATATTATTGTTTAAAAAATTACATTTAGCAAATATAAGTACACTTGCATGTGTGGTCGTTTTCACATACATAATTAATGAGTTCTAAATGATGACGCTGACAAATACATATATTTGCACATGAGCTGTCATTGCACCCTTCAGTTTGGTTACGTTCTTCGCAAGGCTGATCCTCTGTCCTCACAGATCCTATTAAACCTGTTAGAAAATCAAACATTGTGACGAAAACTTGCCAAATACACACACACACACACACACACACACATATATATATATATATATATATATATATATAAGGTATTTACAAAAATAAAAAGGAAAGAAAGTATTTTATTAAATACTCTACGTAATCCACAAAAAGAAATTTATTTGTCAAATTTTCTCTCATAAAAGGATGTCTCTTTCTATTGATAAATGTATAGTGATGAAATTTTCTCAAATCATAATTTTATTTTCATGTCAATATAATTAATTAACAAATTATTATTTTAAGGATAAATATGAAACAATATAATACTTTCTCAAAATAAATTCTACAAAACAGATTTTTTAGAATGGAAGGTATTTTGTGTGTATATACTTTTACGAATTACATATCAATTAGAACAACACTACATTGGTTGTTCCTATTTTATCAAAAAAAATTAGAACAAACTTACAGTACATTGGTTGTTCCTATTTAATATTACAATGTGCGATTGTCATCACACTTACCTGCTGGATTGTATTTACTGCAGTCAGCTTCAGTAGAGTCAACATTGAGAAACAAAATGCTAAGAAGAAAATAAGTAAAAATCTTGTTCATTTTTTTGTTATTTTGAGACCTGAATTTTTGCCTTATGATAGTAAACTTATTACATTTCATCTCTTATATATATAGCCATTTATATATATATATATATATATATATATATATATATAGAGAGAGAGAGAGAGAGAGCTAGAGAGAGAGAGATATTGGCAATTAAATTATGATGTTATATATGCACGTTTTATATTACTCCCTCCGTCCCAAATTAACTGCTCAGTTTTGACTTTTTAAAGTCAAATTGACCATTTTTAAAACTAATCTTTTTACTATTTTTGCTAAAATATAGGTGAAGAGATTATAACCAAAAGAAAGTATATACAATTTATTACTAATCCTAATTTTTATAATTTTAGAAATATATTTATATATGCTTAATTATTAATTCTAAAAATAGTCAATTTGACTTAAAAATGTCAAAATTGAGCAGTTAATTTGGGACGGAGGGAGTATTAATTAATTACTTACATATGTGAAAGTGACAAAATTATCCTCACTTTGCCTTATTTAGATATTATTAGTCTCTCACATATTAAGGATAGTTTAGTCACAATAAAATATTTAGATTTACAAATGTGCACTTATCAACACCCTTCAGTTACAATTAAGAATCTAACATTAATTGAAAATCATACTGTGTGATTCTTCGCAATTTTTAATAATTTCATTTTAATTGAGAATATTTTGGTAATTTTAGAATACTGTGTTAGTTTGAGACCTGAATTATTGACTTATGATAGTAAACTTATTACATTTCATCTCTTATATAGTCATTTATACATATATATATATATAGAGAGAGAGAGAATGATATCGGTAGTGATATTGGTAATTAAATTATGATGTTATATATGCACGTTTTATATTCTTAATTAATTACTTACATATGCGAAAGTGACAAAATTATCCCCACTTTGTCTTATTTAGATATTATTAGTCTCTCACATATTATAATGTGTTATTATCTCATTAATTATACACGATCTATTTATTTATGGCTTCGTGATTTCTAAAAAATTCCTATTGATAATATTTTGGTAATTTTATAAAATTCATTAAATGAGCATACTAGTGAATAAGCATGTTTTAAATTTTATATAAAGGTTATTAAAATAAATAAAAAATAGAAAGGGAACATGTGGCTTGTCATAGCTAAACTTGACAATAGATCAAGCTCAAAACCACATAATATTTTGTTATAAAATAATTTAATGTTTGTAATCCATTAATAAAAATAATATAAAGAAATAAATGTAATTAATAAATATATGAGTATTCATAGTTACAAGTTCAAGTTACATATTCCATTTTCTCATTAAAAGTTGTGTTAAAGTTTTTAATGAATCATCGCCTGATATGGGTCCAATCCATGACATAGACAGATTATCACCACTCTAAATTTCTCAGATGGGTAGTTCTCACAGAACGCCTCACCTCTTTTTCTGTGAGAACTACCCATCTGAGGAATTCGAAGTGGTGAGAAGCTGTCTATGTCATGAATTGAACCCATATCAGGCGATGATTCAATCCTAGTAGAGAAGTGATCGTTCGTTTATATAGAGGATTGCTTAATCTGGAACTTTGTTCAACAGCTTAATGATACTCCTTCGGGATGTTGTCATCTGTTATGATGGAACAGTGAGAAATGTCCGCAGTAATTCAATTAACTTATTATTCGAGTATGGGAGATAAACAGGAACTACGACCCATATTTTTTTTGCAGACGAGGACACAAACATGAACGAAAGATCATTTAGGGCTATCAACTAGAAAAACTCTTCGATATAGTCATCCACGGATCTAGTGCTTTGTCTTAACAGATGCAATCTCTTGATCAGAGATTGGGTATATCCAAAGGAAAGAAAGTGACTCTGTATTTTTTTCTTCATCTTCTCCCACATGGTGATTTTAGTCTTTCTTTGTCTCTCCCTTGAACACTTCACATGTTCCCACCAAGCAGATGCTCGGATCCTTCAGTCTGATTACAACCAATTTCACCTTAGCGATATTTGATACCTCCTTATACTCGAAGATGCGCTCCATTTCGTTCATCCAGTCGATGAATACTTCTTCTTGAAGTGTACCAGAATATTTCTGTAGTTCTACTTTAAAACCCAGATCATTACGACGGTCTTCATGGTCACGTTGTTCCCACAGCTGCCTCTTATGGCGGCAAGGATTATCAAAACTCGATTCAAAATCATAGGATTCTTCATCGTGTTCAAGGTGTGGGACTTCTTCCTCTGGAACCTGTCCACGTCGGCCTAGGTGCGGGACTTCCTCCTCCAAAACCTATCGACGGCGACCCAAATTTTGCGTTGCTAGGCCCTGGGTTATCTCTGCAACTTGTCTTTGCAAATACTCAATCAGCACGACCTATACGTGATCACGATGCGGGACCACCTCAACTTGAATATGCCCTCTACGACCACGACCACTGTGAGATCCTGAATTTTATGAAATGAAAGTATTCAATTTTCCTATAATTATTATTCTATTTAGTAAATGGTTAAATTGATAAAAGGTTAAAGTTAAGGGTGATATATGAAAATTTTGCAAAGTAAGCAAGTTGATATAAAATATTCATTGTGTCGGGAATATTCGATTGGTCGGGGAATATTCATTTTAACAGGGAATATTTGTACGATGGCATAATCATTGGTGGACCCCACAACGGAAGTTTTTTTTTTCGTAGTTAGAAAACGACAGAAATATTTTTTATAAAAATAATGGCGAAAGTTTTACTGTTAAACTGTTGAACTACCCCGATGGTAAAAGTAAAGTAATACGCATGGTTGCATAGTAGCACACGGTATTGATTATTGATGCTTACGTGAGAAGTCACTCAGTTAAACTCAATTATTACTACAGTAATTGTTGCATAATATCTCTCATATTATTGATTCAATTATTGTCATAGTATCAATATTTTATATTATTAAATCAATAATAGAGACGACAAATTTATTCATATTATTATTTGCAATATTGACGATGTATAGAAAGTTTTGTCGAGGGAGAGGTTTGGTCACCTAATTGCGCGCCAATAGGGAGAAATCCTTATCGGAAAGCCCCCTCTTTCCTGGGAATGATCTGGTTGTTAAATATTATGAGTTATAATATTAATGATGAATAAGTTCGTGTTGATTAAATATGCAATTAGTAGTTCCATTGTATTGGGATTATTAGTGTTAGTGGAAATCGACATTTATTTCGATAATAATTAATTTATGGGGGTTATATTGACCAATCGGATAATCAATCGGATAAATGGGTAATTAATTACTATTAATTCACATGCTTGTAACTATTTGTTCACATGTGTGTATATTGATTCACATGCATGTAATATTAGGGGAGGTGGTGCAAGATTGATAATACTTACATAACTAAATTAAAAATGGGGGTATAGATGAAGGTACTATACTGTAACTATTTTTTTCACATATATATAACTATTGATTCACATGATATACTATTAGGGGAGGTGGTGCAAGTTTGATAATACTTGCAGGACTAGATTAAAAAAGAAGAAAAAGATAAAGGTATTATACTGTAATATTTCGAGCCCCAAAACGTGTAATTATCAAAACTATATTTTCCTATAAATAGAAGCTCATTCTTCTTCCATTCTCACCAATTCACTAAGACTCAGAAGAGCAATTATAGAGAGAGAAGCTATAGAGAGAAAGAATAAGAGAAGTCTGCTACCTCACTATTCTAGTATCCAGTCTTCTTCTGAGGTAAGGGATATTATTTTTGTTCAGTATTCATAAGGAATAATATTTTCTTCCATACTCTGTAGTATGTGAGTAATATTATTTCGTCTCATATTCCTGATTATACCCTCATTCTCTTAAATTATTCCTTTTATACTCCGTGAAATTAGTAGAATATCTTTAATATTTGTGCTTCATCCAGTATCTTTTCATAGAAATATTGTTCAGAGATTTCTTAATAATTATTGATCTTTTCATGCCAGAATATTATTCATGAGTTACTATTCACGAGTTACTATTCACTCAAATATTATTCACTCGGGTATTCGGGACACTTTTCATGCTAGAGTACTATTCACGAGTTACTATTCACCCAGTTAATATTCACTCAAATATTATTCACTCGGGTATTCAGGGCACTTTTCATGCCGGAGTATTATTCACGAGTTACTATTCACAGATTACTATTCACCCAGTTACTATTCACTCGATTATTTTGGGCACTTTTCATGCCGGGGTACTATTCACGAAGTACTATTCATAGGGTATTCACCCGAAAAATATATTTCTTTTCTGTCCAAATTATTTTTGATACATCACCCATCTTGAGTCGCCAAATACATGGTACAAAATTTAAATACAACTTAATAATACAACTGTCGTGTAAAATACGACAAAACATAAACTGAGAGTTTTAATACGAATATTGTCATCTAGATAATATCCACACTCAATGGATTCCTCATTACATTTATTGTCACACTATTTTATAGAATAGTGAGGACTACTATGACACCATCTCGGACCATCACTCCATCCCCCGGCTAGTTCCGGCTACGTTCTCATTTCCTGAAGAGAACAATGAAAGCAAAAGGGTGAGCTCAACTAGCACAATAAAAAATATTATGACTAAGATAATGCAGAATAAGTTATCGTCAGCCTTTAACAATGTTAAACTGATAGAATATATAATAGACAACAAGTTTAACTACAGCAAAACAAGCAATCCATTCGAAGAGTCAAGTAGAACATAATATCTACTATCTTCTATGATTTAAAAAGTTTTTCATCAACTTTATCTCTGAGACTCAACTTAATAAATAATCCACATTATCGAATCATCCTTGTACTACGGCCAAGGATATTCATTAGTATAACGACCACGAAATATCCATGCACTGCGGGCCAAAGATATTCGTGTATTCATCAATGGTCATGATCATGCTAACAACTGTCCATCAATGCACTACGGACCAATGAGTACTTTTACCACATCATTTATAATATTACGGTCATGATTATACCGAATAATCCCTGGTCATAATCATACCAAGTCCATCTATGCACTACAGGCCACAGATGACTTTCAACTTAATATAAGCATGAGGATGATGACAATGATATAAGAATTCAATTAAAAGAAAGCAAAGGATAAATTTTTAAAGATTTATAATTTAATTTATCTAGAATTCAATAATGTCTAAATTATCAACATAATACTGCTTTGTGGAGTAAAATTCAAGAATAATATTGTACCAAAAATGATTTGGACCAAAAATGAATCAATTTTTATCATGAATAGTACCCCGGGTGAATAGTACCTCGTGAATAGTACTCCGGCATGAAAAAATTAAAACTTATCAAGAATGTCCAGAATAATATTTCCATGAAAAGATATTGGATGAAGTGCAAATATCAAGATTATTCTACTAATTTCATGGAGTATAGAAGCCAAAACTTTAACAAAATGAGTATAGAATTCAAAATCTGAAACGAAATAATATTACTTACATACTACAGAGTATGGAAGAAAATATTATTTCAAGTGAATATTAAACAAAAATAACATCCCTTACCTTGAAAAGAAGAGTATTCCAACTGGTATAGCGGGGATATTCTTGAAGAAAAATTTCAGTATTTTCTACGCTCAAAGCTTTCTAAAACTCAAAAGAAATGCGCTCAATATTATAGAAGAAGAATTCTCTGATTCTGGTGTGATTTTCAATTCTAACTAAGCATCATATTTATAGGAGAATGGAAGGATACTAATTGAATTTTATAAAATCATGGGTTAGCAGTTGATTTCACGGGCGTACTGAAATATTCATATAATTTTTACTGTGCACTGCATAGTAAAATACTATGCAAATAAAATATAATATATTCTATTTTTCATAAAAAACAAAACTTATTATTATAATATATATATATATATATATATAACAAAAAAATACTCCTCCCGTGAACCTGCATAATTTCTCCCCTACCACATGCCTTTGTCACACACGTGTGCCCCACATGTGGCCCCCACTTTTATTATATTAAATAATTTTCTACCGATTATTTTGAAAAATGGGTAAATAGGGGTCCATAAAATAATAAAATTTACATCAAATATTTCATAAAAATCCTTTCAATAGTTTTGACAATATTTATTCATTAATATTATTTTTCGCAATATTTAACAACCAGGTTGTTCTCAGGAAAAAGTGGGCTTTCCGATAAGGATTTCTCCCTATTGGCGTGTAATTAGATTTTCTAACCTATCCTTGACAGAACTTCTAGACATCGTCAATATTGCAAATAATAATATTATTAACTTTGTCGTCTCAATTATTGATTTAATAATATAAAATATTATGCATATGATACTGTGACAATAATTGAATCAATAATATGAGAGATATGATGCAGCAATTACTGTAGCAATAATTGAATATAACTGAGTGACTTCTCACGTAAGCATCAATAATCAATACCGTGTGCTACTATGCAACCACACGTATTACTGTACTTTTAACACTTGTTATTTCAACAGTTTAACGGTAAACTTCCGCCGTTATTTTTATGAAAAGATATTTCTGTCATTTTCTCATTCCATTGTAGGGGTCCACTAATGATTGTATCGTTGTACGAATATTTCCTGTTAAAACGAATATTCCCCGACCAATCGAATATTTTATAACAACTTGCTTACTTTGCAAAATTTATAAATTTTACCCATAACTTTAATATTATAACAAATCAACACCATAATTATTCAAAATGATATTTATAGAAAAAAAAATTCATCTTTATTTATAAAAGTCGGGGTCTTACATAAAGAGACATATAAAAGGAGGAGAGTCACAATGATTAGGGGGAAGAGAGAAGATTCCATGAGATTAGATTATGGTAGATTTGGAACCCTAGATTAGATTAGGACTGAAGATTAAAGCTATTGATCATCATTGGAGAAACAGATTGGAAGCAAGAGAATACATATTTGTTTATCTCAATTCTAATTTCTTTTCTTATCTATTTGTATCTTTTAATGCTTAATCAATTGGGGATGATGGATTCTAGTTCCGTTATGAATTAAACTCTGTTTTGAGATTACTATGGATCGTATTGTATAGTTTACTTTGATATGCTTCTTTGTTAGTCTTATTAGCTATATTTGGATTGTCTATTATGGTTTGCCCATAATTGCTTAATTTCCTAGCTAACAATTACTGTGATAATCTATATTAACTCGAGAGATGAAGTATAGATTTAGAGCTGATAATGATAGCATGTATTTATGTGTTCTACATGGAGTTGGAATTCATGATTTGTGCTTAGGATAGAGATATACCGAGGCATTGCATGTAGTCTAATAAGAACTTGTACTTAAACCCTTTTTAATTATAATTCACATAGAGATATAGTGGGTTAGTTAATTAGGATGTTCAATTTGATTCTATCATCTGTGGATTTGATTTGATATGAGTATGGTGCGTTGAGAGATGGCAATATTTTACTTTCGTGGTTTTGATTAACAATCGAGTATAAATAACTTGGCTTAACAGGAAGTGTGTTGACTTAAATAAAATAATAAGTGAAATTGTAATCTCGACTCTTCATTATCTTGTTTCATTCTAGGGATAGTTAGTAATAGTTTAATTAATTATGTTAAATTAAAATATTAAATCATTTGTTTAAATAAGATTAAATTGGTTATAGATTAGTACTTGGTAATTCTTGTTAACTAATTCTCTGTGGAAACGATACTCTACTTTCACTTTATTACTTGTTGACCATGTATACTCTCGTGGTGTGTGTAATTATATTTTACCCAACAAGTTTTTGGCGCCATTGCCGGGGAATTAGTTTAATATTTTCTGATAATATTAGTTTCAATCAAATTAGTCTTAATTTAAATATTTTTATAAAAATAACGGCAAAACTTTTACCGTTAACTGTTAAAATACCCGATTATAAAAGTCTAGTAATACACGTGGTTGCATAGTAACACACGGTATTGCAAAGTATTTTTGATTATTGATTATTACGTAAGAAGTCACTCAATTTCATTCAATAATTGCCACAGTAATTGTTGCACAGTTTCTTATATTATTGATTCAATTATTGTCACAGTTTCATCTGTACTATATTTTATATTATTAAATCAATAATTGATACGACGCAATTATTCATATTATTAGTTAGTATTATTGGCAATGCCTAGAAAATTCTGTCGAGAAAAGAGGTTAGGTTATCTAATTGTGCGCCAATAAGGATAAATTCTTATCGAAAAGCCCTCTCTTTCTTGAAAATGATCTGGTTGTTAATATTGTGAGCTAATAATATTATTTTTGAATAATTATTATGTGGTGGATATTGGTTCAACTTTGATATAAATAAAGGAATTTAGCATGAAATATTTGTTGAAAGTTTGACAATTATTTTCTCTGATAAAATATTCATTCAAATATATTATTATAATATTAAAAAATATTACAATTTAAACGGTAATATTATTATAATAATATATAATTTTTAGCATGCGAATAAAAGTGGAGTGAAGGTTATCATTTTTTTTCCTTCCGTGCGCGTATTGAATTCTACACATTATTTCTTAAGTGAATACATACTTATTCCCCTGCAAAGCTTGATTTCCAAATTGTGGGCTCTCAATTATGAAGAATAAGTTGTTATGCCATTTGATTGGTGGAAATGGTTAGTGAATTTTGCCTGCCAAGTTTGTTTTCAAAGAGTGGGCCCTAAACTTTGGAAAATAATGGAATTAGGCAGAAGTTAGGCATATGTGTTGGGCTCATCAGTTTGTTTTTCCCTCCAAAGCTGCACTATAAATAGGGGGTAACCCCTCATTCCTAAAACACACCATTACAATATCAGAAATTCTCATTCTATAGTATTGTGAGTATTTTTCTTGAGTATAATGATACTTTGAGTGTAGCTTTTGTGCAAGATTTTCTCAGAATCATATCTGATATTCCAGTTAAATCCAGTTTCTACTAAGATAAAGGATATTATTATTTTTACAATACTAGTAAGAAATATTATTTTCTTTCATACTCCATATAATGAAAGTGATATTATTTTATTTCGTATTCCTAAATTTAAACTTACTATGGTAAGTATTGCTTCTATAATTCCTGAAATGATTAGAAATTCCTTAAGTTTTGCGTTTCATCTAATATCATTTTATGGGAATATTCGTCTGAACTTTCTTGATAAATTTCCATATTTTCATGTCGGAGTACTATTTATGACAAATATTGATTCTTTTCTGTCTAAATTATTTTTGATACATGGATATCATTCTTAAATTTTACTTCACAAATAGTTATCATGTTGACAATTTGGAAATTTTTGAACTCTGGATAAATTGAATTATAATTCTCTAATAATTATCATTTATCTCACTTGATTGAATCTTTATATCATTGTCCTTATCCTCATGCTTATATTGTACTGAAAGTTATCTTTGGCCCGTAGTGCAAAGATGGATTGTTGATTGGTATGATTATGACCATGAATTGTGTATTTGTATAATCATAACTTTAATGTTACACATAAGGTTTGTGATGAAAGTCCTCTTTGTTCCGTAGTGCATAGATGGGTACAGGTGTTTGGCATGATCATGACCACTGGTGATACTAACGAATATCCTTGGCCCGTAGTGCATGGATAACTCATTGAATTGAAATATTTATTTAATCATATTACAGGGATAAAATATTGATGATGGACTTTTAAATCATAGAAGATAGTAGATTTCATGATTCTACTTGACTCTTCTAATGGATTGTTATTTCCACTACAGTTGTTGATCTAAAACTTGTTGTCTATTGTATTCTATCAGATTTTTCCCGGTTGAGGACTAAGAATAATTTGTTCTACATTATCTTAGTCATAATATTCTTTACTGGGCTAGTTGAGCTCACCCTTTTCCTTTTTGTTCCATTTTTCTTCTTAAGAAGAGATAATATAGCTAGTACTAGTCGGGGTGTGGAATGATGGTTGAAGATAGTTATTATAGCATCCCTCATTATTTTGTAAAATAGTGTAATAATAATTGTAATGAGGACTTTATTTGAGTTTGGATATTGTCTACAAGACAATATTTGTACTAAAACTCGCAGCTCATGTGTTGACGTATTTTGCATGACAATTGTATTAATGAAGTTTGTATTTGGCTTCTGTACCATGAATTTGGCGAATCAGGAATAGGGTTGTGTGGACCTATTTTGGGGGCATCACAAAAGTTAACTATTGACTTTTGACCACAAATGTCAACCTCTACAGACCCGATTTGATGAGTATGATGAAGAAAGTACAAGAAGGTGTCTATTCCAGAAAGCAAGAATCGACAAAAAAGAATACTTCGAGTCAGCTCCAACTTTGTGTTCCAAACGACTCTGATTTGAAGTACAAAATCATGATGGAGGCACACAACACAACGTTTGCAATCCATCTTAGAAGTAATAAAATGTATCGTGTTATTCGACATATATTTTGGTGGAGCAATATAAAGAGAGAGATCGCAGAGTTTATCTCAATGTGTTTAACATGTCAATGTGTCAAGGAAGAGCATCAAGTGCCAAAAAGGTTCATTGCAACCACTTGAAATTCCAGAATGGAAGTGGGAACACATCACCATGGATTTCTTTACCGGTCTTCCCAAGGTTTCTCAAGGCATAGATGCAATTTGGGTCATTGTCGATAGATTAACCAAGTCTGCTCATTTCTTGACTATACGAGAAACTTATTCACTTGAACGCCTTGCTCATATATACATAAATGAGATTGTGAGATTGCATGGCATTCTAGTATCTATAGTTTCTAATCGAGACCCAAGATTCACTTCACGATTTTGGGTTAGCTTACAAAAGCTATGGGCACTTATTTACGATTCAGTTCTGCATAACATCCTTAGACGGACGGGCAATCGGAGAGGACTATTCAAACTCTTGAAGATCTATTAAGACTCTGTGTCCTACACTTCAAAGGAAGTTGGGACAAGTACTTGCTATTGACGGAATTCTCCTATAACAACAGTTATCAAGCAAGTATAGGCATGACTCCATTCGAGGCATTTTATGGACGAAAGTGTCATTCTCCAGTATGCTGGGATGAGGTGGGTGAAACAAAGTTGTTGGGATGAGAAATGGTACACATGACTACGAAAAATATTCAAATGATCTGGCAACGTATATGAACCTCACAAGATCGACAAAAGAGTTATGATGATCTTCATCGAATGGACGTGGAATTCAATGTTGGAGATCATGCATTATTATGTGTTGATCCATGGAAAGGGGTTACAAGATTTGGAAAAAGAGGAAAGCTCAACCCTCGATTCATTGGTCCATTTAAAATCCTCGACCGAGTAGGAACTATAGCTTATAGATTCGTTTTACCATCAAGTTTGTCTCGTGTTCATAACGTTTTTCAGATATCCATGCTACGTAAATATGTGAAAGACCCAAACCACATTATGTAATTAAAACCAGACGAGATAACAGAAAATTTAACATATGAAGAAGTACCTGTTAAAATCTTGGATAAGAAGAAACATATTCTACGCTCAAAGGTTATACCTCAATCAAAGTTTTATGGAGAAATAACAATATTGAGGAAATGACTTGGGAGTTATAAACTGATATGAAAACAAGGTATCCTCGCATCTTTGACATACCAGGTACGTATATCAATTTCGAGGACGAAATTTTATAAGGAGGGTAGGTTATAAGACCCCAACTTTTTATGAATAAAGATTTAATTTCTCTAATTATTATTTTGAATAATAAAGTGTTAATTTGATATAATACATTAGTTATGAGTGAAATGTGTAATTTTTGAAAAGTAAGCAAGTGGTTATAAAATATTCGTTTAGTCGAGGAATATTCTTTTTGTCGGGGAATATCCGTACGAAGGCACAATCATTGGTGAACCACATAACAGAATAACTGTCGGATATAGAAAGCGATAAAAATAAACTTTTTATATAAATAACGACAAAACTTTTATTGTTAACTGTTAAAATACCTGGTAATAAAAGTACAGTAATACACGTGGTATCATAGTAGCACACGGTATTGCAAAGTATTTTTGATTATTGATTATTACGTAATAAATCACTCAGTTTCATTCAATAATTGCTACAGTAATTGTTGCACAGTTGCTTATATTATTGGTTCAATTATTGTCACAGTTTCATCTGTACTATATTTTATATTATTAAATCAATAATTGACACGACACAATTATTCATATTATTAGTTAGCATTATTGACAATATCTAGAAAATTCTGTCGAGAAAAGAGGTTAGGTTATCTAATTGTGTGCCAATAAGAATAAATTCTTATCGGAAAGCCCCCTTTTTTCTTGAGAATGATATTGTGAGCGTATAATATTATTTTCGAATAATTATTATATGGTGGATATTGGTTCAATTTTGATATAAATGAAGGAATTTAGCATAAAATATTTGTTGAAAGTTTGGCAATTATTTTCTATGATAAAATATTCATTAAAATATATTATTATAATATTAAAAAATATTACAATTTAAACGGTAATATTATTATAATAATATATAATTTTTAGCATGCGAATAAAAGTGGAGTGAAGGTTATCATTTTTTTTCCTTCCGTGCGCGTATTGAATTCTACACATTATTTCTTAAGTGAATACATACTTATTCCCCTGCAAAGCTTGATTTCCAAATTGTGGGCTCTCAATTATGAAGAATAAGTTGTTATGCCATTTGATTGGTGAAAATGGTTGGTGGATTTTGCCTGCCAAGTTTGTTTTCAAAGAGTGGGCCCTAAACTTTGGAAAATAATGGAATTAGGCAGAAGTTAGGCATATGTGTTGGGCTCATCAGTTTGTTTTTCCCTCCAAAGCTGCACTATAAATAGGGGGTAACCCCTCCTTCCTAAAACACACCATTACAGTATCAAAAATTCTTATTCTATAGCATTGTGAGTATTTTTTTTGAGTATAAGGATACTTTTAATGTAGCTTTTTGTGCAAAATTTTCTCAAAATAATATCTGATTTTCCAGTTAAATCCAGTTTCTACTAAGGTAAAGGATATTATTTTTTTTGCAATACTCGTAAGAAATATTATTTTCTTTCATACTCCATATTATGAAAGGGATATTATTTTATTTTGTATTCCTAAATTTAAATTTACTATGGTAAGTATTACTTCTATAATTCCTGAATTGATTAAAAATTTCTTAAGTTTTGCACTTCATCTAATATCATTTCACGAGAATATTGGTCTGAACTTTCTTAATAAATTTCTATATTTTTATGTCGGGGTACTATTCACGATAAAAATTGATTCTTTTCTGTCCAAATTATTTTTGATACATGAATATCATTCTTGAATTTTACTTCACAAATAGTTATGTTGATAATTTGGACATTTTTGAACTTTGGATAAATTGAATTATAATTCTCTAATATTTATCATTTATCTCACTTGATTGAATCTTTATATCATTGTCATCATCTTCATGTTTATATTGTATCGGAAGTTATCTTTGGCCAGTAGTGCAAAGATGGACTGTTGATTGGTATGATTATGACTAGAAATTGTGTATTGGTATAATCATAACCTTTAATGTTACAGATAAGGTTTATGGTGAAAGTCCTCTTTGGCCCGTAGTGCATAGATGGACAAATGTTTAGCATGATCATGAACACAGATGATACTAACTAATATCCTTGGCCCGTACTGCATAGATAACTCGTTGAATTGAAATATTTATTGAATGATATTAGGTATAAAATATTGATGATTGAATTTTAAATCATAAAAGATAGTAGATTTTATATTCTACTTGACTCTTCTAATGGATTTTTATTTTCGCTGCAGTTGTTAATCTAAAACTTGTTGTTTATTGTATTCTATCAGATTTTTCCTTGTTGAGGACTAAGGATAATTTTTTCTACATTATCTTAGTCATAATATTCTTTATTGGGCTAGTTGAGCTCACTCTTTTCCTTTTTGTTCCATTATTCTTCTTAGGAGGCGAGAATATAGCTGGTACTAGTCAGGGTGTGGAGTGATAGTTCAAGATAGTTATTATAGCAGTTCTCACTATTTTGTAAAATAGTGTATCAATAATTATAAAGAGGACTTTGATTGAGTTTGGATATTGTCTAAAAGATAATATTTGTACTAAAACTCACAGCTCATGTGTTGTCGTATTTTGCACGACAATTATATTAATGAAGTTTGTTTTTAGTTTTTGTACCATGTATTTGGCGACACAAAATGGGTTGTGTGGACCTATTTTCGGGGCGTCACAAAAATTAACTATTGACTTTTGACCATAAATGTCAACCTCTACACTCCATCGAATTTACAGTCTTTTTCTACTAAATTTGACCTTCCAGATTCAATAGTGGAGTCCACATCTCAAAATTCTTTTCTGAACTCAAAATTAGGATTTTCAACCCTCAAGGTATTTTTGGCCATTTCATGCCAAAATCTCGACTAATATTATTCTACTTATTTCCATCGCTCTGAATCCACCCACGACATCCATTCCACCACTCGAAACTTAAATTCGTCAAAATTACGACAATCGATCGTCCGAGCCCACATAAATTTTAATTATCGACCGATCTATGGTTTTCAATTGATGATTTCCAATTTGTTCTATTTACGATTATATTAGTTGTTACTCGTCATATTTACTTAAAATGACTAACTTGTGATAGGGATATCACAAAAGGGACATGGATAGGTCTAGTAATTTTTCTCTCATTTTTTTTGTGCTCCTATTTTCGTAGGGAGCTTTTGGATGGACAAAAAGCAAGTCTAAATTAGATATGAAAGTGTTTTGGTGTTTGTTAATTCTTTCAAAATACTTTTAAAAAGTAGTGATTTGAATTTAAAATCACTTTTAGTTGAAGTAGAAAATTTGTGCTTTTAACTCCAACATTTTGCTAAAAACACAAAGTACAAAATTATCCTTAAATTGTAACAAAAACAAATAAAATCCCATATCAGAAACTTATCTTAAAATCGCATTATTACCTTTAGAAGCACTTTCATAATTATACCAAACATTATTTAATTTTTTTTTATAAATATTTTAGGCAAAAATTCTACATTTAGAAGTGATTCATCTCACCGCACTAATAGTTCTTAATTTCTACATTTTGATAGTAGATAAGTACAACCTTTTACTTTAATATACCCCCTTGGTTTTTAATATCAAATCCTTGTTAATTTTTTTAAGTTAATTTAATATGTTTTTGAACTCGAAATTGACATAAATTCGTATAATATTAATTAATGAAATAATAATATTGTAAAAGAATTATCTCAATTATGAGTATGAAAATATTTTAAATCTTTTACAATTCAATAACTATCTTATAATTTTAAACAAATAAATTACATTTTTTTGATACGTGCATGTAGTGTGTGTGTGTTTAGGAAGCCTATAAGTATATAATAAAGAAACAATAATAATCAAAATAGAGCTATAAATGTGTCGAGCCAAGTTGAGTTTTGGCTTATTGAACTCAAGTTCGACTAAAAGTTAAACGAACTTGAGTTGAACCAAGCTTTGAGGCCTCATAATTTTTTTAGTTCGAATTTGACTCATTTATAAACAAGTCAAACTTAATTGTGCTTAAGTTGAGTTGAACTTAAGTCGAGCTAAACTAAATTTAAATAATTATTAGAATTATTATTTTTATATTCATTAAACGTCCAGTTTTCATTTTTTTTATCTATAACAAATTAATTGTCCCGTTTCTAAATTTCTAAATTTGCATTAATTTTGCTCATCTTGGTCATCTTGAAAAATATAAAAAAAAGTTGATTAAATGCTAATGTTAGTTATGTGAACAGAAGTAGCTAAAGCAATGAAAACTGAAATACAATTATATTAAATGAAAGAGAATGAATTGGAATTATTAATTTAATAGGGGTATATTAAGAAAAAATTTATTACAGCTATCAGTGTATCATTTTAAGAGTGGTCATTTAATATGATATGTAAAAGTAATTATTTAAATTAATTAAATACTGAAGGAGTCGAGATTAAGCAAGCTCAAGGCAAACATGGTATTATTTTCTTGTTTGAGTTTGACTCGATAAATGAACTAGCTTGAGTCGAGTTAACCTGAGTTTTGTATGCGAACAACTCGGTTCGAAAGAAAAGAAGGCAACCAGGAGAAGCAACAAAGAAAGAGCTCGCACGTTTATAGCTCTAAATCAAAGTACTACCCTATAGAGTTGTGTGAAGTTGGAAGGATTTGATGGAACATTTCATCATTGTTTGTTAATCCAAGGTCTAAATATGATTTAATACTCTGAACTTTTAAAAAAAAAAATTTTTTTTTCATTTTGAAATTTGTCTTCTAAATTTTTTCAATTAGGGAATTAAATTCTTTTCAACTTTGAGGATTGTCTTCTAAATTTATTCAATTAGGAGATTAAACTTTTATTTTTTTTATTAAATTACACCTAATTGATAGTATCACATTAGAAATTGATGACATGGCAGCGACATGTGACTAAAAATGCTTATGTGTAATATTGAGTCTCATTTTAACATTTATTCCATTAATTTTTTATACCAAACATGGTAAATATAAGACCGTTATTAATGTCATAAAATAAATTTAATACGTTACAAACTCAGATTAAAAAATCAGCAATAATTAATATAATGATAAATATTTTAAAATGTATTAATGTACTACTAATTAAAATCTTGTTATTTCATAATTGTCAATAGTCAATATAATAACAATTTTACTCTTTGTGGTATTAAAAATTAAGCCCTAAATATAGATTAATACCTTGAACTTTAAGTTTATTTCATAATCATCAATAATCAATATAATTAAATTTTTTTATACCAAAAAGGGTAAAATTGTCATTAAATTTACTTTAAAAAATTAATAATGGTCTTATATTTACCCTTTTTCGTACAAAAATGAATTGAATAAATGTTAAAATAAGACTCAATACTACACAAAAGTATATTTTTTTAGTCACGTGTCGCTTTCATATCATCAATTTTTTAACGTGGCGCTATCAATTAGACGTAATTAGAAAAAATTAAAATTTTAATCCCCTAATTAAAAAATTAAGAAGGCAATACTCAAAGTGAACCAAAATTAAAAGTTCAGGATATTAATCTATATTTAGTTCTAATCCAAAATAAGGATGAACTTTTTAGTCCCAAGTGTGTGTTTTATGGTTAGGTTTTTGGGATGGGTTTGTAGATGGTTTTTGTGAAGTCTACTATTCTTTGCAAATTTTTAAGTGATGTTGTTTAGTTTGTATTGTAACAGAATAATGTTTGTATGGTTTGTGTTATGTTTTTTTGGCTTTGTGTACAAGCTTTTTTAATCACTAGCCAGTCCTGTATTTGTATTTTGTTATCTTAATAAAATATCTATTTGCCAAAAAAATAAGAAAATTAATAGTAATTCTTTATTGCATATTATTATTTCAAAATTTCATTTAGCAAGGATAAAAACACAAACATGTGTGGTCGTTTGCACATTTATAATCATTTATAATCGTTTGCACATGAGCTGTCAGTGCACCCTTTAGCGTCGTTTTGTTCTACGCAAAGCTGATCCTCTCTCTTCACAGATCCTATTTAACCTGTTAGAAAATCAAACATTGTGACGAAAACCTGCCAAATACACACACACACACACACACACACACACATATATATATATATATATATATATATATATATATATATATATATATATATAAGGTATTTACAAAATAAAACAGAAGAAAGTATTTTATTATATACTCTACGTGTTCCACAAAAAGAAATTTATTTGTCAAATTTTGCCTCATAAAAGGATGTCTCTTTCTATTCATAATTTCCTCAAATCATAATTTCATTATCATGTGAATACAATTATTTAACAAATTATTATTTTAGGGATAAATATGAAACAATATATATAATACTTTCTCAATATAAATTCTACAAACATATATGTACAGTACATTGTATATTCCTATTTTATCAAAAAAATGTATGTAAAATGAATAAATTTATTTAATATTACAAAGTTCGATTGTCATCAAACTTACCTGCTGGATTGAATTTGCTGCAGTCAGCTTCAGTAGAGTCAACATTGAGAAACAAAATGCTAAGAAGAAAATAAGTAAAAATCTTGTTCATCTTTTTGTTATTTTGAGACCTGAATTTTTGCCTTATCATAGTAAACTTATTACATTTCATCTCTTATATATATAGCCATTTATATATATATATAGAGAGAGAGAGATATTGGTAATTAAATTATGATGTTATATATGCACGTTTTATATTCTTAATTAATTACTTACATATGGGAAAGTGACAAAATTATTCTCACTTTGCCTTATTTAGATATTATTAGTCTCTCATATATTAAAGATAGTTTAGTCACAATAAAATATTTAGATGTACAAATGTGCAGTTATCAACACCCTTTGTTCGGTTACAATTAACAATCTAACATTAATTGAAAATCATATTGTGTGATTATCTCATTAATTATACACGATCTATTTATTTATGGCTTTGCAATTTTTAATAATTTCATTTTTAGAATATTTTGGTAATTTTATAAAATTCATTAAATGAGCATACTAGTGAATAAACATGTTTTAAACTTTATATAAAGGTTATTAAAAAAAATAGAAGGGGAACATGTGGCTTGTCATATCTAAATTTGACAATAGATCAAGCTCAAAACAGTACCGGCCCTGGGCTAAAGCCCAAGGTGCCCGGGCTTTAGACCCAAAAATTTTTAGGGCCCCTTTTCTCCATTTTTTAGTGTTTTGAATGATGCTTTGAAAATATTGAAAAAGTCTGTTATTATATTTGGTATTCTTTCGTATTTATATTCTTTTATTTAGAGAAAATTTATAGTATTTTTTATATCTATCTTAATAGCAATTCACAAATGGCCCAAATTTTTTTTTTCGTTTTAGGCCCTGAAAAACTCAGGGCTCAAAACCACATAATATTTTGTTATAAAATAATACAATGTTTGTAATCCATTAATGAAATAATATAAAGAAATAAATTTAATTAATAAATATATATGAGTATTCATAGTTACAAGTTCAAGTTACATATTCCCTTTTCTCATTAAAAGTTGTGTTAAAGTTTTTAATGAATTATCGTCTGATATGGATCAAATCCATGACATAGACAGTTTTTATCACTCCGAATTCTTCAGATGCGTAGTTCTCACAGAACGCCTCACCTCTTTTTCTGTGAGAACTATCCATCTGAGAAATTCGGAATGGTGAGAATTTGTCTATGTCATAGATTGGACCCATATCAGGCGATGATTCATTCATAGTAGAGAAGTGATCATTCGTTCATCTAGAGGGTTGCTTAACCTGGAACTTTGTTCAACAACTTAATGGCACGTCTTCGGGATATTGTCATCTGTTATGATGGAACAGTGATGAACGTCCGCAGTAATTCAATTAACTTATTATTCAAGTATGGGACACAAACAGTAAGAACTACGACCCATATTTTGTTTTTTGCTTTCGAGTAATCAGTTGGAGTATTAGTTGCATCTGCTATGTCGAATCCTGCATACAAGGAAGTCCTTGACTCTTCTCCTAGTAGTCATTACTCATGGGCGATGATGAATGTATTTGTTTTACATTATATAACTTGAAGTTTCCATCTAATTGAGACAAGTTATCTTTTAGTAAGTGCACACTTTCATCTTTCTCTAATTTGTTGTGTATTTACATTTCGAAGATACTGCTATGTGGAGTCAAATTCAAGACTAATTAGGTTGATCGCAGATTCATATTATGCTTTCATGATAGAAATTGTTAGAGCAAGTCTTTTCTAAGAAAATGTTAATATTTGGTTACAAAACATTCGAAATAAGTCTGTCTTAAGGATGCTGTAATTGGGTTATTGATAGAGTATATTCTATCTTTTATTTATTTTAATTAAATCTTATTATTGTATCTATTTATTAATTTATTTATTTATTTTGTAATATATTATATAATATTATATTATTTAAATTAATAAATTTAAGGAATGTAATTAAGTTAATTAACTTATTTCATTTTATGTTATGCCATGATCATTATGTTATGATATATTATTTTATTTTATTTTAAATTATATTATCTTATATTATACAAAGTAATATAAATTTATGTTATTATATTATTTTATTTTATTTAGTTGTGTAAAACTAAGTAAATTAATTCTACTTAAATTATTTTAATTAGTATTGGGAAACAAAGTAATATTAACTAAGTAAATACTAATATATATATATATATATATTATATATATATATATATATATAAATTTAGTAGTGAAAACTAAATAAGTGCTACTTAATTGATTTTAGTAGGGGAAAATTAAGTAAACTAAGAAAATTTATTTATTTATTATTTTCTTTAGTTTAGTTTGTATTATTATTTGTTGTTTTATTTTATTTATATATTATTATATTTAATTTAATTTAGTTTAATATTTAATTTATGTATTTTAGTAATATTATATAATAATTGACATTATATAATTTTAATTATAATTTATGTTTAAGCACTTAAACAACTTACAAATTATACCCTAAATTTATACACTATGAAAAAAACTCAAATTGAATATCTGATTCAATACACTAACATAAGCATCAATATCATATTATGAACATTCATGCACTAACAATTGCACAAATTAAAGCCAAATTGAACCTAAATATCACACTATTATTATATAATCAATATGCTAGCTGTCATTGCATAAATCTAACCCAAATTCAAACTAAATAGCCAAATAAAACTCATATAAATACATAAGTATGCAATATATATTTCAAATCAAACCCAAATTGAAAACTATATATAGATGAAAAAGAAAGAGAAAGAGAAAGATTGAATACCTAGGTAAGGTAGCAGGCGGTGGCAGGTGGAGGCGGCAGACGGTGGACGGCGGAGGTGCGAGGCATCTCCTTCTTCTCCTTTTCTCTTTTCCTCCCCTTTTTCTTTCTGTTTTCATCGATCTACAGACGATCCAGAGGATGGTTGATTTTAAAAGGATTAGCGACCGTTTTTGGCGAACGCATGCGGTATTCCGGTCGCTGATTTTAATCGACTAAGCGATCAAACTAGTTTGGAAGTCAAACAGATCTGCAACCGCGTGCAGTCACAGATTTGAATTGATTTTCCCAGCCAACACACGTGCTAAAATTAAAGGCGGAAAATTCAAATTAGCGACCATTTAGTGACCGCGCTGTGGTCGCTATTAGGAAATAGCGACTAGTTTGGATACCCGTTGTTAATAGCAGTCACTAAAAATATTATTAGTGACTGAATACGGCGGTCATAGATTCTTTTGATCGCTGATAGGGCTTTTTCTTGTAGTGGGTTACTGTCAAGCCGTTTAAGGGAGTTATGACCACCTAAATTTCTCTGAAAGCTGGACCCACTCAAGGTGGAGACGTGGCTCAAACAAATGATAAAGATATTTGATGTACTGTGTTGCGCTGATGATCAAAAGGTTCCCATTGCTACTTTTATGTTACGAGAAAAGGCAGATCACTGGCGAGAATCACTGAAATGTACACATCAATCAGCACCTGAAATCTCTTGGGTAGAGTTTCAAGAGCTATTTAATGAAAAGTATTTTTTGGGGAGTATTCGTGATCATATGAAGGAAGTGGAATTTATTAAGTTGGAACATTAAAAATATGACCGCCTCACAATATGAGGCCAAATTTATCGAGCTATCTCGATTTTCACCCCACTTGGTGTAAAATAAAGAATGCAAGACCCGAATGTTCTTACGAGGATTGAAATTTGAGATTCGTCAACATCTTATTTTCTTATAATCTTCAGTTTGTATTCATATATCGTGGATAAGGCTCAATTGGTGGAACGAGGGAAAGAAACATTTCAACTAGAAGATAACAACTGACAACAAGAAAGAAACTATAATAATAATCGTAACAGTGACAATAATCATCGGAATAATGAGAACCAGCGAGGAAGGAGTCATCATGCCAGAAATGGTAACCACTTTCAGTGGTAATCCTAACCCAGATAATAGAAGAAGTGATTCGAGTGGAAACAACTTCAAGAAGAGAAGATTCAACAATGACCAGGGAAAGACACCGGCAGCAACACTAGTTTCAAGGGGAGAACGACCACCAGTTAGATGTTACAAATGCGGATATGAGGGACATATCAGTCCAAACTGTACAGAACAATCCAAGGTGTGTTACATTTCTGGAAAGAAATGTCACATAGCTCGATTGTGCCCTATAACAAAATCAAGTCCAGCTGTAATGGTGACATCAAAGGCTGCTACGGACAAGTCAAAGTCTGTGGTTCAGGGGAGAGCTTTTGTCGTAACATCCCAAAAGGTGTAGAAACCAGATAAAAGTAATAATCGAGAAGTTAATCATAAACTCTTGCGAAGTTTATGCCATTATTAGATACTGGTTCTACCCACTCTTTTATTTCATCTGCTTGTGTTCAACGTTTAAACTTGACTCCTGATAAATTAATTTTTGACTTATTTATTGAAACTCCGTTAGGAGAAACCTTCATTACATCCATTATTTATAAATTCTGTTTAATTCAAATCGGCACCCTCACCTTACCCGTTGATCTCATCTCTTTGAAAATATTTAAATTTGATGTGCTTTTTGGAACTGACTAATTAACTACCCATACTGCTAAAATTGATTATTTTCATAAGATCATTAGTTTTCATATTCCTAATCAACCTGTTATGTGAATTTAAGCAACAAAATCATTGAAATCAATAATCGTCATCTCTAGTCATAAAGCTATTCATTTTAAAAAATGGATGTTAAGCTTTCTTAGCCCATGTCACCGATTTAAACAAAAATACGTAAGATTTAAATAATATTTCTGATGTTAATAAATTCCCAAATGTATTTCTCGAAGAACTTCCTGGCCCTGCAAACGTAATGGCCAAGTTGAGAGTGAGGAGCAAGACTCAGAGGGATGAATAAGAAAATGAAATGTACCCAAGAATAAGATATCTATAAATATAAAACTGAACCTTCTATTTTCAATCCTTTTATTTTCAGAGAAAGAAATCCTCTCATACTCTATACTAGCTTATGTATCTCTAAATTTCAATCAAATTTATTAAGAAGTTGATCTAAAGGAGAACTGAACATATAAAATTGAAATATCCTAGAAGAACAAGTAATCAAGTAAAGGATTTTGTGTCAAGTACAGAGGTAATATTTATCTTTTGATATAGATATAAGATATGTGATCAAATTACTATGAAATTTTGTATGTATTTTGATTATGAATTTTTTGTGATTACTTATATATGTTTTCATTTGGAAATCTAGAAAAGAACCATGAAAGAAGCCATGAAATATGGACTTATAAACCAAAACCATGAGATGTTTGCTAAAATGCATAAGTGATAGAATTTTTCCTAAAAACTGAGAATTTGGAAAAAAAAATCAATTAATGTACATGATCCTTGGTAATATGAAGTAGAAGTAGATCATGTCCCTAGTGATCTGATATCATTATATAGCAGTCATGAACCATGATAGAAAGTTTTATGGATTATCTTTCCAAGCTCTGCTAAAACAGAGTCTGAGATCTCTCCCCGTGGTTTTTTCCTAGTTGGGTTTCCACGTAAATTTCTGGTGTTATTATTTTATATCTCATACAGTAGCGTGTTTGTATTTATCTTAGTGTATTTGTGTGAGTCTAATTTCACAACAATTGGTATCAAAGCACTTGGTTCATGCCAACGATCAGTCTAAAGAGAAATTAGGTAGGTCACAAATACGAAGATGACAAGCACAAGTGAGAGGTATGAAGTTGAACCATTTGACGGTAAGTCAATTTTTAGTATTTGGCAGTGTACAGTCAAAGATGTATTGGCTCAACAAGGTTTGACAAAAGCACTAGAAGGGAAGAAACCAGCGACTATGACAGATGAAAAATGGACGGAACTTGAAGCAAAAGGTCGTGGCAACAATCAGATTGAGTTTGGCACCACAGATCAAATATCAGGTTTTGACAGAAACATCTTCGAAAGTCTTATGGGAGAAACTTGAAAAAATTTACAAGTCAAAGTCTCTCTGTCAAACCGGTTGTATTTGAAGAAGGAATTGTACCGGCTTCGGGTGGAAGAAGGGTCAGATTTGGCCAATCATATTAATGAGTTTAATAGATTGGTGACCCAACTAACTAGTATTGATGTGAAGTTGAACGAAGAAGATAAAGCCTTATTGCTTCTTGTCTCTCTACCAGATTCATACTCTACTCTCCAGACTACACTCCTTGTAGGGAAGGAAAAGTTTGCAGTTGACGATGTGATGTCAGCAGTCCTGGACCAAGATAAATTTAGAGACACTACTTCCAGAGATCAAGGAGACGGTCTTCTTACTTTTTCAGATGGGCGTGGCAGAGGTCCTAATCTAAATAAGTATTCTGGCAAGGAACGAGAAAGGTCTCAGTCAAGACCAGGCAAGAAGGATAAATCTCAGGTTGAGTGTTATCATTGCCACGAGAAGGGCCACTACAAAAATAAGTGTCCATTATTGAAGAAGGATAACAAGAAGAAAGATAAGCAGATTGAAAATTTTGCTAATGTTGTTGAGAAAGCAGATGTGTGCAGCGACGGAGAGCTTTACACAGTGACAGAAAATGAAGCTTCACAAGGTGATCTCTTATCTGTTAGAGACAGTGGCAACCTTACAGATTGGTACATGGATTCTGATTTTTCTTTTCATATATCCCCTCACAGGGATTGGTTTGATACTTTTACATCCTGCAATGGTGGTACAGTTTTATTGGGTAACATTGCAGTTTGTAAAGTTAGTGGGATAGGCAGCATCAAAATTAAAATGTTCGACTCTATAGGTTGCATTATCTTAGTCAGAGATGGTGTCATGAAAATTACCAAGGGTTCGATGGTAATTATGAAGGGCCAGAAGAAGGGCACCCTCTACAAGTTGATAGGGGACATAGTTGCTGGTGGAGCGGCAATTTCTGTGAAGGATAATTCCAACAGTAATAGCACATAATTATGGCACATGCGACTTGGTCATTTGAGTGAAGGTGGAATGAAAGAACTTCACAAAAGACAGTTGTTGAAAGGTGTCAAAACGTGCAGTCTGGAATTTTGCAAGTTTTGTGTATACGGCAAACAACGGAGGGTCAGCTTCAAGACAGGAGCACATACCAGTAAGAATGTACTTAATTATGTACATTCAAATGTGTGGGGCCCGATTAAGCATATGTCAATGGGTGGAGCCCATTATTTTGTTAGCTTTATAGATGACTACTCTAGAAAGGTGTGGGTGTATTTTATGAAGCAGAAATCCGAGGTTTTCAGAATCTTTAAGCAGTGGAAAGCTAAAGTAGAAAACGAGACCGAAAAGAAGTTGAAGTATTTCAGATCAGATAATGGCACAGAATACAAGGACAGGTCACTCCTACAGTTCTGCCAGGATGAAGGTATCACCAGGCACTTCTCAGTTAAAAGAACTCCAGAGAAAAATGGTGTTTTCGAGAGGATGAACAGAACTTTATTGGTACGTGCCAGATGTATGAGGTTAAATGCATGATTGCTCAAGATTTTTTTGGCTGAGGAAATCAACACAGCGTGTTATCTGATAAATCGATCTCCTTCAACTGGAATTTATTACAAAATCCCCGAAGAGGTATGGAGTGGGAAACCAGTTGTTTTTTATGTGATGAAAATATTTGGTTGTCTAGCTTATGTTCATCTGCCAGTCGAAGAACGGCAGTCCAAACTTGAGCCAAGGTCAAAAGAGTGTATTTTCCTTGGATATGAAGATGGAGTCAAGGGATACAGGTTATGGGATCCAGTATCCAAGAAGAAGGTTGTCAGCAGAGATGTGGTGTTCAATGAGAAACAAATGCTGAACAAGTCCGAGGATGAAGAATCTGCAGCAGGTGAGTTACTAAAACACCCAGTTGAGGTGGAGCTTCCTGAAGAAATTGAAGATGATCATCCTTCAGATCCCCAAGAGAGGTCATACAATCTTGTTAGAGATCTAGAAAGGCAAGTCAGCAAACCAGTGCAGAGATATGGGTTTGAAGATATGGTTGCCTTTGTCTTGATTGTTGGTAGTGGAGATCCAACTAGCTATCAGGATGCTATTCAATTAGAGGATAATGATAAATGGGCGATAGCGATGGCAGAAGAGATGGAGTCTTTACAGAAGAACCAAGCTTGGGAGTTAGTTCAGCTTCCAAAAGGATCGAAGGCTATAGGATGCAAGTGGGTGTTGATCAAGAAAAAGGAAGCTCAGCCTGATAAAGAAGATGAAAGATTCAAGGCCAGGTTAGTGGCAAAGGGATTCTCCCAAAGAGAGGGAATCGACTACAATGAGATCTTCTCACCAGTTATGAAATACACGTCGATTCGGTTGATATTATCTATTGTAGCATCACAGGATATGGAGTTAGAACAGCTTGATGTGACAACAGATTTTCTCCATGGTGATTTAGAAGAAAAGATCTACATGAAGCAGCCTGAGGGGTTTATTGAACTAGGGAAAGAGGGATTAGTTTGTAGTTTGAAAAAGTCACTATATGGTTTGAAGAAGTCACTCTATGGTTTGAAGCAATCCCCAAGACAGGGGTACATGAAGTTTGACAACTTCATGGTGGCTCATTGTTACTCTCGTTCGGAGTATGATCCATATGTGTATTTCAGATCCCTTGATGATGGGTCTCTAGTATTGTTGACATTATATGTCGATGACATGTTGATAGCAGCAAAGAGGAAGTCAGATATTCTTTAGCTGAAGAATTTGGTGAGTAGTAAATTTGACATGAATGATCTTGGGTCAGCCAAGAAGATCCTGGGTATGGAAATTCACAGGGATCGTCAGGCAGGAAAGTTGTGGCTAAGTCAGAAAAGATATGTGCAGAAGGTTTTGGAGAGGTTTAACATGATAATGCTAAACCAGTTATCACTCCGTTGGCAGCACATTTCAGGTTGTCTTCACAGTTGAGCCCACAGAAAGATGATGAGGTGGAGTATATATCCAATGTACCGTATGAAAATGCGGTGGGTTGTCTAATGTACGCTATGGTATGTACAAGGCCAGATATCTCACATGTAATTAGTGTGGTTAGTAGGTATATGTAAAATCCAGAAAAAGATCATTGGAATGCTGTGAAATAGATTTTTCGATCTAGCAGGTACAACCAATTACGGTCTTATGTTCGATCGTGATACCGCAAGAAGTGAGGTTACATGTTTTGTTGTTTCGGATTATGCTAGAGACCTAGATGCAAGGAGATCTAAGACAGGTTTTGTATACATCTTTTGTGGAGGATGTATATGTTGGAGGTCAGTATTATAATCTACGGTAGCATTATCAACAACAGAGGTTGAGTATATGGCATTGATAGAGACAAGCAAAGAGGCTTTGTGGCTTAAGGGACTAGTTGAAGAACTATGTTTCAAGCAGGGAAGTATCCAGATTCAGTGTGATAATTAAAGTGCTATTCATTTAGCAAAGAACAAGGTATTCCATGCAGAACCAAACATATAGACGTTCGGTATCACAAGATTCGTGAATGGCTGAACAATGGTGACATTGCAGTTCGCAAAAAGTTCACAGAAAGGAGAATGCCGCAGATATGCTTACAAAGTCAGTTACAGCAGAAAAGTTCAAGCATTGTTTGGACTTAATTCACTTCGTCGAATGCTGAGTTTGTGGTGGAGTATCCAGGGAGAGGGATACATTCACAGACACAAAGAAGTTTAGAGTATTTTGAAAAATATGAGCCAGGGTGGAGATTGTTGAATATTGTCTCACATTATGCTCTTATTAGTCAACAATAGTGTCCTCACACGTGTTTGTTTGCTTTCTTGTTTCCTTCCACCAACATGTTTTTCTTCTTGGCCCTCCTTTACTGAAAATTATGCCAACTCATTTTCTTTTCTACCCTCAAGTTCTTGGCTATAAAAGGAGACCAAATGGAAGAAGAAAAACACACCAAAAATAAATACGATGCTTAGCAAACAAAGAGAGAGTTAAAGAGAGTAAGGGTGTAGAGAGAATAAATATTTAGTTTATTTCTCAGTTGAGAGTTTGTAATCTCCATATTATTTTCATAGTGAATTTCTGAGATCTCTCCCCGTGGTTTTTTCCCAGTTGGATTTCCACATAAATTTCTGGTGTTATTATTTTATATCTCATACAGTAGTGTGTTATATTTATCTTAGTGTATTTGTGTGAGTCTAATCTCACAACACAGAGTCTATTTTAAAATTGTTCTGAACTCGGTCGCGCCACTTCTCAAGCCTAAACCAAGGCGGCCGCGCTGGTCCCTAGAAATTTAAAGACATTTTTTCTTATGAACTGAACCTTATAGCATACACAGATAAGCCCTTGTGCTCTAATGATAGACCTATATGAAGCCTAGACTAAATATGAAAGCATTGGTATGGTTTGACAATAAATTTCAAATGAAAAACTATATTATTTTAAAAGAAGATTAATACAAGTAAAAAGGGACTTAGTCTGGTATAAAACCTCCATGATATATATATATATATATATATATATATATATATATATATATATATATATATATGTCCTATTGATATTGTATGACCCTTAGCCAAGATAGAAGAGGAACAGAAGAACAAATAACCAAGTTTGAACCTCAGCAAGAGTTGAGCGACAACGCCACTCCTGAGTTTATTTGCAACGCGGTCGTGCTGTGTTGCAGAGGTGACAAAATGTTTTTTTGAATATCTGAAGCTTGGGGGTAGATGTATGTAAGTCTCTTAGTAATATGTGAACCCTATAAAGTTTCAACCAGTCATGAAGGTAAGGACTCTATCAAGCAAAGTTATTAATTAAAGGTTTTCAAATAAAATCAACTTTAAGAACAAAATAAAAACAACGTAACTAAATAATTGAATTATAATGTGAACCATGTAGTGGTTTGGTAAGTCAAGTATGGGGTGTCTAAAATAATTAAGATCTGGCTAGCAAGCTACGAACAAATGAATGTTATACAAGACCAACTAAGTTTATTTGCTAAAGTAATCTTGGGATGCCTGTGTTTAAGACCTACTGCTGGGATTAGCTTACCTACGCATGAATGGACTAAATTAGCTAAAAATTGATAAGAAAGCTTATGAATGAAAATGAGCAAACTAAAGACGAATAAGAGTTGGTGTAATATGATTTAAGTTTGCATTAAATGAGTATGATTGATTGATGTGTATATATGATTATAAACTATATATGGAATGTATGACTGTATATATACATAACAAATGTGACTGATGTATGTTTATAAGTAAACCTAAATAATGTAGGACACTGAGGTGATGTTAAACTATAATTCTAATCAACGCGAAAATCAAGTATCTCAAATTTGTCTTAATTTAAGCAAGTATGTTGAACTTGTTTATATTTTAAGCAAGTATATCAATCTTGTGCATTAATTTTACATTGTGCAAGTCAATGATGTTTGTACGATTAATTGTACAGGTTCCCTAATTTATGCAATTTTGATTATTGTTACAAATATTTCATTCTTGTACATTAGCCCTTGATGTACAATTAATATATTCATTTGACAACACTCTTATGAATATTTGTATTTAAATTTCAAACTTGTGTGCAACTCTTTTACCGATTGCATAAATTAAGTTGAGCCAGTTTGTTATAATACATATTTGGAGTTTTGTTACTCAATACGTTTATGCCATTTGATTCGGTTTACGTAAATTTAAATAAGAATTCAATAAATAAAATTTTTATTATAAGATGTATCATGTTGAATGAATAAATATATGTGTTATATATGTTTATTTGACTTATGTGATTAATGTGATGGGTTTAATGAGTATAAATATGTGTGGGATATATATATATATATATATATATATATATATATATATATATATATATATATATATATATATATATATATATATATATATATGAAAAGATTATATTAATATTTAATTAAACTATTAAATGAGTCATCTTTTGTTAAGTTATGTGATGAATGCGAATCGAGCGTAATCTAGAATTAAGATTTTAAAATATTTATTGAATAAAGTAAATATTCGATGAAGAATTATTGTGGAAATAATTTAATTGGTGAAGTCCAAGTGTGGAGAAGTAAATATTTTGAATATGTGGAGATTAAAGGTCCAAGTTAATTTCCTAATTAAATCCAATTTTTAAATTCAATTTGAGAAGTTAAAATTGGTTAAATGGGTGGATAAACAGAATAAAATCTAACATATGGGAACAAGTGTGATGGTCTTCGAGAATGTCCAATTAATAGGAAGGAAGTGTTTTTAGATAACTGCGCAGTTAAATGGGATATAATTATCTATATTATGGAGGAATTAACCAGATATAATTGGAGAAGTGGGGCTAGATAAATAATTTGCAGACAATTATTTGGGGTGTTAATTAATTAAAAACAAGGAAGGGAGTATTTATCAGCAATTAAAAGAGAATGGAAAAAGAAAATTAAGAGAAAGAAAAAAAATTGCAGGCAAATAAATGTGTGCAAGCAAATTAGTTATTGGGAAGTCAGACACTCAGTTGCTCTAACCCTTCTACTCCTTATAACGCTTAGTAAACTCAAATTAAAATACCATCCTTCAGTTTATTCCCTCATCCGTTCCATACCTTCTTCTCTCTCTAAATGTAAGTTTCCATAATTCCAAAAGTTCATCAAAATCCTCTTGGTTTTGGTTGGAATTAACAAATTCACTAAGGAATTGAAGCTAAAATCTGGATTTGAGGTTCTAATAGAAGGATTGAGGAAGGTTTAAGTTCAGCTTAAGAGGTAATGATTTATCTCTAATTATGTTTATTTGTTTGGAAGTAAGAGAAAGAGGTTATGTAATTTGTATATGAAAAGGTTATGATAATTGGTGGATGTAATTTGTGGATATAATTATATAAGGTCTCTAGATGAAACCTGGATTGATTCATGGTTAGAGATCACTGGAAAATGAAACATTCATTTGATGGCCTCATCAAGTATTTGATAAATTGTATAAATAAAAGTTATTTTCCAAGAAATTAAGAGTTAATTGTAGAACTTAATTGATATATGGATATTAAGTTGTATGGTTTGTTAAGTCATTAGACTTGTAATATTAAAGTTATAATGCAAAGGGATGAACTATAGGGCTTCAATTCTAGGTTCTGCAGTTGAAAACTCATATAAGAGTTTGTCTCGAAGTGGCGCGGCCGCGCCACTTCCAAGGCCATATTCCAGCACGGCCGCATTGGTCTGCAGTTGATCCAAGATGGTTTCTTTGTAGTTTAGGTCTTAGATCATGTGTATCATTGTCTTTAGACTCTACTATGTGTTTTTCATGAGGTCTGGATTGGGCAAGTAAGAATTAGTCTAGTTTAGTATGAGTTTTCAAATAAAAAACCATATTGTTTTTGAAGAAATGATTTAGATGAATGTTAATGAAGGTTGAGCATGTGTAATGAAATTTATATAGCAGCAATATTAAGATCAAATATGATAAGGGTCATTCTTTGGTGAAACAAACAAGTGCGATTCGTTTTGATAAGACATTTCAAATGAAATGTTAAAGTTATAGGATGCATGGACTTAAACTGGTTTTAAGTGTTCCAAAATTCTGTATTTTTACTTATGAATTTTATCAGAGTACCTCAACATGACTAGGATTGAACATAGTCGATAAAAACTCAATTCTGGGCAAAAAAGGGGAGTAGCGTGGCCGCGTCGTGCTGCAAAACACTCAAGATAAGTTTGATATGATCTGAACTTTAGAGACATGAAAGTATGAGCCTTCTAGGATGCAATACATGAAGCATAAGATGTCTAGTATATCAACATAGAATAGTTATATCAAGCGAGGATTGGATTAAAAGTTTCTAAATGAAACCAAATAACAAAGGAAAAGTTAATAAAGCTTTTATGTTGAGTTAATATAAATTAAGTTTGCATTTTATGATTATGACTGATGGGTATGTCTATACATGAATATAAATGATGTAGGATTCGTGACGCAAAGTAAAGCTAAATCAGTAATCGTAACCTACGATTCTCAGTTTATTTATGTGGGTTTATATATTGTTATGAATAAAATATTAGCATGACTTATGATTATAAGTATGTGGATACCCATGAACTGCATTACTTGCCCTCTGAATGATCAAAGTCAACTTATGACTAATTTGTTTTGAGTTATGGAACTTAGTCTATTGAAGCATGTGAAATATATATAAACATTGATAAGTTGATGTTGCATTGATAATATGCGAGAAATTTGTTAATCATGAATTGAATATGAAATTATGTGTTATGTGTTGCATAATATGCTGTTAGATTTGTTGGGCCGTCGTGTTCAATCTTGCTTAATTTGCAGGTTAAAACTATATATGATGCGTTATCTCGTGATCAAAAGCGCATGAAAGAGAGGCTAGTTTTTTTTAGTTGAGTTGTATTGAGCTATAATGAAGATGAAGATTATGTGTTTTGAAGTGGAAATGTATTATGGTGATTACTTTGTATGTAAGGGTTTCATAAGTGAATCATTATCAGAAAAGATGTTATGTATTGAGACTTGAGAGCATTTACTCTGATAAATGAATTATAAAATAAATATGATTCTAGAAAATATAATCGTAAAGGTCGTGATTCAGGGAATAAAACAAGAAGATAGAAAGGTTTTTTGATTTTTCCGCATTTTAATGAATATATCCTTGATTAATGATGTAATGTTAGAATGTAAATGTATGTTTAACGACCAAAGTCGGGAGAGGATTTGTCCAGATTTTGTGGTCGTTATAGTTGGTATCAGAGCTGTAGGTTATAAACTTTAGGTAGGAATACCTTAGGCTATAACCTTAGAAAACCTTAGAGAAGTAAGGTGGAGATGACAAAGAATAAATTCAGATAGAGTTTGAACAATGAGAAATAAATATAGAAAATTCATAAAGAATGAATTAAGTTATATAAGAGAAGATTCAAGGAAGAATCTTGAAGAGAACCTTAGAGAAGGAAGGTGGAGATGACAAAGAATAAATTCAGATAGAGTTTGAACAATGAGAAATAAATATAGAAAATTCATAAAGAATGAATTAAGTTATATATGAGAAGATTCAAGGAAGAATCTTGAAGAGTTATAAAAGATAAGAACTAGGAGTTACCTGACTCCAGAAGTAAAGATGTTAAGTGATAATAGATAGACGATGTCTATAAGATAAAAATGATAGAAATGATAAGAATAAACTCAAATAGAGTTTAGTTGATAATAAATGAATTCAGAAATTCATGTAAACAAGTTAAGATAATATGAATAGGTCCAAATAAGAATATGAAACATCAAAGGATCATGGAATACCTGATTTGACTAATCATAAAACAATATGATTAGAGTGGAAAGAAAAAATGTCGTAAAAACAAAACGGTCATAAAATATGAAGGAATCATAAGGTAAGACGATTGTAGGGTAGGACCACGATATGATCAGATTGAGTTATGAAATGATAGATGATCTGTAATGATTGAATAGTTATAGCTTGATACTATAAAGAGAAGGTACTCTGAGATAGTATAAGAAAACTCAGAAAGAGTTATTGTGACGCCCCCAAATCCGGGTTATCTTTAACTCAGGTTTAGTGCTCACGATACTATTATACCCATTTATAATAAAAGAAAACTATCTTATATTACATAACTTAAATCCCAGGTTCTATAGACCTTTACATAACTTACGAATTTAATATCATTACACAACATAGTATTAACAATATTTATTACATTTACTACTTAAATAAGCACATGCGCTTAATAAAAGACTATTCAACAACTTTGCTTTTTCCCTTGTCTTTTCCAGATGGACCAGCAACTTCATTCTTAACTGAAAACATTTATATTTAACGCAAGGGTGAGCAACAAGCTTGCTCAGCAAGGAAATAAGCAGCTTAAGATAATGGAATAAAAATATTCTATCAATGAGGATTCAATAATAAATACTGAACAAGATACTTCTTTAAAAGTGCTGAGTCTGAAAATTTTGACTTTAGCATGCTGTAAGGTCAAATGACCAGTGAACTCTTTGCTAGAATTGACAGTAATAGTACTACAATTCATGGATACATACAGTTTATAAAAGCTGATATATATATCCTAGACTCGTACTTTAGGGGATCAGCCTAAGTACCCTACATTGTGCACAACATAACAGTCTAATGACACTTTACATGTCCTTCGGAATCATATGTCCGGTACAATATGCCCCTATAAAAGGGTTGTTCATTCACAGCATTATATAAGAATCCATACCATAATAACAAAATGGCTTGGAAAGCATTTAACTGATAAATTCATGAATAATATCAATATATCTCAACAATTGTCTAACCGAAGTAATGGTATTGACATACTTTCAATGTAAACTCGTTCAAGATAGAAAAGTTGATATCTATTCTTTTGAAGCTGATTGGAATAAAAAGGCTTTTTATCCTTATATTATTCATAAATAAGGACAGACAGTTCAGAAATTAAAGAACCTGTCCACTGCAGAATAATTTCTCAATAAAGAGTAAGAGTTAGAAACTTGCCTCGTTTGTAGACTACTGATTCAGCTTAATACGTTCTCACAGAGCCTACACAGTCATTTGCATTTTCAAGTTTATTAGCTAATTAGCTAAACCACAGAGCTTGTGTATGATCACACATCACATAATTTTAGTGGTCAAGTTTGTAGTTAGATTCCTATATTTTATACATTTTTCAAATATCTCACCCATGTTGTTCATATTAGTCAATTTTCACTTTGATGGGGTTCGCCATACTTGCAACAAGTAATAGGAATCATATTACAGTTATTATTTGCATTAATCAAGCATGTTAGCCATATGGTTAAGTCATATATCACGTAGTTTCAGTGGTCATGGATAGATTTCTTATATATAATACATTTTTCAAATATCTCATCCATGTTCTTATTTTCACCATTTTTCTCTTTAATGGTGTCATACAACATGTTTATAGCCTACATCTTATTAGGATTTTAAAACATGAGTGTTTTAGTTCTAGCATAAAAAAATGCTTTTGTAGCTTATTAAAGGTATTTCCAATATCATTCTATGCCTAATCCTTCACATTTTTAATTTCAAGGCCAATTAGCTAATTAAAACAGTCATAACAGTTTCCTGTGTTTTGACAATAAGGATCTTAATGAAGTTTAAGTTATTCTCAGCTTTAACTGAATTTGGCAAGCCTAAAACTGCAATAGCAGTTTATTTAGGCCACTTCTATTGTTTACTGCTAATCAGTCACATAACTTCATCTTTATCACATTTTTCTTCTCAACTTGTAAGCATACTATAAAGTATACATGTTTACAACACCTACTCAAGTTACATCATTTGATTGCTCTCCTTTTTTTTGAAGATTTCAATTCTCTACCAAGGTGGTTAGTAGACTGCTTTAGCAATCACATGACATCAACTGTCGCTGCTCATAGGCAGCAGTCCCCTTCATTTTGGCCTGGTTTAGATTATAGCTTCCCTTAAATTTGTTTATCTTACCAACTGCAGTTAACAAAAAAAAAAAAATCATATGGAATCAAGCCCAGATAAAATTTTGGGGTCCTGTTGCTGCCATTAGGCAGCAACCCTACTTCTCCTCTCCCATTTTCTAAAAGAGGTTAATCCTAAAAGTTAGAAAATCTTTGAACAAGAGCTTGGTTCTAATTTTGTTGCTGCCTATTGGCAGTGGCCCCTTTCTCCTTTACCAACATACCTATATCCCTTAAAACTTAATTGGGTTCATTTTTCAACTGAGATTGGCAAGTTTGACACTGCCTTAGCAGTTATTTATTCGTAACTGCTGCCACACATAGGCAGCAGCCCTCCACTTTCATCTTGGCTATCCCTTCATGTTTTCTTAACCTTTACTATGTTCTTATTGGTACACTCTCTTTGGCAGTGGCTCAGGACTGCAGTCTACATGCCAACTGCTCCATAATCTTGGTTACCTTGCAAGCCCAGAACAACAGTCCACAACTTCAGTTTTGCTAAGGTTTTTAGTTGTGTTGTGGCAACCACTGCTGCCATGGACAGCAGTTTTTAAGACCCTAGCCCAGCCCTCAACTTGATATATTTTGTAAACTTTTTGGTTAACCTTGATATCCTATGCTTGATCCACAGATCTAACTGCTAACACAGTGGTTAGCAGTCAACTGCTATCACTGCTACTACCTTGTACAACAGCCACCCTTCCTCAGATTCTTTTTCTTTCAAGTCTTAGTCTTTAAGACAAAAACTTAGTTATACTTGAATTTTAGATATATTAATACCTAAAATTACCTTTAGACTTGCAACACAATCGTGGCAGTCCCCATAGAATGACTCAAATCAGTGTGCAAAGGGGTTGACATACTAACTTTCTTAATTCTTTATTTTGACATAAGTCCGAATTCCTTCTCCTCCTAATAGGCTCAACTTGTAAATTATAGGTATAGGTAATACATGAATAATTTCCAACCTTGTTTGAGTCTAATACATGACTTTTACTTAAGGCAGTCCACTTGGAACATACGTCGAGCATGTGATGTGCACAGTTTCAAATTACATATGTCATAGACATTTACTTGTGTAAGAAAGCCAATTTTGTCATCCTTATTACTCCTCAGCCCATCCTATCTCCTCTACTCAAATTCAGCACATAACACTATCACAATGGCATTTGTCAAATAGCAGTTCATAAAAAAATATCATATAGCAGTCCCTATGTCTATAGTAGAAAATAGGCAAGATTTAATACTATATCATTGTAACAATCTATATAGAGCATTATAGACATGGTTTAATACCCTTGCATCAAAACAGTACCAAGGAATGAGATCTTTGTATCTCTAAAGCATTGACCTCTTACATATTACATGTTCATGGTTTAAAACACCTCATAGTAAGGTTTTCATGTTTTAGGCCAAAACAGTCCCTTTTTGGTACAAGATAACATGATTTGGCATATGGAAATAAGGACTGCCTATAATGAATATATTAGAGGCAAGGCATGATTATCATAATAAAATTCCTAATAACAGCCCATATAGTAGCATTGTCATAACACAGTATTGGATTTAAGATAGAACAGTCCCTCATACCTATTCCAAACTTTTTAGGCAAGGTTTTGACATTAAATCACCACAACATCCATGAAGTTTACCACCCAAAGGTTTCCACATCATGTATATGATATATAATATATATATTGATGGTTTAAAGAGCCTACATACAATATTTTCTACTTTAGTTAAAACAGTCTTTCACAGGCTTCACATTAATACATGAAAGCATGATTTGACAATTTTAGTTATCAAAATGACATGATTAAGTAACAAGTAAACATAAATTGGTTATTTATATAGTAATTATACTAGAAGCAATTCATAAATATCTTAAGAAAAGCTTCTAATATCAGCCATAGGGGAGCTTACTATTTCAGTTCATTATTACCTACTTTGTCCAAGTGTTTAGCTATCTTAAATTGTCAGTTATTTTGAGACATGTTAAGGTCAAGCATAGAGTATACTCATATAAGAAATTTGGTATTAGCTTGGACTCTAAATCATAGCTAATATTCAAAGTTACAAAGTCAGTCCTTAGCTTGGCAATTTATCAAACACATAGAGGGCAGTTTATATACTTGCGTTTAATACAAAATTTCTAGCCCACTGCCCCCAGCCGTATGGCTTAAACAATACCAAGCATAAAACCAATCTTAGCAGTCCTACTCACAGCAATTCACATAGCAATTAAAACAGATATTTATGATACTTAGCCACTAACAGTCTAATTGCTAACACTTAAAGGAACATGAATGACTGGAAAAAGGATTGAGGGCCTGAATTGGCTTACCTTGTTCTTCGAATATTAACAGTGGTTGAAAGCTGCTTAGTTCTTCTTCTTAACCGAAACTTTTCCCACTCACTCTCTATATAGTTGGTATAGCTTATAGTTTCTGCCAAGTAATGAAGCTAAACTCGGCAATAAGCCTGGCCCTTTTATGGCTGAGCCTGGCTCCTTCTACTGTTAACTACATCATCTCTAGTTGCCCCTACTCAGCCACCCTACCAAGCAACTGCACTCAGTCCTAGACTAGCTAATTTGGCCTTTACTCAGCCACCCTAGCAGACCTTAGCTTACCTGCTACCTTATCCTCTGCAAGTGTAGCTGAACTGTTGTTTGTTTGTTAGCCAAACTGATCAAGCTAACTAAGAGTTTACGTAGAGTCTGCATAACTTACTAATCACTGCCTAATGTAACTATCTCAGTTAACTACCTTCCTATATGGGCTGATACATGAAGCTTAAGGGAGGCTAGCAAGGAGATTGGGCTGAGTTTTTTTATGTTTGTTGGGCTAACAAAAATGTAATTCACATATTTTAGATAAGTATTGGCCCTTTATTCAAAATAAAGAAAAGGCTGCAACATATGCTTGGGCTGGCCCAATTTATGAACATGGTCTTTTATTATTTTCTCTAACAACAATAGTTAGCACATATTATTGATATGACTATTCCAAGTAATCTTAAATATTTCAAGATGGTGCACTATTTCTTTATCCTACATAAATCAAGATGCTAAGTAAACTATTAAATAACTAATAGTTTAGTCACAATAAAAAGTAATGACAAAACAACAACAAAAAAAAATTATACGCAAAATAATAGTTGAATATTACATAGGATTTTCTGAGTCATTACATTCTCCCCTCCTTATAAGGATTCCGTCCTCGGAATCACAAGTACAAGGTTACTCAAAAAGGTGGGGGTAACTTTTCTTCATCTTTTCTTCGAGTTCCCACGTAGCTTCTTCAGCACTGTGGTTCCTCCATATCACCTTCACAGAAGGTATTATTTTGTTTCTTAAAACTTGCTCTTTCCTATCAATGATTTGAATAGGAACTTCTTCATAGGTTAGATCTTTTTCAACCTGAATAGGTTCATATCGGATTACATGCTTGTGATCTGGTTTATAAGGTCGTAGTACCGATGCATGAAATACGTTATGGATGTGACCTAGTTCCGGAGGTAAAGCTACTTCATAAGCCACTTCACCTATTTGTTTCAGTACTTCGAAAGGCCCTATGAATCTTGGACTCAGTTTTCCCTTCTTTCCAAATCTGATTTTTCCCTTCCAGGGAGATACTTTTAAAAACACAAACGTTCCTATTTCAAAGTCTCTCTTTTGACGGTGCAAGTCTGCATACTTCTTTTGCCTGTCTTGAGCTGCCACCAATCTTGCTCGTATTACTCGGATGATCTCTGCAGTTTGTTGAACCATTTCTGGTCCCAGCAATTTACGTTCTCCTACCTCATCCCAATAGAGTGGGGTTCTGCATTTTCTCCCGTACAATGCCTCGTACGGCGGCATCCCTATACTGGCGTGATAACTGTTATTATACGCAAACTCGACCAATGGTAAGTGATCATCCCAATTGCCCTTGAAATCCATGACGCATGCTCTCAGCATATCTTCCAGTGTCTGAATTGTTCTTTCGCTTTGACCGTCAGTTTGAGGGTGATACGCCGTACTTAATTTTAACTGTGTCCCCATACGTTCTTGCAGGCTACGCCAAAAATTGGATGTGAATCGCGGATCTCGATCGGATACGATTGATAATGGAACGCCATGTCTTGATACAATCTCTTTAACGTATAGTCTAGCCAATTGATCTAGATTAAATCTGACCTTAATTGGTAAGAAATGTGCTGACTTTGTTAATCGATCTACGACAACCCATATAGCGTCGAAGCCTTTCTGTGTGGTTGGAAGTCCCACAACAAAATCCATAGTTATGTGTTCCCATTTCCATTCCGGAATTTCTAACGGTTGTAGAAATCCGCTTGGTCTCTGATGCTCAGCTTTCACTCTTTGACAGGTTAGGCACCTACTGACGTATTCTGCCACTTCTCTTTTCAAATTGGGCCACCAAAAGTGTTGCCGAAGGTCTTGGTACATCTTTGTGCTACCCGGGTGAATTGAGAAATTTGAGCTGTGTGCTGCTTGTAAGATTTCTTCTTTTAGGTCTGGTACCGCTGGTACCCATACTCTTCCCTCAAATCGCAACAATCCGTCTTTATTGACTTTGAACTTGGTAGTCTCTCCATCCTCTATCTGTTTTTGCAACTTTTTGCATTCCTCATCTTGATCCTGGGCTTCTTTTACTCTGTCCAACAAAACTGGACGCATCTCTACGTTGTACAACTTCTCTTCCGGCTCTCTTGGATATTTCACTTCAATCCTCATTTTCTCCATTTCTTTGATGAGATCTTCTTGATTTGTCAGCGTCTCTAATCTTTCTCGTCCCTTTCGGCTTAGAGCGTCGGCGACTACGTTAGCTTTCCCAGGATGATACAAAATTTTGCAATCGTAGTCTTTGATCAGTTCTAACCATCTTCTCTGCCTCATGTTTAATTCCTTTTGAGTGAAGATATACTTCAGACTTTTATGGTCTGTGTATATCTCACATTTTTCGCCATACAGATAATGTCTCCAAATCTTTAGAGCGAATACTACGGCTGCCAGTTCCAAGTCGTGCGTAGGGTACCCTTTCTCGTAATCTTTCAACTGGCGAGACGCATATGCAATGACCTTTCCGTGCTGCATCAAAACGCAACCAAGCCCTTTGTGTGACGCATCGCTGTAAACAACAAAACCACCCGTATCGTCTGGTAAGGATAGCACTGGTGCTTCACTCAATCTTTTCTTTAATTCTTGGAAACTCTCTTCACATTTTTCTGACCAAACAAACTTTACGACTTTTCTGGTCAAATTTGTTAAAGGTCCTGATAATTTCAAAAAATCTTTGATGAATCTACGGTAATAACCTGCTAGACCTAAGAAACTACGTATTTCAGTCGGCGTCTTCGGTCGCTCCCAGTTAATTACCGCCTCCACTTTTGCCGGATCTACTGATATCCCTTCATGGTCGATTACGTGTCCCAAAAATTGCACTTTTTCCAACCAAAACTCGCATTTTGAAAACTTTGCGTACAACTTTTCTCTCCTCAAAATCTCTAATACCATCTTCAAATGTTCAGCATGCTCCTCTCGAATCTTTGAATATATCAAGATATCGTCAATGAATACCACCACGAATTTATCTAAGTAAGGTTTGAATATCCGGTTCATTAAATCCATAAATGCTGCTGGTGCATTAGTCAGTCCAAATGACATTACTAGGAACTCATAATGGCCATAACGAGTCCTAAATGCGGTCTTAGGCACGTCCTCATTCCTCACTTTCAATTGGTGATAACCCGTACGCAAATCTATCTTGGAAAAATAACGGGCTCCCTTCAGTTGATCAAAAAGATCATCGATTCTTGGTAAGGGATACTTATTCTTGATGGTGACTTTGTTCAATTCTCTGTAGTCGATACACAGTCGTAACGATCCATCTTTCTTTTTAACAAATAATACAGGTGCTCCCCAGGGAGACACACTCGGTTGAATGTACTTTTTGTCTAATAATTCTTGTAATTGAATCATTAGTTCTTTCATCTCTACTGGAGCCATTCGGTATGGAGCTTTTGAAATTGGATTTGTACCAGGTACTAAGTCTATCATGAATTCGATCTCCCGATCTGGTGGCAATCCTGGCAAATCATTTGGAAATACATCCAAGAATTCTCTTACTATTGGTATTTGTTCTATTTCTGGCTCCATCCTCTGGGTGTCAACGATATGGGCTAAATAACCAACACACCCTTTTCTTAACAACTTCTTGGCCTGCATCATCGTCAGACAACATGACTGTCTCGGCGATTTACTACCATAAAACACAATTTTGGATTTACTAGGAGTCTGAAGGTTTATGCATTTCCTTTGGCAATCAATTACCGCCCCATGGTTGTATAACCAATCCATTCCCAGTATTACGTCAAATTCACCTAATCGAATGGGGATTAGATTTACAGTAAAGTTATGACCCCGTATATTCATGTTACAATTTTTATGGACATGAGTTACGGGAATAACTTCCTTATTTGCGACCTCGATGTTTAAAGGACGATCTAATCTTTCAGGAGTTAATTCTAATCGTTGAGCAAATTCTTCAGATATAAAAGAACAGGTAGCACCCGAATCAAATAGTATGTAGGCATTAACGTTATTGACGGAAATGATACCTGACACCACCTCCTTTGATGCCACTGCATCCTGTACTGTCATATTAAATGTCCTGGCAATTGGTCGATTAGATGAGGTTGGTCCCCCGATTGTCAGCTTCCCATCGTTGTTTCCTTTCTTTGGACAATTTTTGATCTGGTGATCAGCAGCTCCACATGCAAAGCATCCTTGACTCTTCCTTGGGTTGGTGCAGTTAGGAGAGATGTGGCCCTCCTGCCCGCATTTGTAACAGACTGTCTTCCCTTTCAGACAGATCCCGAGATGATTTTTCCCACACTTTTTGCACGCTTCAATCTTCCTTCTTGGTTCTCCTTGCTTGTTGCTAAATTTGTTGCTTTTGTTGTTCCACTTTCTTTTGTTAAAATTATTTCCCTTGCTGCTTCCTTCTTGAGATCCTCCAGCTATCTTCTTGGTCTTCTTCTCTTGGTGAAATTTGGCCAATGCCTCAGTTCCTCCTTCAGCGATTATGGCTTTTTCCAGTATGCCTGAAAATGTATTTATCTGAAACATCGAAACCTTGCTGAACAATACCGGCTTCAATCCTTGTTCAAATCTCCGAGCCTTCCGTTCCTCAGTGTCCACTTGGTGCGGCGCAAACCTCGATAGTTCATTAAATTTTGCAGCATAATCAGGTACCGTCATACTTCCTTGTTTAAATTCAAGAAATTCAACTTCCATCTTGTTTTTCATGATACATGGAAAGTAGGCTTCAAAGAATAGTTCTTTAAACCTATCCCACGTCACGACTCCTACTCCAGCTCTACTTTTATTGGCTCCCCACCAGTAGTTTGCTTCTCCTTTTAGCATGAACGTGGCAAAAGCTGTCTTTTGATTTTCAGCAACTCGGGCAACTTCGAAGACCTTTTCCATTTCATTTACCCAAGTTTGGGCTTCTATCGGATTGTTGGTTCCCTTGAATTCTGGGGGTCCTACTGCTTTAAAATCTTTAAAGGTAGTCAAACGACCTTCAGGAGGGTTTGGATTTACGGCCGGTGCGGTATTCCTTCCTTGAAATGCTTGAGTTAATAAGTCGATAAACTGCTGCATAGGATTTTCAGGTGCTTCCGTGTTATTTACGGACTCTTCTTGTGTTGATGGGGTTGGTGCCCCAAGTCTTCCTCTTCCTCTTCCTCTCCATCTTGGTGGCATTTTCTGTATAATATAAGTTTTTTTTTATATCTTTATCACTTAATCAATATAATAATGCACATTGTATTAAATACACAGGTCTTTCAATAACAAACAACATTCATATATATATATATATGCCTTTTTAAACGTTTTGCCAAACACCTTACATGCTGTTGCATAAGGCTACACATCTTAATCCCTTGACTATATATAGTCAGGATTTACATTTAACTGCCCTTTTCTACAAAAGACGGCCTCAAAAGTATTATCCCCATAGTATACAAAAGAGGGGTACATCTACCTACTACAGACATAATATTAAAATACTTATAATAAACAGACACATCATAAGAGCTTAGTCCAACTACTAGAGAAGCATGCCCCGCCTTTTGGCGCTGTAAAGCTCCTCATCTCCAATGTCTAACACCCTTTTTCGAGTTAACACCAACTCGCTTCCACCTTCATCTATAGGGTGTAGCTGCACCCTTTGCTTCCAGCGTCCGAAAGCCGATTCAAACGCATAGTCCATTTTGTCTATCTTGACATCTTTGCCCCTAACTTCCATCTCCAACTCATAAGCTCTGCCTGAAACCCTATCTCGTTGTTGTTCAGTCCTCACTAGATCAGCCTTCAGGACTTCCACCTCATGTCTAAGAATAACATTTTCTTGCCTCAGAGCCTCCTTTTGGCAGGCAGAACCATGGAGTGCATGTCCCATCTCTACATTCTTTGATATGGTATATACTACCAATGACTCAAACAACTCTACGGAAGCTTGCTGTTCTTCCTTCTCACCCTCTAATTCTTCAATTCGGTTTTCCAGTTCGAGGTTCTTAAGAGTCAGTTCCATTAGGGTGTCAGCCTCTTCGATAAAGGGTTCTTCAGAGAAACCCCCAATATATTCCTCTGGCTCTTCTTGTTTCACCTCTTCCTTGACTCGACTGGATTCAGCTATTTCAGGCATCTACAAAACATTTAATAAAACTTGATAAGTTTCCATACAACATTATCAAGTAAACATATTTAAACTATTTATTTTCTTTAACAATGAATTTTCCAGAATTCATCTATTATACTCGAAATGAGTTGAATATTTTCTTAAGGTCATAATCCTAAGGTGTTTTTTTTTTTTTTTCCCATTCCTAAGGTTTATAACCTAACAGCTTTGATACCAACCTGTGACGCCCCCAAATCCGGGTTATCTTTAACTCGGGTTTAGTGCTCACGATACTATTATACCCATTTATAATAAAAGAAAACTATCTTATATTACATAACTTAAATCCCAGGTTCTATAGACCTTTACATAACTTACGAATTTAATATCATTACACAACATAGTATTAACAATATTTATTACATTTACTACTTAAATAAGCACATGCGCTTAATAAAAGACTATTCAACAACTTTGCTTTTTCCCTTGTCTTTTCCAGATGGACCAGCAACTTCATTCTTAACTGAAAACATTTATATTTAACGCAAGGGTGAGCAACAAGCTTGCTCAGCAAGGAAATAAGCAGCTAAAGATAATGGAACAAAAATATTCTATCAATGAGGATTCAATAATAAATACTGAACAAGATACTTCTTTAAAAGTGCTGAGTCTGAAAATTTTGACTTTAGCATGCTGTAAGGTCAAATGACCAGTGAACTCTTAGCTAGAATTGACAGTAATAGTACTACAATTCATGGATACATACAGTTTATAAAAGCTGATATATATATCCTAGACTCGTACTTTAGGGGATCAGCCTAAGTACCCTACATTGTGCACAACATAACAGTCTAATGACACTTTACATGTCCTTCGGAATCATATGTCCGGTACAATATGCCCCTATAAAAGGGTTGTTCATTCACAGCATTATATAAGAATCCATACCATAATAACAAAATGGCTTGGAAAGCATTTAACTGATAAATTCATGAATAATATCAATATATCTCAACAATTGTCTAACCGAAGTAATGGTATTGACATACTTTCAATGTAAACTCGTTCAAGATAGAAAAGTTGATATCTATTCTTTTGAAGCTGATTGGAATAAAAAGGCTTTTTATCCTTATATTATTCATAAATAAGGACAGACAGTTCAGAAATTAAAGAACCTGTCCACTGCAGAATAATTTCTCAATAAAGAGTAAGAGTTAGAAACTTGCCTCGTTTGTAGACTACTGATTCAGCTTAATACGTTCTCACAGAGCCTACACAGTCATTTGCATTTTCAAGTTTATTAGCTAATTAGCTAAACCACAGAGCTTGTGTATGATCACACATCACATAATTTTAGTGGTCAAGTTTGTAGTTAGATTCCTATATTTTATACATTTTTCAAATATCTCACCCATGTTGTTCATATTAGTCAATTTTCACTTTGATGGGGTTCGCCATACTTGCAACAAGTAATAGGAATCATATTACAGTTATTATTTGCATTAATCAAGCATGTTAGCCATATGGTTAAGTCATATATCACGTAGTTTCAGTGGTCATGGATAGATTTCTTATATATAATACATTTTTCAAATATCTCATCCATGTTCTTATTTTCACCATTTTTCTCTTTAATGGTGTCATACAACATGTTTATAGCCTACATCTTATTAGGATTTTAAAACATGAGTGTTTTAGTTCTAGCATAAAAAAATGCTTTTGTAGCTTATTAAAGGTATTTCCAATATCATTCTATGCCTAATCCTTCACATTTTTAATTTCAAGGCCAATTAGCTAATTAAAACAGTCATAACAGTTTCCTGTGTTTTGACAATAAGGATCTTAATGAAGTTTAAGTTATTCTCAGCTTTAACTGAATTTGGCAAGCCTAAAACTGCAATAGCAGTTTATTTAGGCCACTTCTATTGTTTACTGCTAATCAGTCACATAACTTCATCTTTATCACATTTTTCTTCTCAACTTGTAAGCATACTATAAAGTATACATGTTTACAACACCTACTCAAGTTACATCATTTGATTGCTCTCCTTTTTTTTTGAAGATTTCAATTCTCTACCAAGGTGGTTAGTAGACTGCTTTAGCAATCACATGACATCAACTGTCGCTGCTCATAGGCAGCAGTCCCCTTCATTTTGGCCTGGTTTAGATTATAGCTTCCCTTAAATTTGTTTATCTTACCAACTGCAGTTAACAAAAAAAAAAAAATCATATGGAATCAAGCCCAGATAAAATTTTGGGGTCCTGTTGCTGCCATTAGGCAGCAACCCTACTTCTCCTCTCCCATTTTCTAAAAGAGGTTAATCCTAAAAGTTAGAAAATCTTTGAACAAGAGCTTGGTTCTAATTTTGTTGCTGCCTATTGGCAGTGGCCCCTTTCTCCTTTACCAACATACCTATATCCCTTAAAACTTAATTGGGTTCATTTTTCAACTGAGATTGGCAAGTTTGACACTGCCTTAGCAGTTATTTATTCGTAACTGCTGCCACACATAGGCAGCAGCCCTCCACTTTCATCTTGGCTATCCCTTCATGTTTTCTTAACCTTTACTATGTTCTTATTGGTACACTCTCTTTGGCAGTGGCTCAGGACTGCAGTCTACATGCCAACTGCTCCATAATCTTGGTTACCTTGCAAGCCCAGAACAACAGTCCACAACTTCAGTTTTGCTAAGGTTTTTAGTTGTGTTGTGGCAACCACTGCTGCCATGGACAGCAGTTTTTAAGACCCTAGCCCAGCCCTCAACTTGATATATTTTGTAAACTTTTTGGTTAACCTTGATATCCTATGCTTGATCCACAGATCTAACTGCTAACACAGTGGTTAGCAGTCAACTGCTATCACTGCTACTACCTTGTACAACAGCCACCCTTCCTCAGATTCTTTTTCTTTCAAGTCTTAGTCTTTAAGACAAAAACTTAGTTATACTTGAATTTTAGATATATTAATACCTAAAATTACCTTTAGACTTGCAACACAATCGTGGCAGTCCCCATAGAATGACTCAAATCAGTGTGCAAAGGGGTTGACATACTAACTTTCTTAATTCTTTATTTTGACATAAGTCCGAATTCCTTCTCCTCCTAATAGGCTCAACTTGTAAATTATAGGTATAGGTAATACATGAATAATTTCCAACCTTGTTTGAGTCTAATACATGACTTTTACTTAAGGCAGTCCACTTGGAACATACGTCGAGCATGTGATGTGCACAGTTTCAAATTACATATGTCATAGACATTTACTTGTGTAAGAAAGCCAATTTTGTCATCCTTATTACTCCTCAGCCCATCCTATCTCCTCTACTCAAATTCAGCACATAACACTATCACAATGGCATTTGTCAAATAGCAGTTCATAAAAAAAATATCATATAGCAGTCCCTATGTCTATAGTAGAAAATAGGCAAGATTTAATACTATATCATTGTAACAGTCTATATAGAGCATTATAGACATGGTTTAATACCCTTGCATCAAAACAGTACCAAGGAATGAGATCTTTGTATCTCTAAAGCATGGACCTCTTACATATTACATGTTCATGGTTTAAAACACCTCATAGTAAGGTTTTCATGTTTTAGGCCAAAACAGTCCCTTTTTGGTACAAGATAACATGATTTGGCATATGGAAATAAGGACTGCCTATAATGAATATATTAGAGGCAAGGCATGATTATCATAATAAAATTCCTAATAACAGCCCATATAGTAGCATTGTCATAACACAGTATTGGATTTAAGATAGAACAGTCCCTCATACCTATTCCAAACTTTTTAGGCAAGGTTTTGACATTAAATCACCACAACATCCATGAAGTTTACCACCCAAAGGTTTCCACATCATGTATATGATATATAATATATATATTGATGGTTTAAAGAGCCTACATACAATATTTTCTACTTTAGTTAAAACAGTCTTTCACAGGCTTCACATTAATACATGAAAGCATGATTTGACAATTTTAGTTATCAAAATGACATGATTAAGTAACAAGTAAACATAAATTGGTTATTTATATAGTAATTATACTAGAAGCAATTCATAAATATCTTAAGAAAAGCTTCTAATATCAGCCATAGGGGAGCTTACTATTTCAGTTCATTATTACCTACTTTGTCCAAGTGTTTAGCTATCTTAAATTGTCAGTTATTTTGAGACATGTTAAGGTCAAGCATAGAGTATACTCATATAAGAAATTTGGTATTAGCTTGGACTCTAAATCATAGCTAATATTCAAAGTTACAAAGTCAGTCCTTAGCTTGGCAATTTATCAAACACATAGAGGGCAGTTTATATACTTGCGTTTAATACAAAATTTCTAGCCCACTGCCCCCAGCCGTATGGCTTAAACAATACCAAGCATAAAACCAATCTTAGCAGTCCTACTCACAGCAATTCACATAGCAATTAAAACAGATATTTATGATACTTAGCCACTAACAGTCTAATTGCTAACACTTAAAGGAACATGAATGACTGGAAAAAGGATTGAGGGCCTGAATTGGTTTACCTTGTTCTTCGAATATTAACAGTGGTTGAAAGCTGCTTAGTTCTTCTTCTTAACCGAAACTTTTCCCACTCACTCTCTATATAGTTGGTATAGCTTATAGTTTCTGCCAAGTAATGAAGCTAAACTCGGCAATAAGCCTGGCCCTTTTATGGCTGAGCCTGGCTCCTTCTACTGTTAACTACATCATCTCTAGTTGCCCCTACTCAGCCACCCTACCAAGCAACTGCACTCAGTCCTAGCCTAGCTAATTTGGCCTTTACTCAGCCACCCTAGCAGACCTTAGCTTACCTGCTACCTTATCCTCTGCAAGTGTAGCTGAACTGTTGTTTGTTTGTTAGCCAAACTGATCAAGCTAACTAAGAGTTTACGTAGAGTCTGCATAAGTTACTAATCACTGCCTAATGTAACTATCTCAGTTAACTACCTTCCTATATGGGCTGATACATGAAGCTTAAGGGAGGCTAGCAAGGAGATTGGGCTGAGTTTTTTTATGTTTGTTGGGCTAACAAAAATGTAATTCACATATTTTAGATAAGTATTGGCCCTTTATTCAAAATAAAGAAAAGGCTGCAACATATGCTTGGGCTGGCCCAATTTATGAACATGGTCTTTTATTATTTTCTCTAACAACAATAGTTAGCACATATTATTGATATGACTATTCCAAGTAATCTTAAATATTTCAAGATGGTGCACTATTTCTTTATCCTACATAAATCAAGATGCTAAGTAAACTATTAAATAACTAATAGTTTAGTCACAATAAAAAGTAATGACAAAACAACAAAAAAAAAATTATACGCAAAATAATAGTTGAATATTACATAGGATTTTCTGAGTCATTACAGTTATAAAGATGATGGAATGTGAATTAAAGGAAATTTTTATTGAGAAAAAAGAAAGTTAAGAGCAAGATAGAATTAGTTGGGATTTCAATTGAGGACTCATGTGATAGTTGAGTTGTACAAGCATTTTTATGGGCAGGGGCTTTGTGCTTAGTTTAACGACTACTTAGTTTATCACATTGATAATCGTTGAAATGTTGGTATCGTTCTATCGATGTATATATGGTGTAAAATGTGATTCTTTTCTCATATTTATATTTGATAGTTAGAGAATATTAAGATTAGGTGCGAGTTCTTAAAACTCATGTGTATGGTAAGTTTGTGACTCATAATCATATGTATGTTTTGAGCCCCAAAGCGTATAGACAGTCCCTGATTTGTTCTTGGACTTCGTATTGCTAGGAAAGTTCTTAAACTCATACTTTTGTGACAAGTTCCTGAACTCCTATATATTGTGTGGTAAGTTTGATGAACTATACTGGGGTATAGAAAAGTTATAGGTCAAGAGCTAAGAATTTTTAGTGTGATGAGCATTAGAATGCTATCTAAAAATAGATAAAATTAATATGTAGATGCACAATGGGGAAAATATTGAAGTTGATGGAGAAAATGGATATTCAAAATCTTCTAGCTATCTTAGATTTCAAAATGTATTGTTATCATGCTAATATTCACTATTTAAAAAAATATTAGGTCAGATTATTGAACCAATCAGTTTTTTTTCTAAAAAGAAAAACTCTACTATTCATATGTCTAAGCTAATTGTTTTAGCTAGACATAAATAATTTGAAATTATCAAAATTTATTCTAAACGATGGAGTCATCAATGCAATTGAACCTAGTGTTCGATATGATCATTATATCGTCGGCACACTATGCTATGATGTAGTATGACAAAGTCATAAAATGACGGAATCCTCAACGTACTAGTAAGACAGTGCGGTATCATAGCGTCATAAAATGATTTTTGATTTTCCTAAGAAAAAGCATGTCAATTGAATTGACTAGACAAATGTTTCGATTGATGTCTGAATTATTGATATAAGTCTAAGCTATTAGATTCGGCTAGACGATTGTTGAAATGTGATTTTGAAATTCAAGTGTTCTTTGAGAAATTGTGACAAACCAGATTGTTCTGGTGCGAAATTTTTATTAAGCTTAAAGTGAACAAACCATGTATTAGGTGTACGCTTATGCGTTAATATGTATTTGCACAATGCATACTACGTAGGGTTGATCACCTGGAGTACGAGGAAAGATGTAACGCCCAAAAAATCAGGATTATTTCTCTTCCCGATCTTGTGCGTTAATACTTTCTTGTTCTAGCTTTAAAACATTATTTAATGTTATATTAGCTAAAAATGCGAAATAAATTTTTCTTTCTTTCTTTTATTCCCTGAATCGTAACCTTTACGATTCTCTTTATACTGAAATCATATTCATTTTATGATTTATTTTCTCAAGTTATATGTATATATATACAACTCAATCCTCAATACAAATTCTTTCTTATTTAGTAATGTCACTACACCAGTTTATATTTTTATAAAGTATTCATTACAATTTATCTAGAATAAATATTCCTTATTGAATATTTTAAACTAAACATAACTGCCAGTTAGTTACATATAATAAAACTATTAATCATAGCTTTGTAAAATTCCTAATGCAAGAAAATGTATTCACTTCGTACATTGTTCAATCTTCATCATCCTTATAGCAAATAATATTGCATAACACCATTAACTTGTAAAAAGTTTATTTACGCAAGATTGAGCTCGATAGCCCAGCAAGTCTAATAGTCTATCATGTTTCACATGACACACAACTTTACATTCACCATATGCAACATGCTTTCTTTACTATGCATTTTCTACATGCATCAATAATTATTTGCAATGCATATATTCATGCATTAATAATTTCATGCAATTCATATATGCATGCATCAATAATTCTTCTACTAAGCATATCATTTATGCAATATAATTTCATGCAATACATCTATACATGCCTTATACATCTCACATTCTCATACAACATATGTTATCCCATATTACATATAGAAATTGAGTTCCATAACCCAATTAACTTAGTCATATTTTGACTTAAAAAATTCATAAAACATAGTATGTAACTCACCACATAATCACATACAATCCACAAATATAACAAAACTGAAAAACTTGTCTTGATTAGAGATTACCGCAAAATTAAATATAGCGCTACTCCACAATTCCTACACAATTATTTTTACATTCTCAAGATATTATTATAAATATAATATCCTTGCCTCATCAACATAAATTCATTTAAGAATTTATTTACTTTCTTAAGATATTATAGCAAATATAATATCCTTCCTTTATTAAAATAATTCATATAAGAATTTATTATTATGCTCTTGGGTAAAGTATATATATAAATATTATATACTTAAACCACCTCCTTTAATTCATTAAATAAATTGTTCTCAACAATTTTATTTCCTTGTGTAATATATACATATATATAATATATTTTATTAATTCTAAATTACATGTTACATCAAACATGCACATATCACATATAGAAAATAAATAATAAATTTATTTTCTCACATTATAAATTGTTTATATCAATTTAATTATTTACATATAGCAAATATAACTTAATATATTTACCATATTACGTAAACCTGCACATTACCTCATACAAAACCATACATATAATATAATATTTTAATTAAAATAATATCTCTCTTTATTAAAATAATCCAATGGTAGAATTTATTTTAATATCATTTATTTAAAATATTCACTACCTTAAAACATGCATACATTACACTGAATAATGTAATATATGATTTCTTCAATAAAATGGTGATTATACGTTAATTATATTTAATGCTACCAATCTACCACATTAAAGTAATTTAATATTATAAATTATTTAAACTTTACCCATCTCCTTCTTTAAATAAATCCCCCCTACAATTTAATTACATATAATAAATATATAATAATAATAATATAGTTATTATATACAACATCACATATTGATTAACACTTATTCACTAATTCGATACAATATCATACAACATATAATCTAATAAGAATTTTTTTGTTTAATTCTTATTTTAATATTACTCAAAAATTTGGGTTATTACATTAAGGCGCGGCAGCACACGCTGCCAGGCAGCAGTGCTGTGTCGGGCAGTTGTTTGACGTCCGTTTCAAACGATGTTTTGATGGGTTTTCGTGATTCGTTTTTGCGTTGTGAAATTTTTCTAAAATACTATGACATGTAGTTTACAACATGCCAAAAATTTCACTGTTATTGGACTGATGGTTTGATAATTAAAATGAGTGAAGGAGCATGTCAGAACTTAAAATTTGAGCGACGTCGAGCGTCGACTCGCCGAGCGATTTTGACGTTCGACGTTTTCTAATTGCGTTTCGGCAAAATAATAAGTCATAGTAAATCTAATAAAGTCATACGGGTCAAGATTTGACTATATATATAAAGCGAAAATGCGAATATTCGTAAAATAAAAAATGAAGCAAATTATGCAAGTGGGATAGAATATTTATATATGAAGCAATGGTCCAAGTTGACTCATGAGCATGTAAAATAATATTAAAAAATATTTATATTAAATAAATAATATAGTAAACTAGGTTTTACTATAAAAGCTATATATTAGCTGTTTAATTCCTGAATTAGTGAGTAAGAGAATAAAATATTCCTAAAGTGGAATATAAATGATTTAAATTTCAAAAAAATATTAACATTTTTATAATATGAGAGACCTTTATTTGGCGTGAAAAGGTAAAAACGAATGAAGTTCTAAATAAACTAATATTTGTTTTGAGTTAAGAATTAATAATATTAGTTTTTATAAACAAATAATTATTAATAGTGATTAAATGTGCATGTTTATGACATATTTAATTATCTAATATGTGTGTGCATATAAAAATAATTGTGTAAGAATTGTGGAGTAGCGCTATATTTAATTTTGCGATAATCTCCAATTAAGACAAGTTTTTCAGTTCTGTTATGTATGTGGATTGTATGTGATTATGTGGTGAGTTACATACCATGCCTTATGAATTAGTCAAAATATGACTAAGTCAATTGGGTTATGGAACTCAATTTCTATATGTAATATGGGATAACATATGTTGTATGAGAATATAAGATGAATAAGGCATGTATAGATGAATTGTCTGAAATTATATTGCATAAATGATATGCCTAGTAGAAGAATTATTGATGCATGAGTATATATATGCATTGCACGGAATTATTAATTAATGCATGAATATATAGTAAAGAAAGTATGTTGTATATGGTGAATGTAGAGTTGTGTGCTATGTGAAACATGATAGACTGTCAGATTTGTTGGACTGTCGAGCTCAATCTTGCGTAAATAAACTTTTTGAAGGTTAATGATGTAATGAAATATTATTTTTTATGGGGATGATGAAGATTGAATAATGTACGAAGTGAATAAATTTTCTTGTGTAAGACCCCGAAATATTTTAAATAAAAAGGAATTTTCTTTATTTATTATTTTGAAATAGTAAGGGTGGATTTGATTAATGTGGTTAGTTATGGGTAAAATGCGCAAATATTTTAAATAAGCAAGTGGTGATAAAATATTCATTGTTGTCGGGGAATATTCGTTTGGTCGTGGAATATTCTTTTTGCCGGGAATCTCCGTACGACTGCGCAGTCATTTGTGGGTCCCATAACGAAAAACGGTTGGATGAAAGAAAACGATAAGTATGTGTTTTTATAAATAACGGCGTAAATTGTTACCGTTAATACTGTTGGGTTACCTGGTGGTTAAAATACAGTAATACGCACGGTTGCACAGTAGCACAAGGTATTGCACAATATTGTTGAATTATTGATTCGTACGTAAGAAGGCACTACTCAATAATTGTTACAGTAATTACTGTTCATTATTTTATTGATTCAAGAATTGTTGCGTTGATATTTATATTATTATTGTGTCAATAATTGTCACTGCACAGTATTTTCCATTATCAGATCAATAATTCATATTATTTGAATAATATTATCAGATAACATTATTGGCAATGTCTAGAAAGTTCTGTCTAAGGAGAGGTTTGGTCACCTAATTGCGCGCCAGTTAGGAGAAATCCTTATTGGAAAGCCCCTCTATCCTGGGAACGGCCTGGTTGTCTGTACTGTGATTCTGTAATATTATTTTTGAATAATTAATTATTGATTATTATGATAAAGAAAATATTTATTTTATGTGGATATAGATGGAGAAAATTTTTTAATGTGACAATTATTGAAAATTAATATTTTATATTTTTCTGATAAAATAATTCATTTAAATATATTATTTTAATAATATATTAACGGTGATATTTTTACAATGAATGTGGGATATATGAGTATATGAGGAGGAAGAGTATTTTTGGGGCATTAAATGTTTAACATATGTTTTGTGTGTCGGTGGACACAATTCTTGACCGAAAATTGATTATAGACTGTAAAATCACTCGTTTGTGGATTTTGGATAATTTCTGTTTGGAATTTGGAAAAACTTCCTTCTGCAAAGTTGTAGAGAATTGAATTTCCTATAAAAAGTTGCGAGATTCGAATTTTCTGACAAAAGGGTTATTTATCATGAATTATTGAAGTTACGAAGTTCCGAAATAATTGATTTTTGGAAATTTTAATTATTTTATTTAAGAAAAACATTTTTGTGGTTGTTGGCACATGGGTGGCTGATGTTTTTGACCAAAGATGGCTTTCAAAATTGGTTGATGAAGGTTGGTGTGGAATAAGAAAAAGAAAATGATATTTTATTATTTTAGTCTCCTTTGGCGTTCTAGCATTTTCCTATAAATAGAGGGATAAGTTAGAATTGAAAATCACACCAGAAACATAAGTTTTCTCTCTACTTCTCTCTCTATATATCAAGCGTGTTCTTGTGAGTATACTTTGAGTGTTGCTATACGGTGCGATTTTCTGTCAGCATTATACCGAAATTCAGTCAGAAGTACGATTATTTTGAGGTAAGGGATATTATTTTATTCTTAAATGATATTTTTCTTCAATATCATTATACCGAAGTATTGGTGAACTTTTTAATCAAATTTGGAACTTGTTGTGTCGGGGTTACTATTCACGTATACGGCACTATTCACGTATACGACACTATTCACGAATACGGCACTATTCACCGAAAAATAAAAATTTTCTTTTTTGTCTAAGATGTCTATTTTGGCTACTATCTTTGATTGTATCCATGTTTTGATCGTTATTTTTGAGTTCTGCTTCAAAATCGTTTATTATGAAGTATTATTGATCTTGAATAAACTGTTGTACGAATCCCTAATATTTGTCCTTCTATCTCACTGGATTCGTTCTTAAAAATGTTTTTCATCATCCTCGGTCCTTAATGATGATACTTGATGAATATCTTTGGCCTGTAGTGCAAAGATGAATGATTAACTGATGAATGTCTTTGGCCTGTAGTGCAAAGATGAGCAGGTGTTGAGATGAACATGACCAACTGGTGATATAAATGAATATCTTTGGCCTGTAGTGCAAAGATGATTAAAGATGTATATTGATTGTTGTTACAGGGATGAAATATTGATGATGGACTTTTAAACCTTAGAAGACAGTAGCATTCATTGTCTACGTGACTCTTCTAATGGATTGTTGTTTCTGCTGTATTTGTTGATCTAAAACTTGTTGTCTATTGTATTCTATTAGATTTTTTCCTATTGAAGACTAACGATAATTTGTTGTATATTATCTTAGTCATAATATTTTTTACTGGGCTAGTTGAGCTCACCCTTTTCCTTGTTGTTCCATTTTCTTCTCAGGAGGTGAGAACATAGCAGGATCGAGTCGGGGTATTGAATGAAGGTTCTAGAGAGGGTTGTTTAGTAGTCCTCACCATTTTTGTAAAATAATGTATCAATAATTATGATGGGGATTTATTTGCGTGTGGATATTGTCTAGACGGCAATATCTGTATTTAAACTCACAGTATGTATTGTCGTATTTCACACGACATTTGTATTATTGAAGTTGTAGTTATTTCTGTACCATGTATTTGGCGACTCAGAATGGGTTGGGTGGAATGGACCTATTTTTGGGGCGTCACAGTTGGTATCAGAGCTTAGGGATATGGTCTCTGACGGAGATCGGGGAATAGAACTAGGAGGGGAGAGATGAGTAAATCCTTCGCTAGTGTGTCCTATCTAAGCTTATGTGATGGTCGGTCATAATATAAGGATATTATGTGATATATTTAATTAACCCTTGTTTTATGGCAGTATTTAAGAATGGCCGCAGATAACTTTAACAATGGAGTGTATGAGACTGTGGAACAATCTTTAGTCTCAAACCAGAAGAACGTACAACAGGAAGACAATATTCCTCCTGTAAACAACGTTACCGAGCAAACTATGAATGATGGAATGTTTAGAAACTTTTTGCAGTTCATGCAAAATCAGACGAGGGAGACTCGTGTGCAAAATACGGGTGGAAATGATGGCAACGCACGGTCTGTAACAGCTAAGCAGTTCAAGGAGTTGGGACCACCAGATTTCTATGGAAAGTCGGATCCGATCAAGGCAGAAACGTGGGTCAAGCAAATTACCAAGATATTCGATGTCTTGGGGTGCACGGAGGAACAGAAGGTTCCATTCGCTACCTTTATGTTTCGTGGTGAAGCAGATTACTGGTGGGAATCTGTGAAGCGTACCCAACCAGATGCACTCAACATGTCTTGGGAAAGATTTCAGAAACTTTTCAATGACAAGTACTTTCCTGAAAGTATTCGTCATATGAAAGAGGTAGAGTTTATTAGACTTGAACAGAACAATATAACAGTGTCTCAGTACGAGGTGAAGTTCTCAGAGTTATCCAGGTTTGCACCTCATTTGGTGGAGAATGAGAAACGTATAACGCGGATGTTTTTGAGAGGTCTAAAACCTGAGATTCGTCAATACCTTATATCTCATAAATTTTCTCTATATTCAGATGTTGTAAACAGGGCTCAGTTATTAGAGCGAGATAGTGAGTATACTCAACCGAGGGACCACAACCAGGGTCATATCAGTGACAGCAGTCATCAGAACGATGATAACCAGCGAGGTGGAAAGAATACGGACAAAGGCGGTAACCACTCAGGTGGTAATCGTGGACATGATAATAGAAGAAATAATTCAAGTGGGAATTTTAAGAAAAGAAGATTTAACGATGACGGGAAGATGGCGACAGCAGCACCAACACCAGTAACGAATTTTAGAGGAGGAGAACGACCGCCAGTTAGATGTTACAAATGCGGGAAGGAGGGACATATCAGCCCAAACTGTCCACAACAATCCAGGGTATGTTACAACTGTGGAAAGGAAGGCCACATCGCTCGAGATTGTACTATAGCAAAACCAAGTTCAGCGGAAGTGGTGATTCCAAGGGCTGTCCCGGATAAGTCGAAATCAGCGGTTCCTGGAAGAGCGTTTGTTGTGACTGGTCAAAATGCGAGGAACCCGAATGAAGTTAGCACGGGTTAGTTAATTATAAATTCTTGCGAAGTTTATACCTTACTAGATATCGGTTCTACCCATTCTTTTATCTCTCTTGCTTGCGCTCAATGTTTGAACTTGACTACGGAGAAATTAGACTTTGACCTATCTGTGGAGACTCCGTTAGGAGAAACTTTCGTTACATCCACTGTTTATAAATCTTACTTGATTCAAGTTGGCACCATCACATTACCTGTTGATCTTATCTCTTTAAAGATACTTGCTTTTGATGTGATTTTAGGAATTGATTGGTTAACTACTCATCATACCAAAATTAATTGCTTTCGTAAGGTTGTTAGTTTTCATATTCCTAAGCAACCTGTTATTCGAATTCAAGCAACCAAACCATTTGAAGTCAAACACTTTCATATCAAGTCATAAAGCCATTTGTTTATTGAAAAACGAATGTCAAGCTTTCTTAGCCATGTTATGGACTTGAACAAAAATATATCAGATTTGAATGATATTTCTGTTGTTAGTAAATTTCCTGACGTATTTCCAGAAAAAATTCATGGCTTACTCCTAAAGTGTGATATTGAATTTTGTATCGACTTTGAACCCGGTACAAAACCCATTTCTAAAATCTCATGGCTCCTATTGAACTTCAGGAGTTAAAAATTCAACTGTAGAAGTTTGTACCCGAGTCTTTATCTGGTGACATCCTTTGTGGAATACACCGAAGCCAGACTCTCCGTAGGGGATGCCATATTCGTGCGATAATAAACTGATAGGTGTCATTGTGACGTGTTATCCAAGGTTGGGATATGAGTCACAGTTGAGAGCAACCTAAGTCAGTAATTGAAATACGTAGCTTTCTAGGCTTAGTTGGTTATTATCGGAGATTCGTTGAAGGATATTCTCGAATCGCTATTCCATTAACTCAGCTGACTCGTAGAGATACAAATTCGAATGAAGCGAGGAATGTGGGAAGAGCTTTAAAGAACTCAAGAGGAGACTCATTTCAGCACATGTTCTGACCATGCCATCCTGGAAAAGAAAACGCGGTAGTTGACGTGTTGAGTAGAAGATCGTATACGAGTACGAGTACGATATTGTCAAAGACTCATTTCGTATAACTTACAAATATTAGAGAGATGGAGATGAAAACTCTAAGTACCCACGTGATGATATACGAGTATAATCGACTTTTATCGATAAAGTTAAAATCGCTCAGGCTACATACCAGAGCTGATGAATATGAAGAAGGAGGTGCAAGAAGTTGTTATTCCAAAAGCGAGAATTGGCGATGTGAGGAAAGCTCAAACCTTAGATTTATTGATTTATTTGAAATCCTCGATCGAGTAGGAATTGTGGCCTATAGACTCGTTTTACCGCCAAGTATGACGCGTGTTCATAACATTTTTCACGTATCGATGTTACGTAAATATGTGGATGACCCGAACCACATTATTGAGTTAGAACCAGACGAGATAGCCGAAGACTTAACATACGAGGAGGTACCTGTCAAGATTTTGGATAGGAAGAAGCATGTGCTACGTACGAAGGTCATACCACAAGTTAAAGTTTTGTGGAGAAACCATGCTATTGAGGAAATGACATGGGAGTTGGAAACAGAAATGAAAGCGAGGTATCTTCATCTTTTCGATACACCAGGTACGTACGTCAATTTCGAGGACGAAATTTCATAAGAAGATGAGGTTGTAAGACCCCGAAATATTTTAAATAAAAAGGAATTTCCTTTATTTATTATTTTGAAATAGTAAGGGTGGATTTGATTAATGTGGTTAGTTATGGGTAAAATGCGCAAATATTTTAAATAAGCAAGTGGTGATAAAATATTCATTGTTGTCGGGGAATATTCGTTTGGTCGTGGAATATTCTTTTTGTCGGGAATCTCCGTACGACGGCGTAGTCATTTGTGGGTCCCATAACGAAAAACGGTTGGATGAAGGAAAACGACAAGTATGTGTTTTTATAAATAACGGCGTAAATTGTTACCGTTAATACTATTGGGTTACCTGGTGGTTAAAATACAGTAATACGCGTGGTTGCACAGTAGCACACGGTATTGCACAGTATTGTTGAATTATTGATTCGTACGTAAGAAGGCACTACTCAATAATTGTTACAGTAATTACTGTTCATTATTTTATTGATTCAATAATTGTTGCGTTGATATTTATATTATTATTGTGTCAATAATTGTCACTGCACAGTATTTTTCATTATCAAATCAATAATTCATATTATTTGAATAATATTATCAGATAACATTATTGGCAATGTCTAGAAAGTTCTGTCTAAGGAGAGGTTTGGTCACCTAATTGCGCGCCAGTAAGGAGAAATCCTTATTGAAAAGTCCCCTCTATCCTGGGAACGGTCTGGTTGTCAGTACTGTGATTCTGTAATATTATTTTTGAATAATTAATTATTGATTATTATGATAAAGAAAATATTTATTTTATGTGGATATAGATGAAGAAAATTTTTTAATGTGACAATTGTAGAAAATTAATATTTTATATTTTTCTGATAAAATAATTCATTTAAATATATTATTTTAATAATATATTAACGGTGATATTTTTACAATGAATGTGAGATATATGAGTATATGAGGAGGAAGAGTATTTTTGTGGCATTAAATGTTTAACATATGTTTTGTGTGTTGGTGGACACAATTCTTGACCGAAAATTGATTATAGACTGTAAAATCACTTGTTTGTGGATTTTGGATAATTTCTGTTTGGAATTTGGAAAAACTTCCTTCTGCAAAGTTGTAGAGAATTGAATTTCCTATAAAAAGTTGCGAGATTCGAATTTTCTGACAAAAGGGTTATTTATCATGAATTATTGAAGTTACGAAGTTTCGAAATAATTGATTTTTGGAAATTTTAATTATTTTATTTAAGAAAAACATTTTTGTGGTTGTTGGCACATGGGTGGCTGATGTTTTTGACCAAAGATGGCTTTCAAAATTGGTTGGTGAAGGTTGGTGTGGAATAAGAAAAAGAAAATGATATTTTATTATTTTAGTCTCCTTTGGCGTTCTAGCATTTTCCTATAAATAGAGGGGTAAGTTAGAATTGAAAATCACACCAGAAACATAAGTTTTCTCTCTACTTCTCTCTCTATATATCAAGCGTGTTCTTGTGAGTATACTTTGAGTGTTGCTATACGGTGCGATTTTCTGTCAGCATTATACCGAAATTCAGTCAGAAGTACGATTATTTTGAGGTAAGGGATATTATTTTCTTCTTAAATGATATTTTTCTTCAATATCATTATACCGAAGTATTGGTGAACTTTTTAATCAAATTTGGAACTTGTTGTGTCGGGGTTACTATTCACGCATACGGCACTATTCACATATACGACACTATTCACGAATACGGCACTATTCACCGAAAAATAAAAATTTTCCTTTTTGTCTAAGATGTCTATTTTGGCTACTATCTTTGATTGTATCCATGTTTTGATCGTTATTTTTGAGTTCTGCTTCAAAATCGTTTATTATGAAGTATTATTGATCTTGGATAAACTGTTGTACGAATCCCTAATATTTGTCCTTCTATCTCACTGGATTCGTTCTTAAAAATGTTTTTCATCATCCTCGGTCCTTAATGAGGATACTTGATGAATATCTTTGGCCTGTAGTGCAAAGATGAATGATTAACTGATGAATATCTTTGGCATGTAGTGCAAAGATGAGCAGGTGTTGAGATGAACATGACCAACTGGTGATATAAATGAATATCTTTGGCCTGTAGTGCAAAGATGATTAAAGATGTATATTGATTGTTGTTACAGGGATGAAATATTGATGATGGACTTTTAAACCTTAGAAGACAGTAGCATTCATTGTCTACGTGACTCTTCTAATGGATTGTTGTTTCTGCTGTATTTGTTGATCTAAAACTTGTTGTCTATTGTATTCTATTAGATTTTTTCCTATTGAAGACTAACGATAATTTGTTGTATATTATCTTAGTCATAATATTTTTACTGGGCTAGTTGAGCTCACCCTTTTCCTTGTTGTTCCATTTTCTTCTCAGGAGGTAAGAACATAGCAGGATCGAGTCGGGGTATGGAATGAAGGTTCTAAAGAGAGTTGTTTAGTAGTCCTCACCATTTTTGTGAAATAATGTATCAATAATTATGATGGAGATTTATTTGCGTGTGGATATTGTCTAGACGGCAATATCTGTATTTAAACTCACAGTATGTATTGTCGTATTTCACACGACATTTGTATTATTGAAGTTGTAGTTATTTTTGTACCATGTATTTGGCGACTCAGAATGGATTGGGTGGAATGGACCTATTTTGGGGGTGTCACACTTGTATTAGGAATTTTACAAAGCTATGATTAATAGTTTTGTTATATGTAACTGGCAGGTTATGTATAGTTTAAAATATTCAATACGGAATATTTGTTCTAGATAAATTGTAATAAATACTTTATAAAAATATAAAGTTGTGTAGTGACATTACTAAATAAGAAAGAATTTGTATTGAGGATTGAGTTATATATATACATATAACTCTGAGAAAATAAATCATAAAATGAATATGATTTCAGTATAAAGAGAATCATAAAGGTTGCGATTCAGAGAATAAAAGAAAGAAAGAAAAATTATTCCGCATTTTTAGCTAGTGTAACATTAATTAATATTTTAAAGCTAGAACAAGAAAGTGTTAACGCACAGGATCGGGAAGAGAAATAATTCTACAAAGTTGTAGAGATTTAAATTTCCTATGGAAAGGACATAGAATTCGTATTTTTCTGATAAAAGGGCTATTGTTTTATGAATTATTGAAGTTTCAGAAATAAATATTTTTATTAAAACATGGGTGGGACCCACTTTTATTTTTTGGTGGAAAAATGTGCTTAGATATTTTTTTCAAAAGTAGAGAGCTGAATTGTCAAGGGGTGTGCGTAGAAAAAAACATATTAATATTTTATTAATTTAGTCTGCTTTGGCGTTCTGACATTTTTCTATAAATTAATAGGGTGCTTAGTTAGAATTGAAAATCACACCAGAATCAGAAGTTTTCTCTCTCTATAATATCGAGCGTATTTTTTGAGTATTTAGATACTTTGAGAGTCGTTATTCGGTGCAAGTTTTCTTCAGCGTTATATCCGATATTTCAGCCAGAAGTACTATTCTTTTGAGGTAAGAGATGTTATTTTCTTCGTAAATGATGTTATTTCGTTCAATATCATTATGCCGAAATATTGGTATGAAATTTATTATAAAATTTTTACCTTTTTATGTCGAGGTTACTATTCACGTATACTGCACTATTCACGTATACGACATTATTCACGAATACGGTACTATTCACGAAGTATGCTTTTTTTCTTGTGAAATTTCTACATTTTCGTGTCGGGCTTACTATTCACGTATATGCCACTATTCGCCACTATTCACAAATACGGCGTTATTCACAGAAAAATAAAATTTTCTCTTCTTTGTCTAAGATGTTTATTATGGTTACTATATTTGATTGTATCCTTATTTTGATCTTCATTCTTGAATTTTACTTCACTATGGTTTATTACGGATTATTTTTGAACTTGGATTATCTAAAGTATGAATCCCTAATCTGTGTCTTTTTATCTCACTGGATTCGTTTCTTTAAAATATTTTTCATCATCCTCAGTCCTAAATGATGAGATAACTGAATATCTTTGGCATGTAGTGCAAAGATGAATAGGTGTTGAGATGAACATGACCAACTGGTGATACGAATGAATATCTTTGGTCCGTAGTGAAAAGATGAATATTTGATTTAAGATGTGTATTGATTGATGTTACAGGGATAAAATATTGATGATGGACTTTTAAATCATAGAAGATAGTAGATTTCATTCTCTACTTAACTCTTCTAATGAATTGTTATTTCCGCTGCGAATATTGATCTAAAACTTATTGTCCGTTATATTTTATCTAATTTATTGAAGGCTAACGATAATTTAGTGTAAATTATCTTAGTCATAATATTTTTTACTTGGCTAGTTGAACTCACATTTTTCCTTTTTGTTTCATTTTTCTTCTCAGGAGACGGGAATATAGCGGAATCTAGTCGAGGTATGGAGTGATGTTTCCAGTCAGTTGTTTTAGCAGTCCTCACTATTTTATAAAATAATATTTTAATAATTGTAATGAGGACTTATTTGAGTTTGAATACTGTCTATAAGACAATATTTGTATTTAAACTCGCGACATATGTGTTGTCGTATTTTACACGATAATTGTAATAATGAAGTTGTAGTTATTTTTTGTAACATGTATTTGACGACTCAAAATAGATTGTGTAGACTTATTTTGGGGTGTCACATTTCTCTTATTTTTGTTATTTTTCTCTCTAAAGAACACATTTTCTCTCCTTAAAATGCCTCTCTCCCGTTAAAATGCAGCCAAACATGGTTCTTATAGCCCAAAATTGGCTCCCGCATGACTACTTGTCGCACTAAAACGGGCATAACTTTCAAACTGAAAATAATTAAAAAAACATGGTATATCAAATCAAAAAACTCTTTTCGACAGCTACATAATGTTATATAACTAGCTTGGTCCCGTGCCTCCGACACTGTATGGACAATATGATTTATCTCAAACTTTGAACGACCAAAATAATTTATTGAGTGAGCGGGAAATTTAAAGTCATTTGTATTTTATTAAATTATTATTAGATTATTAGATAGATAGATGTATTTTATTAGATAGATGTATGAACGGTGGGATTTATCCCAAACTTTGGACGGCCCAGATGATTTATTGAGTGAGCGGGAAATTCAAAATTATTTATATTTTATTAGATAGATTTTACAATATTTGGATCTAGGGTGAAAGAGAAAAATGGGAAAATTACATCTCCTAATCTCTTGTCCTTCCTTTTTGTACTTGGGTACCCCAAAGTCCATGTGTGGCCTTCAAGTAATCGTCCTAGGTTGACCTATCAAACAGGCTGACCCGCGGGTCTCGACTCATTTATGACCCAAATTTAACACATTTTTTGTCTTAGCCTAAATGGGTCGGGCCAAGCCAAAATGACCCATGTTTTGATGGGTTTAAAAAATGAAGCCCAAAACTAACTTTTTGACTGGCGGACCATACTGGCCCGCGGGCTTGGGCCGATTTTGTCAGGTCTAGTCCTAGACTATAATCTTTTCTTTGACACGCTTGACTTGTCATGGATTGACGTTATTGCCCTTCTACTATTATTAGTGAAAATGTGTAAAATTTTGAATGTCTACAAAATTAACAGAAACAATCATATCCCATTAAACATCATTTTTTTCAAACAAACATAACCATATTATTTATCAATTTAAATGTATGTGAATGATCTCCACTAAAAGTAAATACATAGTTGACTATGATACTATTTTTATTAAAAAATAATAATAAATGCTCTCTCCATCACAAAATTAGAAATATATTTTTTAAATAATAATTTTATATTTTTAAATGTACCTTTAATATTCTATCTAATAAAATACAAATAATTTTGAATTTTCCGCTCACTTAATAAATCATCTGGGCCGTCTAAAGTTTGGGATAAATCCCACCGTTCATACATCTATCTAATAAAATACATCTATCTATCTAATAATCTAATAATAATTTAATAAAATACAAATGACTTTAAATTTCCCGCTCACTCAATAAATTATTTTGGTCGTTCAAAGTTTGAGATAAATCATATTGTCCATACAGTACTGGAGACACGGGACCCAGCTAGTTATCTAATATTTTAGTTATTGCGTGATTAAGAAGAAATAATGATAAATTAAAAAATCATCTCACTTTATAGTAAGACAGTAAAATCTAGTTTAAAAAATCAACTTTTACTTGGGATAGGTCAGACTCTTATACTCCACTAATGAGCAGTTAACAAATCTGATTTAATTTATTTTTTTCATAAATAATAATCCTTACAGTTAGTGAGAAAGTTGTACCTTGTATCATTAGGCAACAAAAACTTTACTTTCCTTACCTTTGCCCAAAGTAGTTTTTGTTTCCAAATTCAAACCCGATATTGAAACTCTGACGTCATACCTCGTATTTGCTTAAAAATATTTGTCAATGTATTTATAAAAATTATATAAGTTTATCTCAGTTTCTAGTTTAAAATATTACAAATTGCCCTCAAAAAATCAATAATTATATGATATTTTAAAACAATTTAACCTCAAAAAATTAACAATAATCTGATATTTCGAAACAGGGAGTATAATCTTTCAGTTGGTGCACTAATATAGTTGTATTAAGAACAAGATATACCATCCCTACAATGGAGTTTCACCATCCCTGTCATAATCTAGTAGAAAAACAATAATATATATATATATATATATATATATATATATATATAATGGATCCTGTCCGGACTCCCGGACAGGTTTAAAATCCAGATCTTTTTTTTTTAAAAAAAACAACTAAAAAAAAATATTAAGGGTCCGGATTTTGGTCCTGGACCTGATCCTGCCTCCATATATATATATATATATATATATATATATATATATATATATAATTGGTTCTTGATTTGATCCGGTTATGGTGGTTGTCACAAATTTCACCATAGTCATGCTACAGCTTTCTATTGCATTAGTTATAACAAGAAATAAAAAACTATAAAACTTATCAATGCAACATTTGTTATAACCAATGCAATAAAAAGACTATGGTGAAGTTTGTGAGAATTTCACCATAACCGGATCCATATAAAAACAACTTGAAACAAAATATAAATCAAAAAATTTCAAACCTTGATTATATTAAACAAGTTTTACAAGACAGTTGGACATTATCGAGGATCATGGCACAACCAAGGCAAGAATATGGAAAGGAAAGGAAAGAATGGCAGAAAGAATCACAAACAAGTCAAATCTGAAGTATATGTTAAACCTCGAACAATCTTCAAGCGAATCTGTTTTTCTTACATTAGTGCCTGGAAATCCCATGCTTGCCTCTATTGCAAGGCATTCCAGTGGATCGTGATCCAGTTTGTGTTTGTCATTGGCCCCTCCGACTTGGTGGTTCTTCTGGGGTTCGTGGTGGCTGACCTTTCTCCTGCTCGCTGCTGGCTGATACAGGCAGTCTAGGCACTTGTGAACTGGTGATGGGCTTTTGAAGTGGCTTTAGGGTAGCCATAATTTCAGCAAATGAAGGCCGCAATCTGGGATCCCTACATTATTATTAATGGAACACTGTAATTTGAATTGACTCAACGAATAAAAAATAGATTAAAATTTGATATACTGACATCATATACATGTTATTCAGATAATGGCATGATCATGACACATCATTCAAATGAAGGCAGTTTTGTCCAGCAGAAGTACTTCATTAATGATGTGTATGATACAGACAATGTTTTAAAATTAAATTAAAAACAAAGTGTATACACCGACAATTTATGAAAATTAAATTTAAAAAAAGGAATGAATTTACAAAATTGCAAATTTGTATCATTAAATGGATTGTTACTCAAATAGGCATTAATGGAATCCTAATTGAGTTTTCAAACATGCACAGCTGACAAAAATGATGTAATCTTGATCAAAAGAAGAACATAATGCACCGAGAAAAAGAAAAAGAAAATCCCAAAGTTTCCTTGGGCATATATCTTGTCCTTCTCACTCAACTTCATGTTCTTATCACGGATTCAAAGTTTCACATATATTTAATCTCACCAGAATTGTCAGATTTCATAGCAGCTAGTATGTTGATGACACATTGATATTTGAATCTGATTCTGATAAGTTGGGATTATCAATTTTTTTCCTTTCCTGTCGTGCATCCCGTACTAATTTCAACAGATTGACGTTGTCATAAAATCTTGATGATACTGATCAACATATGCATATTTATTATATATATACATATATCTATATATATATACACACACTACATACACATGCATTTCAATTTCAGGAGTAAAAAAAAAGTATGCAATCTTTGGTGTTTAGATCACCATACATTAGTCGCACTATATGGAGGATTTCCTGAAATCCTCTCCTTCTCTCCCTGCAACAGACAAATCATATAATATGATTTTGGGCCTACAAAATTTCTAAATGGTAGAACCGAAACTACTCTGTCCTAATACAAAAAGATATACCGTATGTAGTGATGAAATCACCAATAAGGATAGTGCTTAGAGAATCTAAATGACTGCATTTGTTCTGCTACTAGCAACACTAACTCACTAAGCATCTTAAACTGAGTCAAGGAAACAAGAAGTTCATTATATACTTACGTTTGCCAGCATTTTCTGATGATATCTGCAATAATAGGATCCATATCATCTGGAATGTCAAGACGACGATGCTGAAATCCAACGGCCCCAACAACTTGCATAGGGTTCATTCCTCCCCATGGTTGTTGCAAAGTACAAAGCTCCCATAATATTACACCATAGCTAAAAACATCGCACCTGGCATTGCATTGGTTAAAATTTCAAGTCAATGAACTACAGTCTACAAAAAAATGAATAAATCCAGCACCTATAACACCCCAGTCCCACATTGTAACATGTGGGATATTTGGATGTGTATATAAGGGCTCAAGCTACTATCATTAATACCTTCAATCAAAACCTTTTGAGAGTCTGTGGTGGGATGACCGAAGAAGATATTATTAAGAGAGCGCATTGGGCCTTATTATGCTATGATTTGACAAGACTTGTTACAGCACCAGTAGCATAATGACATGTGCTTTTATATGCAGTTACTATTACTATATTGAATTTATTTTAAAATGATAGAAAGAAAAATAACTTACTTCTCATCTGATGGTTCATTTCTTAGCACCTCTGGAGCCATCCACTCAGCCTAGAGAAACATATCCGACAATCAGTGTTAAGTGTTAAAGGAAACAATATGTAGTTTCGATAATACTTACTAAACCTAGACAAGTTAAGTGTTAAGGGAAGCATCAATAACAATATGTAGCTTTGATAATACTTATTAAACCCTGTAGTCTAGGGTTGACTTCACTCGAGTCCATATAGTTCAAATATGGTCAATTTGAATTCTTTAAAATCACTTGTCGTTACAGTTGAATCCTTTGTAGAAATAGATTTCAGAATTTTGAATGTCACAAGAATAAAATGACTTGCTATAAGGTTCATAAATTTTATCTACGTGTATAAGCTAATGAGCTAGATAGGTATTAAATCGAGTCAATTTCTTATCACAACCACACACACATCCCAGTAACATTCTCTTTCCAAAACTAATTCCCTAAATTAATGTGTTAAGATTATACATGTACATATGGTCATATATATAGGGGAATGATCAATAGCATCTATTTGCTATGGATCAAAAAATGGCATATAACATCTTAACCTTCCATTCCAAAAAGAAAAGGATGGAATTAAAAAATATATTACATCGTCCGCTAGTAATTCTAGCGGACGCGGTAATAAATAATTTTAGACAAATTTGTTCCCACTCAGCCCATTAAAACACGTAATTGAAATATTTTTTTATATGTCCGCTAGTAATTCTAGCGGACTTGCGCCAAATCTGGTGTTAACCCAAAAGCAAAAGTATGGAAACCTTTAAACCCAAAAATACAAATACAAAACCAAGTCACTTGTAAATCCAAGTCACACAAAGAAAGTACAAATCCACAAATCCAAAATCTTACAAATCCAAGCTGCTTTTCTGTGCAAAACTGGGAATGATTTATTCAAGCTTTTAATTTGTTCTAGCTACCAAATATTGTACTTTCAATCTCCTCTTCTTGAAAAACCATGGCATCTCCTTGTCCATATAGTCCAAGTCCTTAAACATTAGCCGTTTCCCCTAAAGAAATGCAGAACATCACAAACACAGAATTTTATCGAACATTTTAGACTTGACAGCCCCTAAGAAGCATTTTATCGAACATGTTCTGTGTGCCATTTTTAAAAACAGAATTCACAAATACTTATAGATGGTTAAGTCCAGAATTTCCTTCCATATAACCTGCATCAAATCCTCCTTAGCGATATACAGCTCAATCCCAACCGATTCTCAACCAAACAACACAACAATTATATAAATTTTAACATAGATTAACTAATTTGTTATGAACATAACAAAAACTCACGGCTTACCTCATAATTTACTTGAATTTGATGATGTTTTTGCTTTAGAAATTCAGCCTTCTCTTACTATTGGTGCTCTAGACTTCTTCTCAAATTAATTTTCTACTTCAATTTTTTGCCCCAACAGTTAGCCATTGCCGAAAAAGGAGAGTTTGGTGAACTTTTGAGGTTTTATAGAATTTACTACATAGAGAGATGAGGAAAAGTTCTTTGTTTTCTTCCTTTTAAGTTTTCAGCTAGCTGAGTGTTAAGGCTCATAATGTATTAATAACTCATACCTGCTTTATCTTAGTGTCCATCTAATACTTCAAAGTGATGCCACCTGCTTTAGTCCATTATGACTCAGCACTAACCACTTATTCATGCGTCCACTAGTAATTCTAGCGGAGCATTCAATGTATTTTTAATGGCTTGAGTGGGGACAAATTCGTCTAAAATTGTTTATTATCGCGTCCGCTAGAAGTACTAGCGGACGGTGTAATATACTTTTCAATCCCAGCCCTTTATTTTTGGAATGGAAGGTTAAGATGTTATATATGCTATTTTTTGATCCATAGCAAATAGATGCTATGGATCATTCTCCATATATATATATATATAATTCAAAAACAGAATTAGGAGAAAATTTTGGCTTGAAAACAGTAATCATGGGTAGTTTTATATTTTGTCTTTAGTTAAATGACTGAAGCACGGACACTTCTCAAAGGTCAACGTATCCGAGTTGGATATGTGTCGTTCCACCACACTCCATTGACACTTCTGGATACGTACTGGAAACTTCAACTTTATTATTTTTAATCTTTTTAATTTCAATACTACTGCATGCTCTGGGGATACTATCCGATACGTTATGATAGATGCCAGTATTGTAATTCAACTTAAACATTGAACTTAACATGAACAAGCAATTTAATAAAAAAGGAAAAAAAATAAGATGTAAATATTATAAGAAAATTAAGGGGAAAAAGACTTGCATGATGGTTGCAACAGTATAAAGAAAGCTATAAAAATTGGAAAATACAGCTTACCGTTCCTGCAGTTGACCTTGAAGAAAGAAATGTGCTATGCTTCATTTTTGATAATCCAAAATCGCATACCTAGTGACAGGTACAGCATGCTTATTAAGTTTGGAAATAAAATTATACACCATTCAACACTCGTAGTTTTGCGATGATAAGAATGTCACCTTCACAACCCAATTCTTATCAACAAGAAGATTAGGAGATTTCAAATCGCGATGAACTATTACTGGTGTACAATTGTGCAAATAATTCATCCCCCTAGCCTGAAAGTATAATTTAATACGACGCCATATGACAGTTAATTCACCAGTAAACCAAATGGTGCAAAAGTATATTAAAATTAAATTAGGAAAAACTGAGAGCATACAGCATCAAGGGCCATTCTCAAACGCCTCCGTACATCTAATTGACTGTTGGGCCGGTGAATTAGTCTATACAAACTACCTCTGCACAACAAAATCAATGCTTCAAACTTTCACAGAAAAGAAATAAATAAATAAGAATTAAACGAAACTCGAATAGTCTTACCAAAAAGTTTCAAAAAACAAAAGTAAAAAGGAATCCTTTGACAGTTATGTCATCAACAAATTGGAAATTGGATTACATCCATAGTTTGAGGTACAAATATGATTCAGTAAATTTTAAATATTTGCATTTAAGAAGTTAACATGATATGGATAAGAACATGTACTTTGACATACCTAGGAAGAAATTCGGTAACAATAGAAAGATTTGGAGCACGAGTAACAGCCCCCATGAAGAGAACAACATTGGGATGCCTAACCCTTTTCATTATCCAGACCTTGCAAGCAAAACAAAAACCATGAATTTCCCAATTTATAATCTCTAAAGTAGTATCACCAGATAAATCCACAAGATGTTCAAGGTACTAAAACATGTTGAAAGTGGAAAAAATTGGGGTGTGAAACAATTGTAATTGCTGCCATATTTCTTTAGAAACACATTTGACTGAAGATTATGATGACAGTTGTCCACCATATTATGAAAACAAAACTGTTTCTCTTCCATCCTGTTCTTATTTGCAAGAAATTAAAGGAAAAATGACAAAGATCATGTTTCACGTTCATCTGATCCCCTGGTATATGTATGCTAGATAATAGATATGGTTGTACATTCAACCAGTGTTCACAATTATGGGGATGAAGCATGGTACATGGAATACCTGAATCTTACATTATACTGTATTTTTTACCTCAAGAATCTTTCAGAATGAAACTCAATGTTTTTAATAGCACAGTTGATGACCTAATCTATACTAACAACTAACAAGTACATATTACAACACTTACCAAGTTACAGGGGCGGATCCATGCCTGGGGCAGGGGAGGCACCTGACCCCACTAAATTTTCAGGGGGCAGGGGGGTGGTGGAGGGTACGATGGAGAGCCGGTGGTGGAGGGTGGTGGGTCAGTGGCGGCATTTAAGATGGGTTCTGCTTCGTTCCGGCATTCGTCCAGGGAGAGCCGGAGTCTTGAAGCTAATAAATCCAGCATGGGTACGGCGCCGGTGCCACAGCTTCCGCCGGAGGTGAAGTTTAGTGACAGTCAATATTTGAGTATATTGTAGTCTATGGGACGGTCGGTTCAGTGAATCCATCTAATTGTTACTTATTAATGGGTTAGATCAATTGTTTCTCTGTTGGACTAATTATTTTTCTTCGGATTAGTTGTTTCTATTTTATATGATGCCTATTAGTATAATGTATTGGTGATGCATTTAAGAGTTTAGATTGATCATTGCATTTGATTTTGAGTTGATGTTTAACAAATTGAAACTACTTATTGAATGCTTGGACTTGGTATTTTTTGTTGTGTGGTTTGTTAGAATGAGATTAAAGTAAATGAAATTAGAGTTTCAATCTTTTTCCATGTGGGTATTATTCAATTGTGCAAATCGAACTGCTGAACGCCTATATGACTATTCTGTTGCCGAAGCTCATTGGCGGACTCCTATTGACCTCCTAGCAGATCCTCAAGACTACGATGTAGGTTATAGTATATTAAATCGTACGTTGACTACGGGAGAGAGACTGGGCAGTTTCCCCCGTTAAAACCAAAAGAGGCGAAAGGTTTGAAGTCTACAATAACAATGGCAATTTAATTGGGGTTATTTGTGTATCAACTTATTCAAAGCCATTTGAGGAAACGAGATCAACTCTAATCTAGGGTACAGCACTCTGAAGCCGATTCAAGTTTTAGCCAGTCTAGTTGAATTGCTTTAGCTAAACTTGGCCTAGATCCTCAACAGTCTTTGCAAGTCGCAATTGACCCCACTGACTGCGAGGCTGGATCCGCCCCTGCCAAGTTATGTAGGTATCCAGCAGCATGAAACGTAAAATTTTCTATTATTTACTTCTTTTTATGAAAATTTGTATACAACATAATATATACAAAACTACATCTTTCTTCGTTTATTTTTTTTCTGACAAGTTACAAAAAATTACATCTTAGCGGCTTAACCACATACAAGATAGATTATGCAAATATCTAGAATATATAGCATATGCATGATAGCAACTCTTTTATTCATCTATATATATATATATATATATATATATATATATATATATATATATATATATATATATATTTCAATTTGTTTCCTCAGGCATTCGTAATATTGTTTTTAATATAAAGAAGAACAGTTAATTGATGAATAGATAAGATATTTTAATGTGTGGAACAAAAAAAATCCCCCCAAAAGAAATCAAAGGAAATAAGTTAAAAAAACATGGCATTAATGAGGCACCATCTGCTAATCTCAATGAAGACCTGACAGAAATTTCTCAAAATATCCCAATGCATGACCCCAAAGAGAAGCAAAGATAAACACATTATCCCAAAGAAAATATATATATGCATTACTCGTCCACAAAAAAATCATTAACATTCCTCTCAATCTGAACTCCCCATAAATTGGCAAAATAAACACATCTCCAAAAAATCCTCCAATTATTCGAATCATCAAAAACACTAAATCTACATAGGAGAGGACAAATCCAACATTCACCCAAAGCGCTATACAAACAACACTATAACCGCCATCGGATAGTGAATAAAGAGATTAAAATTTGACTCACTATCTGGCATATACATAACACATATCTGTAGATAATACCTGTAAGGCCTATGCCTTTGAATCATTTTATTGTTCAGCCAAACGAGGGTCAAGGGCCACATAAATTTCGTAATATTGTTTGTGCCTAGAGATTTGTGTTCTTAGGAATCTCTGATTTGCAGGTGAGAACTAATTAACTAATATATAATTATTAGAAGCATTTCAATATAAATAGCAATAGCGTAATGGTGAAGAAATCCCTGATTAAGTCTGTGTTTCCAGATTAGTCTATAATCTATTTAGGCTTTCTGCAAGAGATCTTTTGGAGAAGTATGTCAGAGATGAGCAAGATTCTACCTCACTTTTGATTTCTTCGAGGGATTCACCAGTTATTTCTTGGTCTAGGAACTTCTTGACAGCAACTTCCTGAAAATCAAAAATAGGTCATCTTCGTTTTAGTTTTTTTTTTGTTTTTTTGTTTGTTATTTTGTTTCCCAAGTACAAGTATGGTCCTAATATGGTAGAAAGGCAAGATAATAAAAGCAACAGTGATGCGGGGAAAAATATTGGTAAAAACTACCAAAAAAATTATTATTATTAATTTGATAATTGGGCCAAATCAATATCTTTAAAAGAAAAGAAACTGTCTAAACACCGACTATACAAAGATTGGGGGATTGCTTCCATGTAATGCATGTTACGCTCCAAATTAGCAACAAGAGTTCAGGTGTCAAATATGCAGACAAAGTTCAACGTAACAAAACGATTGCTGACCCTCCATGAAATTGCATCAAGCAAAGTAAAAGTTAATCAATGCTATACAACGAATCTATTTTTTTCTAGTCTGCAAAACCTATGATATAAGCTAATTACTGTCAAAATATCATTTGCATCATGATTTCAAGGGGTGGGAGAAATGGCATAGGCCTTGAGGAATAACCTGAAGGTCGGCAGGTCTCTGGTTCCAATCCCTATATTTGAGCCAAATTTAACAAACTAACAAAAATTAAATCTTACACTTTGATTTTCAAACAGACCCTATCAACAACAAAATGTTTTTAAAAAATAATCAGAATGTTAAAGAAATAGGAAGTAAACAATATATCATAAATAAATTTCAGATTATACCATTTGTAAGAAAAAGAGATATACAAACTTACAGTTCCATGCCAGTCTCCACGATAGACCTCCCCATATGATCCTAAAACAACAAAATATACCAAACAAATGAAAATACACAGAAACAGATGTAACAGCAGAGTTTATGAACAAAAAAACGTATGTTCAGGTTAATACCAAGTCCGATACGCTCACCCAAGGTGATATCCTCCCAGGGAATCTCACAATCCGATACTTCATCAAGAGAGGAGTCAGATTTGGTGCTATCATTACCTGTAGACCTATCTGATATTCTCTCACCTTCATGATTTCCCGGCGCAGCATCAGGCGCTTGGTCACTACTAACCTGTGGCTCAGCAGAATCTGCATCTCCATCACTTCTTTCATGACCCAATGGGTTGACGAAGGCAGGAGCAGCACTTGGTGAATGAGCATCAAAGTTCTCATACTGCTTGCCAACAGCTGCAGTTGTTGCCACCACAGCTGCAGCTGTAGCAGTGGCGGCAGCAGCTACAGGAAGTTCAAGATTTGAATCAGTAGTTGTCCTTGCCGCAGCAACTACCATTGAAGAAGCCACAACAGCTGCTGCCGCTGCCGCTGCTGCTGCTGCAACAGGAACGTTTCTCACGTATTTTGCTGGAGCTACGTCAAACTGTGAAGATACCCGCTCCCCTACTACTTCTTTGGAAACTGATTTGATCCTCTGCTTGTCCATAATGACCTCTAGAATGCGCACCATGATAAGGCAGAGGAGGCAAAAAGAGAGGTCGATTAAGATCACCCTGACCCTTGGTTTTCAATCTGTCATCTCTCTTTCTATTTCTTTCATCATCTTCAGCTGGGGACTTGTGCTCAACTGTTGTTATATTCACCTGCTCCTGATATATTTCAGTAAACAGATCTGGAGGAGCAACAACACCACTTTCAAGTAACACATCATGAAGTTTCTGAGCCAACTGCGGATTTTCTTTGGCAGCATTAATCATGTATTGTGAAACATCCTTCACCTTCATTTTACGTGCGGCTGGGGAGCTAACACCTTCAGTCCAGGAAGGAGATCTTGCATGAGTGTGAGAATGATTAGGTCTGCGAGGAATTTCCCAAACCGTCTCCTTCCCTACATTTCTGTAACTTCTAGCTGATGACTTCTTGGACCCTTCCTCGGCCTTATTATGTAGTAATAAATCTGCGGAAGGCACAAGTTCACTTCTATCATCAGATTGGTTTCCTGCATCGAGATAACTAGACCTGGATCTATTCTCCAGTGTGTGCCACTCTGACTGCTCTTCGTACGAAATAGTAACCCCACTACTAGATGCAGCCATACAAGAGGAGTCTACAGCCAAAGTGCGAGTTGGGAAGAAAGACTTTTCATAGTCTATATGCGATCCTGCAATGTCTGATGGAATAAGTGTACCAGGGTCCGCCATTAAATCAACAATGTACTCCCTGGATCCACATCAGCCATTGTTTTACGAAATTAAAATAAAATTAAAGAAAAAGCAATACATTCAAATTATGGAATAATGTACTTAAGAATACAGAAATACAAACAGTGAGATCACTCAAGAAAACTCTCCCACAAAATAACTACAAGAAGTAAAAAACTCTCGAAAAGAATAAATACTTCCACTAAACAATATTTCATTTATCTTCAACACTTGTATCTTTAAGCTGAGTGTGTTGGTGGTTACAAAAAACCAACTAGGAAATTATAAGTAGATATTAAAATTACTTTTGATAATCTTCAATCAATAATGCTTAATAATCCTCCTCAGTTGTACTTATCAGTAAAAAACAGTGATCCCTTGTTGAGAATTGAGAGTGCTATTTATTCGACATTTCATTGTTCCAGGAATCTTTATTAAATCCTTGACATTGTTCAATTAATATACTCCATCTGTTCCACAAAAAGATTTCTTTTTTGTAGATGATGGTACAAAATGACGCAATGTCCTTGAGTTTAAAATCACATTTGCACTACCATGTCATTACTAATAAACTAAACACTCATTTTATGCAAGGATAAATATGGAAGAAAAATATATCATTCAAGCTTACAAATTTTACAAACGAGACTCTTTTTGTGGAACTGGAGTACACAATTTATATGCAGCAAGCCACAGATATTATAGAAGCTCATAATATATGATAAAAGACAAAATAAATATATAAATAAAAGATTGTACATGGAGAATATATAAGAAAAAACTGAATCCTAACTTGCTGGTATTAGGAAACATAAAAATAAACAGTAATAACCTTGAATCATGAATCCTTACGAAGTTCATTGCCACATCATCAGAACCAGTATATTGCTGTCCCTTCACCAACAGGCAAGGGATGCCAACACTATCAGCCAAGACCTATAAAACCATTCAAATTAGGCCGTTTTAAGTTATAGCTCACATGTCAAACTGACACCTTAAAACAAGAAGCACAAAATGAAAAAAACTATGTAAATAAATGTAATAAGGCTTATGTAAAATGTATGAAAATGCTTTTCAGCGTTAAGAGGGAATTAAAATTATACTTATTAAGGAAGTGCATCATTAAGAATTCCACATCCCACAACATGACCTGTCAAACAGCTTCATGTTATAAGAATTATAGGAACATGGGGGACTAAGGAAGTTCACCCCAGTTCCCAACATACGGAAGATTCTAGAGAACAGAAAATATGTACTACAAAGTCTACTAGACATGCCATAACAGCGAAAATTAAACCCAAATATTTGATTGAACCTTCACCAAACATATTAAGTATCAATACCACACAGTTGGATGAAGATAGGATATATTTTCTCTCACCACAAAAATAAATTATCTTCCCATTTACAATGTGGTAAATTACAAAAAATCTTCCTAAAACTATGTTTACAAAATAAATCTCTGGAAAGCCACGACATAATGACGGTCATACAGCCAATCAAAAAGAAAAGGGTGATCTAGTAAGTGATGGGAGGCAAGGCTAGATACCATATAGCTTACACTTTAAAGTATTTGTCACGGACTCACGGTCTATCCGAAGGAACTTTGGATTGATTAGAGGAGAATAAGAAGAGTGAAACATCAGTAAGCAAGAGTGAAACGAGTGAAATATCAGAAATTACCAGCAACTATTCAAGATGTAACAAACTTCGGAGTTCGGACTGAGGAAAGACATAATATTTTGTACCATCATTTAGAAATAGAGACAAAAACAATACTCTAATAGATAAAAAAAATAAAGTATTAAATGACTCCATGTAGGCTCCACCTTGAGACAAATCCAATTTTAAAAATTCTCCTCTTGCATGAATTTACTTTCCCACGAATCTTTTATGGACTACAACAATACATAAAGGCAAAGACTAACAACAAGCACAATCAGTAGTCTGTATATCTATTGGCACCAATTCTTGGCCAATGCTTCAAAGAATATAGCGAGTACTTTCGATATGATTGAAATTTGAAACGTGCAGTAAATAGCACTATTATCACTATGTAGTTGGTGCAGTGGAAAAGAGTATGCATAAAGCTGAAGGAACAGCTAACTAGTCAGATTCTTAAACAATTAGTAGGAAACCAGACTTTTACATTATTTTAAGGCAAAGGAGCGGAAATTTTAAACTCAAATGGAATTTAGAAGGCTTCTCGTTAAAGTTCTGGGAAAGAGTCAGGGTGCAAGAGGATCTCACATGCATATGGATGAATCTTTTCACACAGTAAAAGTCAAAACCAATTAGAAGTGAATCACCATAGCAAATTAAGATGTTAATTAACCCCTAAAAAATATGAGTATAAGTTTTTCAATCAATAGCAACTTATCAAAAAAATGCCAATCAATAGCACCATGGTCAAGCATCATGCCCCTCAAAACAGAAACAAATGCTAGTATAAACCTCTATTCTACATTAGGTTTACTCTACTTTAAAAACTTGAACACCTAAATACTGAAAGTACCTTGAACAACAGTGCACGATGGCGCGCCAACCCAATTGTCAAAGAACCAAGAGGTAAAACCATGCTCCTAAGAGTTGCCTTCAAATTAGAACTATGACTTCTCCATGCCATCAACATGTTGTCAGGATCCCCAACTGGGCCCCCCATGTGATCAGAAACCAAAGCAGCAAGCTTCTGTACTAAATCACTACCTACATCATTTAGAGATTCTGACTTCGACTTGACAGCCATCTCCAAGGCCTTCTGTTCGAGACATAACAACTTAGAGTCGGTAGCCTTATTAACAAGAACCGCTTCCCAGGTGATGTTATCTGACACTGGTGTTCCTTGAAGATCAACAAGGGAAGGCATCTTTGATGAATTGGACTCCATCAAGATGCCATATAGATCATAAAAACCGTCGAGAATCTTATCATCATAGCTAAGAGCATTGTAATTCTGTGAAACATGAATAAAATCTATGGCATGAGATAGGTTAGGAATAATAAACATATGACAGGAAAATACTGAAAACAAAGAAAAGCTGTGAGAACTCTAATTTCTAATGAATAATGTAACTATATAACTTGCCTTGGTTATTTTGGTTATAAGTTATAGTCAAAAGTTCTTTCCCTTGACTGCTAAAAGGTCACATTTGGTTTGATCAACTTTAAGCATGATTAATTAGTACTAATCTTGATTAATTAAGATAACTCGTGTTTAGAGTTTACCAAATCAAAATTTAATGATTAGTGAAAGATTAGTTGAGCAAATTAGAATTATTAGTGTGAATCTTAATTAAGAAGTGATGACTACGCACTTAGAAATATAATACCTAGCTCATTAAATGACACCTAGCACCTACATAACTTGAATAACAAGAGAGAGGCCAGATAATACAAGCTAGAGGAGCTTGTCTCTACACAAGCAAGTGGAAAGGAAAAGAAGAATAAACAAAGGGAGACACAAAGAGAAAGCTAAAGGAAATCTCTAATAAGAGTTCCTAGCCTATGTACTTCACATATAAAAGGTAAGAGACTCTAATACATCTTTTGAATTGGTATATTTAATTGATTTGGTGTTTTGTTCAATTATCAAATGATGAGCCTAACTGTCCTTAATATTATTTGATTATTTATTTATGTTCTAGTATGAATCTTAAATATTCCGATCTGAATATGATGTTCAAGTTTAAGTTGTTCATGATTATGAGTTTATTAGAGTTTACTCTAATGACTTGGTAAAGTAGATGTGTCATGTTAGTAAAAGAAAGGATTACAAAGGATGTATATAAAGCTAAAGTTTTAACCAGTCCTGGTTTTTATGGTATGTTCCAAGATTCATTTAGAAATATCTAACCGTTAACTTTCCATGAAACTTTTATATGCTAACATAGATAAGTCTAGTTTGTCCCTACCAAAAATCAGCTTAATCGGAAGTATCTAACTATTTTACTAAATTCATACAAAAGTACAGCTTATAACATTTAGCACACTGATTTTTCAACACATGTAGGCTAACTTTGAAGAGTTGTAGCTCGCTTGCTATATAACATAATTTGGTGATTCTTGACACTAAAATGTAGCCCCGAAAATGTAGTTTCTATTAGAAGTGGAATTGACGCCAAAGACTTAATAAAGAAACAGTTATAACAATTCTATTGAACTATAGTACGCTGGACTATTTGTGAAACACTCATTTGATACTAGAGGAGTATGTTTATAGAATTTTGAGTGTTCGTCTTATAGAATGTGATGCAAGGCTGAGAAATTTATATAAATATGTGAATGTTTGATCACATCATGCATTCATTTATAATTTCGAAGGTGAGAGAGTAATAACAAAATGATTTTGAATTGAAGTTTATTTGTGTTGTAAAATTTGGAATGGAAAAGGTTGGTTCCTAGATTAGGATATGGATTCCCTTGTGGATGACTCTGAGACAAATCTCAGTCAAATCCCCATGAGAATGGTTGGTTCCTATCCAAAATTAGGATATTGGTTTTGTTGAAACATAACAAAAGTTACGACACATACTTGTTAGAAGATTATGAGAAAGAAAGAATAAAGGGTAAGGAAAGCATATTGCATTGAAGTTTCATTTGCATGAGTTTTCTTATGATTGCATTATACATTAATTTAAGGTTGTATTAGTATTCTTTACTGGGCTTGTGAAGTTCACCCCCATATACGTTTTTTAGAACTCCTTTGAAAAAAGAAGGAAAGAGAAGAAGTATGAGATGACTTTACAATATATGTGCCAAGTGTAAATGTAAATCTATGAACATATTTTTGTGTATTTATATATGAAATACATGTTTAAAGCAAGATGCTTTTGTTTTATATATCTAAACCATCAAAATGTATGTGTCCTAAGTAAACATTAAATTTTCTTATGTTTTTGTTTGAATTGGAGTGTTTTGGATAAATTTACTTAAAGTCACAAGGGTTGCTTGTAAAGCCATCTTCCCTTCCCCAATCCCCTTACTCGTTGCCTCCTGAGGATGGAGGCTTGACATAAGCATCTGTTACATTCTTAAAATTTTATGGGATGTAAAGTTACCTTGAGATAAGTATATTCTTCATTTGGCTATGTTAAAATTATAATTATGTAAAAGGATTAATTAAACTAACATACCCTGAGATTCTCAAGCATGCCATCAACCCCTTGAGGTTTGATAAGGTTCTAGTTATTCACTCCCATAACCATAAAGGAAAAATTCATCCATCTCAAGCTTCAGAATCTTTTCCCTGGCTGCTCTATCTTCACTCAGCTTTTCTTAGCGAGAATCTTGTTTGACTTCTTACTAACCTTCTTTTTTACACATGGAACCAGAGTAGACCAATTGTGTTGTTAAAAGTAGGAATAGTTGGTCTAGATTACTGCATTTGTTTTCCTTGTTTCACTTAGAAAGCATAAACAATCATTGATCAATTGCTAATGATTGGAACTCGTGGGGAAGTTGCCTATAATCCATGGGTAGTTAAGTGGTCGCTAAGGATAAAACTGGTTTGGAACCTCATTGTAAGCTAGAGTAGTTATCAAGGTCCACCAATAAATAAGAGCTTTTATTAAATGTCACGTAAGGAATTTGTGTGTGGCAGCTGCAATTGGGCACGAGGCTCCACCACCAACAAGGCAATATCTTTGTGAAGAAACAAATCTTATATATTTACATGAACAACAAAAAATTTGAGTTCTCAAAAACACTATAACATTGTTGTACGATTGGCATGGTGTAGAGGAAGATAGATGGGTGGGTCAGATGTTTATTTTCTTATGGAGAGACTAAAAATTCAAAAGCACTAGTATAAGAAACTCTGCAGTTATAAGTAGTTTTCGTGGATATTGTAGCAAACCCATACTCTACATGTCAAATGATTGCCTAAAATCATGATCTTTTCCATTAGTAGCCAACCTTCATTTGCGATCGCATCCCATGATAAATAACTAATCACCTAAAATTTATATGATCGGTGGAGTTCGTAATCTATTTCTTGTTCCTTTTTACTGGATAATATGGATAGAAGGCCACGTACTCCTGCATTACATGAAATCTTCTCACTTACAAATTACAATATAAAGATCACCTTTTCCTTTTTCCATTTTTTTTCTATGTACAGGTAAACACCTTAGGGAGACTCACTCATATGATCCTCTTTACTTTATCAATAACTCTTGAATGTTGTTTATTTTCATATGCCAACACCGAAAGAATATTAGAATCTAGAGCGTAGCTCAAGCATTACAAACTGAAGGAGAGCTGTATTAAGAAAAGGCTGTCAATCATGGACCTTGAAGTTCTGTGAGAAATATGGAGGTTTAAAAGGAATTTGTACTCAAGTTCCTTCATGTATTTAATAAGCATCCATGAAAAGAAGGAAATGAGGTTGCTCCTTTAGTATTTGGTATACAGCAACACGACCATATCAGTGCTTCTTACAATAGAAGATTTTGAATTTAAAACACAACAATTTACATTCAGAGCAACGAGCACTCAACAAGTCATATATCAGATGACCAATTTCTATAATAACGTAAGATAACAAGCAGTAAATCAATTTGTACAAAGTTAAAAAGATGATACTTAATTACCCAGAAAATGAGAAGCATACGTACCCAATATCGAAATGCAACAACTTCTGCTGGAGTATTCTCTGGAGGACAAGAGCCCAAACTAATCTGTTTAACTGCTTCAATTTGGACTGCTTCGGGATCCTCCCGTGCACTCAACTCCAAAGCCAATTGTATTTGATACTCCTCTTCTACATCAGGAACCCTTGAGTTAATAGACTCCGAATCACGCCTCACTGTATTCAAAGCACTACTGCTCACGGAATCAGGCTGTTCAATTCTCTCTCGTCTAGGCACATTTGAAGATGATGGTGGACTAGGACTAGGACTACGCTTATTTGTAACTGAATTCAACCAACCTGAAATAGCTGAAAAGGGTTTATGCTCCGAATTATGATGGGACTGAGACTGCGAAAACCTCTCAGGTGAGGAAACATCACTCAACCTATTGCTCTTTGATGAAGTAGGAGAGCCTTCTAAATCTTCAGACTGGTTGGACATGATATGAAGTTTCTTTAGAAGGTTCTTCATATTATTTGTGCTTAAGCTATACAAGTCAATGCTAGCGAAGAAAAAAATCTGGCCATAAAACTCTCCATTGTCTTGACCCAAGCATGAGAGCAGTGACAAAACCACAAGTACAAAATTTCAAGCCAACCCAGAAAGGCAGTTTAGGTCAACAGCAAGAAACCTCAAATAAACCCATCAAATCCAAAAACCAAAACAAGCATTTCAACTAAAACCCACTAAAGATAGCAAAAAATAACAATACCCAGATGACCAAATTGAAATTAAACCCCTCTCATACAAGAGAGATCCAACCTTTAAGTTAATACAAAAACAATAAATTCAAACAGATAAAAATACAACATATACAGGGAAAACTCTAAATACAACAACAACAACAACAACAACAACAACAACAACAACAACAAAAGACTGGTCTTTTTTATTTGTATTACCTTGATGGGTAAGCAAATTGATAACTAAAATAAATCAAGACAAAATTAGAAGAATGAACCGAAGAGAGAGAAAAATTGATGTTTGTATGGAGATAGGGAAGAAAAAACATTACTGTTGTTAATTTTAATAATAAAAAAAGGGAAAAGCTTGGTCATTTGAGGAAGGAAGACCAACAAGTGGGAGTAGAGAGAGAGAGATGACCCACTTGAAGTTTTTGAGGCAATAGGATTTGACGGTCCCAGAAAAAGGTAAACAAATTGGTGGCAAACAAAACCAACTTGATGTCTCTCTCTAACTGTTTTCTTTTTCTCTCTCACTAAAAACTGGGAATGGGAAGTTCGAAACTCCAAAGGGTGACATGGGGAAATTTGCGGTCTGTATATGAGTGGAATATTGAGGGAAATAATTTGAGATAAAGTTTGGTCACTTGTACTATTTTCATTTTTCTCACCCAATTATTTTTGCTATTTCCAAGTGGAACTTATTTTGTCTTATTTATTGTGATGTTCGAACGTGACCCCATTTTGGGGTGTTTTATAGTGATCCCGTTAGCATGAAGTTATTTTTTTGGTAAGTTGGTTAATTGGCCAATAAAATATTGACACACATACAACCTTGCCTGCGTGTCAGTATTCTATTAGTCAATTGACCAACTTACCCCAAAATAAACTTCATACTAACCACTTCCGTTTTATACCATCCTTCCCTTTTTTGAGATATTTTTATGCATTTTCTTGATTTAAAATAATAAAATATACTTTTTAATTATTTTTAGAATTAAAAATATTTAGATTATAGAAAATGATATGAAATTTTGTTATGTCATTATTCATCTTTTTTCATTTTATTACTTTTGTCACGTGGGGATAACTTTAATTCTTAAAATAAAAAAAATAAGAAATAACCGAAAAATTAAAGGGGAAAACTAAATAAATAAATGCATAAGCATCACAGTCAAATTATCATTCACAAAAATTAAAATAAATTATTAAAAAAACTCCTCAATTGAATGAAAAATTACAAAGAATATTTATACAAACATCCTCAATCAACTAAATAATGTCTTTATTAATAAAACGGCTCTCCTAAGCCGTCCACGTCATTAGTAGTTTAAATTTTTCTTTATTTTGTCCTTACAAATTTAGTTATATTACTAGTTTAAATTTTTCAATTTTAAACTTATAAATCTTTCTATTTAATCTTCCAAATATTATGAAAATTTTATTTTCAAATCACGTTATCTACACACATAAGGCGTGTTCTCAAGAAATTCAACCAATTAATTGATGTATATGATTAAATATTTTTTTTAAATAAAGTATCACATGATGTAAGTATAATGATATATAATTAAAAAAATAATGCATGAAATAATGGATTCAAGCATTCAACTAAACAAAATAAATTAAACACAACCCAAAAAAAATTAAAAAAATTATTAACTAGAGAGAGAATGAGAGAACAATGGTCATATATATATTCCTACTTAAAATTTAGAAGTGGTTAGCATGAAGTTTATTTTTGAGTAAGTTGGTCAATTGGTCAATAGTGTTGACACACATGCGTCGCTCTATGTGTGTCACCATTCTATTGGCCAATTGACCAACTTACCAAAAAATAAACTATATGCTAACCGAATCCTTAAAATTTGTATGCAAAGAATGGGGAGTGGTTAGCATGAAGTTCATTTTTAGGTAAGTTGGTTAATTGGTCAATAATGTGCTGACACACAGACGAGACTCTATGTGTGTCAGTATTCTATTCACTAATTGACCAATTTACTAAAAAATAAACTTCATGTTAATCGGATCCAAGGAAGTGGGTCATCGTCTCTTGCAATCCTTGAGCTCAATTTTGAAGATTGAGGGATTAGGTCTTGGTGTTGCACCTGACAAGTGTCAATGTTCAAATTCAAATGGACAAAAAATCATTAAGAAGACGACAAAACTTGCTAAAACGTAGAGATCAACACTGAAAAATATATACTCAAACTAGTCCAAAACTTCTATGTCAAAAAATCTTATTAATTATTACTCCCTCCATTCCTATATATAAGACGTTTTAGGCTTTTTTTTATATTCCTAATTATTTGTCATTTGTAGTTATCTAGGAGAATTATTTACTTTTTTTCTCAAATTACCCCTTATTACTCCACCTAATTTTTTGATGCATATTTATCATTACCGTATCTTAAGGCTTTCTCTCCTCCCAACAAAACTTTTTCATCTTTTTTTTCTTTGCCCTCTCTCTCTAGTTGATCATGTCTTTAATTTTCAGCAATTTTTGGTCTCTTCCACTTCTCAGATTAATTATGGTGTTAAAAAATTTCATTTTTCAAATATTTTTTGCCTCCATATATATGAATTCTTTAATGGAGATCTTCTCACAGAATTTGTTTAGTCACAAACACCATGGATTGCAAAGAAAATCCTCAAGTTTTTTTAAATGGAGTACTACTACCGTAAATTAAATTGTGAGGGAGAGAGAGTGGAGTTTAAAATTTTGATAATTAAGGTGTTTTATGGGGAGAGAGAGGAAAAAAAAAGAGTAAATACTATGACTATTGAGTTTTTTTAGGAGTAAGTTTAGTAAATTGTTAATCTGTTAGTATTGAAGAGAGAGTATGAGATAATGAGATAAGTCAGGTGAAGGGTATTATAGACAATTCATAGTAGAGTTAATGTTTTTCAATCATTTTCTTAATATTGCTACTAATGCATCTATGAAATTATTAGAACTTACAAACAACATTATGGTATAAAAAAAAGTTTTGAATACTCCCCCACAAGTTTGTTATACATGTATGATATGAGCAAGTAGAAGAAAAATTATATAAACAACTAAAAAGCTAGCTACACGTAAACAATTAAATATTCATTCATGAATGCACTTTCTATTATTAAGTTAGTAATCATATACTAGTTTTATCATATATGAGTGTGTGTGTATATATAGAGCACTTCTTATGTGATCTGCATGCGAATCACCTATAGTGAGATCATACAGTCGCTAAAGTTATCGCCATAGGATATGGATTGTCGTCATGTGACGCCTCCAAAACAGGTATACATCGCATATCTTGAGTCGTCAAATACATGGTACAGAATACAAATACAACTTAATTATACAACTGTCGAAAAAAGTACGACCAAACATAAGCTGTGAGTTTTAATACAAATATTATCGTCTAGACAATATACAAACTCAAATTCAATATCATTACATTTATTTTTCCACTATTTCACTGAATAGCGAGGACTACTAATGCTATCATCTGGACCGTCACTCCGTTCCCCAACTAGTCCCGGCTACGTTCTCATTTCCTGAAGAGAACAGTGAAAGAAAGGGTGAGCTCAACTAGCCCAGTAGGAAATATTATGACTAAGATAATGCAGAATAAATTATCATTAGCCTTCAACAGTGTTAAACTGATATAATATAACAACCATTAAGTTTAACTGCAGCGGAACAAGCAATCCATTAAAAGAGTCAAGTAGAGAATAAAATCTACTATCTTTTATGATTTAAAAGGTTTTTCATCACTTTTATCGCTGGGACTCAGCTTAATAAATAATTCATATCACCGAATCACCCATGCACTACGGCCAAGGATATTCTTTAGTATCACGACCACAATTATCCATGCACTACGGGTCAACAATATTTGTGTATTTATTAATGGTCATGATCATGCCAACAACTGTCCATCAATGCACTACGGGCCAATGAGGACTTTTACCACATCATTTGTAACATTACGGTCATAATTATACCGAATAATCCCTGGTCATAATCATACCAAGTCCATCTATGCACTACAGGCCACAGATGACTTTCAATATAATATAAACATAAGGATGATGACAATGATATAAGAATTCAATAAAACAAGTTCAAGAATTAATTTATCCATGAACTAATAACGTCCAAATTGTCAACATGATACTGCTTTGTAGAGTTAAATTCAAGAATGCTCAGAAGAATATTTTCATGAAAAGATACTGGATGAAGCGCAAATATCAAGGATATTCCACTAATTTCATGGAGTATAGAAGTCAAAACTTTAACCAACTGAGTATAATAAGTAATGAAATAACAAAAGAAATCACCAGGCATGCGATAGACCGCACATGCAGGTTATTCCAACAGAATAATAAAGACGGAATTAGTTCCGGCGTAGAACGCACAAACAGGATTTCCAACAGAATGATAAAGACAGAATCAGGTCCGGCGTAAAACGCACAGACATGATATTCCAACAGAATAATAAAGAATGGAACAACAGAAGAATTTCACCAAGTATAGGGTAGCCCGCGTATACAGGTTATTCCAATAGAATAATAAAGAATGGAATAACAGAAGTTCTCTTTATGGATATAAGAAAGAAATAATACTCCCTACCTTAGAAAAATTGGATACTAGAATAGTGAGGTAGCAGACTTCTCTTCTTCTTTCTATAATTTCTCTCTATAATAATCGCTCTAAAACTTTTGTGAATTGGTGAGAAATGAAGGAAGAATGAGCTTCTATTTATAGAAAAATATAGTTTAGATAATTGCACGTTTTGGGGCTCAAAAAATTACAGTACAATACCTCCAACTTTTCTTTTATTTTTAATTTAGTCATGGAAGTATTATCAAATTTGCACCACCTCCCCTAATAGTAAATAATGTGATTCAATAGTAAATTATGTGAATCAATAGTTCTAGACATGTGAAAATACGAATTACAGTATAGTACCTCCATCTATACCTCCATTTTTAACTTAGTCATGCAAGTATTATCAGTCTTGCACCAACTCCCCTAATAGTAACAAGAATGTGAAACAATAGTATACACATGTTAACAAATAGTTATAATAATGTGAAATAATAGAAATCAATTGCTCATTTATCCGATTAAATACCCGATTGGTTAATATAACCTCCAGACATCAATTATTATCGAAATAATTATCGATTTTCCCTAACACAAATAATTCCAACACAATGAAACCATTTTTATCAAAAATTTAAATTTTGAAATTTCGAAGTTTGACTTTTTTCGAAAAATTCAACTATTAACTTTTTGACCAAATAGTGAATTCCAGAAAATTTTGTGTTTATAGACTATTTTTACTAGTTTCATCGTTCCGGACTCAAATATCACGTCCGCGTCTCCAAATTCAACTCCGAACACAACTTCAATTTTAATAACATTCATCATTAATATTTTAACTCACAATATTTATCAACCAGGTCGTTTCTAAGAAAGAGGGGGCTTTCCAATAAGGATTTCTTCCTATTGGCGCGCAATTAGGTGACCAAACCTCTCCTTGACAGAACTTTTAGACATTGTAAATATTACAATTTAATAATATGAATAACTTTGTCGTCTCAATTATTGATTTAATAAAATAACATATTATGCAGATGATACTGTGACAATAATCGAATCAATAATATGAGAGTTATGATGCAGCAATTACTGTAGCAATAATTGAGTATAACTGAGTGACTTCTCACATAAGCATCAATAATCAATACCGTGTGCTACTATGCAACCACGCGTATTACTGTAATTTTACTACCGAGTAGTTCAACAGTTAACGGTAAAACTTCTGCCGTTATTTTCATAAAGTATTTTTGTCGTTTTCTCAATCCGACAATAATTTTGTTGTGGGGGTCCACCAATGATTGTGCCGTTGTACGAATATTCCCTGTTAAAACGAATATTCTCCGACCAATCGAATATTATATAACAACTTGCGTACTTTGCAAAATTTATAAATATTACCCACAACTATAACATTATATCAAATCCACACCATAATATTCAAAAAAAATATTTCGAGAAAATTAAATATTTATTCATAAAATCTGGGGTCTCACAATCTCCCCTCCTTATAAAATTTCGCCCTCGAAATTTATGTACGTACCAGGTATGCTGAAGAGGTGAGGGTACCTTGACTTTATTTCAGATTCTAACTCTTGAGGTATAACCTTTGAGTGTCGAATATAATCCTTCTTTCCAAGATTTTAACACGTATCTCCTTATACGTTAAATCATCCGATATTTCGTCCAGTTCTAAATTAATAATGTGGTTCGGGTCGTCCAAATGTTTACGTAACATCGATACGTTAAAAATGTTATGAACACGCGACATACTTGGCGGTAAAACGAGTCTATAAGTCACAGTTCCTACTCAATTGAGGATTTCAAATGGGCAAATAAAATCGAGGGTTGAGATTTCCTCTCTTCGTCGATTATTACTTCTAGAATAACGCCCTCTTGAACCTTCTTCTTCACATTCATCAGATTCGAGTGTGTAGCTTAAGCGACTCTAACTTTATCGATTAAAGTCTATTCTACTCGTACATTCACTATCTTCACGTGGATCCCTAGAGTCTTTAACTATATCTTCATCATTTGTAAGTTATACAAAATGGGTTTTTGTGTTAACAACATCGTACTCATAAACGCATACAATCTTTTACTCAACGCGTCAACTACCACGTTATCTTTTCCACAATGATATTGAATGGTATGATCGTAATCTTCAACAGCTCGAGCCAACGTCTTTGGCGCATTATACGTTTGTTTTGGTTGAAGAAATATTTAAGGGTTGAAGAAATGGGTTTTGTACAGGGGTCAATACAAAATTCGATTTCACGCTCTAGGGGTAGGCTAAGAAGTCTTAATTATACAACTGTCGAAAAAAGTACGACCAAACATAAGCTGTGAGTTTTAATACAAATATTATCGTCTAGACAATATACAAACTCAAATTCAATATCATTACATTTATTTTTCCACTATTTCACTGAATAGTGAGGACTACTAATGCTATCATCTAGACCGTCACTCCATTCCCCGACTAGTCCCGGCTACGTTCTCATTTCCTGAATAAAACAGTGAAAGAAAGGGTGAACTCAACTAGCCCAGTAGGAAATATTATGATTAAGATAATGCAGAATAAATTATCATTAGCCTTCAACAGTGTTAAACTGATATAATATAACAACCATCAAGTTTAACTGCAGCAGAATAAGCAATCCATTAAAAGAGTCAAGTAGAGAATGAAATCTACTATCTTTTATGATTTAAAAGGTTTTTCATCACTTTTATCACTGGGACTCAGCTTAATAAATAATCCACATCACCGAATCACCCCTGCACTACGGCCAAGGATATTCTTTAGTATCACGACCACAATTATCCATGCACTACGGGCCAAGAATATTTGTGTATTCATTAATGGTCATGATCATGCCAGCAACTGTCCATCAATGCACTATGGGACCAATGAGGACTTTTACCACATCATTTGTAATATTACGTTCATAATTATACCGAATAATCCCTGGTCATAATCATACCAAGTCCATCTATGCACTACATGCCACAGATGACTTTCAATATAATATAAACATGAGGATGATGACAATGATATAAGAATTCAATAAAACAAGTTCAAGAATTAATTTATCCATGAACTAATAACATCCAAATTGTCAACATGATACTGCTTTGTAGAGTAAAATTCAAGAATGCTCAGAAGAATATTTTCATGAAAAGATACTGGATGAAACACAACTATCAAGGATATTCCACTAATTTTATGGAGTATAGAAGTCAAAAATTTAACCAACTGAGTATAATAAGGAATGGAATAAGAAAAGAAATCAACAGGCATGCAATAGACCGCACAAGCATGTTATTCCAACAGAATAATAAATAACGGAATCAGGTCCAGCGTAAAACGCACAGACAGGATATTCCAACAAAATAATAAAGACGGAATCAGGTCTGGCGTAAAACGCACAAACAGGATATTCCAACAGAATAATAAAGACGGAACCAGGTCCGGCATAGAAAGCACAGACAAGATGTTCCAACAGAATGATAAAGACGGAATCAGGTCCTGCGTAAAACGCACAGACAGGATGTTCCAACAGAATGATAAAGAATGGAACAACAGAAGAATTTCACCAAGTATAGGGTATCCCGCGTATACAGGTTATTCCAATAGAATAATAAAGAATGGAATAACAGAAGTTCTCTTCATGGATATAAGAAAGAAATAATACTCCCTACCTTAGAAAAATTGGATACTAGAATAGTGAGGTAGCAGACTTCTCTTCATCTTTCTATAATTTCTCTCTATAATAATCGCTCTAAAACTTTTGTGAATTGGTGAGAAATGAAGGAAGAATGAGATTCTATTTATAAAAAAATATAGTTTCGATAATTGCACGTTTTGGGGCTCAAAAAATTACAGTACAATACCTCCAACTTTTCCTTTATTTTTAATTTAGTCATGGAAGTATTATCAAATTTGCACCACCTCCCCTAATAGTAAATAATGTGATTCAATAGTAAATTATGTGAATCAATAGTTCTAGACATGTGAAAATACGAATTACAGTATAGTACCTCCATCTATACCTCCATTTTTAACTTAGTCATGTAAGTATTATCAGTCTTGCACCAACTCCCCTAATAGTAACAAGAATGTGAAACAATAGTATACATATGTTAACAAATAGTTATAATCATGTGAAATAATAGCAATCAATTGCTCATTTATCCGGTTAAATACCCGATTGGTTAATATAACCTCCAGACATCAATTATTATCGAAATAATTATCGATTTTCACTAACACAAATAATTCCAACACAATGAAACCATTTTTATCAAAAATTTAAATTTTGAAATTTTGAAGTTTGACTTTTTCCGAAAAATTCAACTATTAACTTTTTGACCAAATAGTGAATTCCAGAAAATTTTGTGTTTATAGATTATTTTTACTAGTTTCATCGTTTCAGACTCAAATATCACGTCCGCGTCTCCAAATTCAACTCCGAAAACAACTTCAATTTTAATAACATTCATCATTAATATTATAACTCACAATATTTATCAACCAGTTCGTTCCTAAGAAAGAGGGGGCTTTCCAATAAGGATTTCTTCCTATTGGCGCGCAATTAGGTGACCAAACCTCTCCTTGACAGAACTTTTAGACATTGTAAATATTACAATTTAATAATATGAATAACTTTGTCGTCTCAATTATTGATTTAATAAAATAACATATTATGCAGATGATACTGTGACAATAATCAAATCAATAATATGAGAGTTATGATGCAGCAATTACTGTAGCAATAATTGAGTATAACTGAGTGACTTCTCACGTAAGTATCAATAATCAATACCGTGTGCTACTATACAACCACGGGTATTACTGTACTTTTACTACCGGATAGTTCAACAGTTAACGGTAAAACTTTCGCCGTTATTTTCATAAAGTATTTTTGTTGTTTTCTCGATCCGACAATAATTCCGTTGTGGGGGTCCACCAATGATTGTCTCGTTGTACAAATATTCCCTGTTAAAATGAATATTCCCCGACCAATCGAATATTATATAACAACTTGCGTACTTTGCAAAATTTGTAAATATTACCCACAACTATAACATTATATCAAATCCACACCATAATATTCAAAAATATATTTCGGGAAAAGTTAATATTTATTCAAAAAGTTGGGGTTTTACAACCTCCCCTTCTTATGAAATTTCGTCCTCGAAATTAGGGTGCGTACCTGGTATGTCGAAAAGGTAAGGATACCTTGATTTCATCTCGGATTCTAACTCCCAAGTCATTTCCTCAACATCGTGGTTTCTCCACAAAAATTTGTATTGAGGTATAACCTTGGAGCGTAGAATATGTTCCTTCTTATCCAAGATTTTAACAGGAACCTCTTCATACGTTAAATCTTCCTCTATCTCGTCTGGTTTTAATTCAATAATGTGGTTCGAGTCTTTCACATATTTACGTAACATAGATATGTGAAAAATGTTATGAACATGAGACATACTTGGCGGTAACGCAAGTCTATAGGCCATAGTTCCTACACGATCGAGGATTAAAAATGGGCCAATGAATCTAGGGTTGAGCTTTCCTCTCTTTCCATATCTCGTAACTCCCTTCCATGGAGTAACATGTAACAACACGTGATCTCCAATATTGAATTGCACGTCCTTTCGATGAAGATCAGCATAACTCTTTTGTCGATCTTGTGAGATTTTTATACGTTATCGAATTATTTGAATCTTTTCCGTAGTCATACGTACCAACTCCGGCCCCAACAACGTTGCTTCACCCACCTCATCCCATCATACTAGAGAACGACACTTTCTTCCATATAACGCCTCAAATAGAGCTAGGTCAATACTTGCTTAATAACTGTTATTGTAGGAAAACTCCACCAATGGTAAGAACTTGTCCCAACTTCTCTTGAAGTCAAGGACACATAGTCTTAATAGATCTTCAAGAGTTTGAATGGTCTTCTCCGACTGCCCGTCCGTTTGAGGATGATATGTCGAGCTAAATCATAAATCTGTGCCCATAGTTTTTTGCAAACTAACCCAAAATCTTGAAGTGAATCTTGGGTCTCGATCAGAAACTATGGATACTGGCATACCGTGCAGTCTTACAATCTCGTTTATGTACATACGTGCAAGACGTTCAAGTGTATAAGTTTCTCGTATAGGTAGGAAATGCACAGACTTGGTCAATCTATCAACAATGACCCAAATTGCATATATGCCTTGAGAAACCTTGGGAAGACTAGTAACGAAATCCATAGTAATGTGTTCCCACTTCCATTCTAGAATTTCAAGTGGTTGCAATGGACCTTTTGGTACTTGATGCTCCGCCTTGATTCGTTGACAAGTTAAACACCTTGAGATAATTTATTGAGTTTACTTGAGTTTGAATACTTCAAGTTCCTTTTTCCGTACGTAATTTATTGGCAATCATTTATCAATAAAATTGTATTTATTTAATATTAATACAAAATATACTTAATATCTATCTCTAATTACCTTACAAATCATTAGTTCCTAAAGATTTTTAACTATAAAAACATTAGTCATTAAACTCTGTCTATATTATAAGAAGTTTCATTAATATTAATATTTTTCATTAATGTTTCGTTTTTGTGATAGTACTCATAAAAGCACTTATTAAGAAGTCCAATGAAATTGCGAAATAAAATTTTTGAATTGAATTATCAAAGCAGGAATAAAAGATTCATGGAGAATATAGAAAAACAAAGTCCAATTCAAAAAGTGATTACCTTTATAAGGGAGAAGTAAACCATCTTTGGTGGAAGTAGCCATCTTGTGGTTGTCAAAATAAGAACCTCATAAACAAAATACTCCTTAAATGACAATGACTTATGGCATGCAATTTTCAAACCCTAATATACCCACCCATGCATCTTTGGTTCACTAGAAATAAGTTACTTTTCTGTAAGCCCTTGAGAAAACCTACTTCGCCATTAAGTTGAGATACATTTCTTCTTTTTATCCAAATATATAAAGGATGAAAAGAAAAAGTGATTCATAAGGATAACAACAACAATTTAGGGATAGATACTTTGGACTTCTTTTCAAGCTCTTTGTCTTATTATTAATAATAAGAAAATTGATATTTTCACAACAGAAAGTGATATTTTCACATGAAAAAAGTCGTTATAGATCATATAGCGATGGTTTTCTCTGTCGCTATACATCTATAGCGACACTTTTCATGTAAAAATATCAAAAAATATTGTGAAATATCAATTTCCTAATAATAACTATGACTTTTAGGAACTCCATACCCTAATTAAAAGGGGTGATGAAAATAATTTCTGGTCCTTGGAATTTTTGTGCTTTTAATTTTGTTATGTTTTGTTTTGTTTTTTTTATATGATGGATGCTTTGATGATATAATTAAACAACTCCACAATTATTTTATTGTTGTTTTAGACTACTGGAAAATATATTCATTATCGAGAATAAAAAGTAATATATGACATATAATAATTTATCACAAAGTATACATATCCCCATATAAATACTCAATTTCAAGGTGTGGTATTATTAAATTAAATTTACACACTCTTCGAATTTATTAACATTAATTTAATTGTTCATCTCCAAAATTAAAGATATATTTTGACTTTTCAGAATCAATTTATAAAATTTTAAAACTCAAAATTGATATAAATTCATTGAACTTTTGAAAACAACAAATATAATAATTAGTAGGAGTACTTCATAGTTAATTTACAATTGTTATATTTGTTTGTATCAAAACTAAATAATTTCAGAACGAAAGGAATAATTTTTAGCAAGTTTCTCAAAATCGGACCGTTCATAGAACCGGAAAAGGTACCGGGTGGTGGATGAGTTACTAGTCAAATCATTGGTCGAACCGTTATTGACTAAGTGACATCATTAATATATAAAAAAATATTATTAGTAATTAATAAAAAATTTAAAAATCTAATTTTTTATGAACTAAAACATAATAAAGATGAGTTGCAATATTATTAATAAAAGTGGTTAATTTTAATATTAATTTTTTTTTTGTATAAAAAAAATTTAAAAACCGGGTCAACTAGATCAATTAACCGGGTTTACCGGTTTGACCGGTGGTTAACGGGCCAACCCGGATTTTGGCTAAAATCGAGTCATTGGTCCAAACCGAACCGGAAGGCGGTCCGATTCCCATTTTTACTGATTCGACCGTCAGTCCGATCCGGATTTTAAAACACTGCTTTTTAGACATCCTTTTTTTGAGCAAGAAGGTAGTAATAGAAATCATGATTTTAAAACCCGGAATGAAGTGCGCCCGGTTCAATCGGTTAAAATCAGAATCAGTCGGCACTTCGGTCCGGATTAGACCAATAATCCGTTTTTGGTCAAAACCTGGTAGGACCGATTGACCACTTTTAGTAATATTGTAACTCAATTTTATTATTTTTTAGTTCATAAAAAATATGATTTTTAAAATTTTTAATAATTACTAATAATATTTTTTTATATATTAATGACGTCACTATGTCCATCCAGAACTTTTTTCGATTCAATTATCGGTCCAGGTCTGAAAACCTTGATACACATGCTCCATCTCTTTAGGACAAATCAAGTAAGTAGTATTTTATTTTTATATTTAAAATACTATTTTTGCTAATTAAATAAAAGTTATAAAATCAATGGTGAGACGGATAGAGACGTCCCGCTAGGCTTTTACTTGTGTTTTGTTTAGAACTGACAAATTGAGTGTAGACAGGTTTGAACGGAGGGATATAAGTGGAGTTGGGTTTATATGGGTTAAATATAAATGAGTTGAAATACCCCCATCTCCCAACATGAAAAAATCCAAAATGGTTCTACCATAATTCAAGTCAAACTATGTGGATAAAATAGTCATTGAGAAAATCAGCCAAAAGGCAAATTAATCAAACCTGTTGATTAATTATAATGGGACTGTAAAGTGTTAGGTTGTACTAATCAAGTCATTGATCCTGCTCAATCAGCCTTCGTGCATGGGAAGAACATTAGTGATAACATATTAATTGCACAAGAGCTATTCAGGAACTAGCACAGGATGTGCCATCAAGATTGATCTTTGTAATATAAATTCCCAACTGCATATATTGAGTACTGGATCAGTACTTGCATTACTACAGCAATGGCACTAGGGGGCTTAGACAAGGCTTACCTATTTGTCCTTGTCATATAGGTTCTATATATCTATGCAGTTGAACTGTGGCATTTTGCAGAATGGTTTCACAATCCCTCCCAACATTGACGATTCTATTACTTCAAACTCATTGAGCATCACAAACATCAAGACTTCCACCATTTGGGACTGCATCATGTGGCTTGCTTTGCTTAGAAGACTTCCAACTAATGACACTACAATGTGATACACATCAAATGTGCCTGCTTTATGTCCTCTATGCCAAAATAACAATGAAACATTTGACCATTTGTTTTTTCTATGTTCATACTCTAATACTATTCTACAAGCATCCCACAGATTAGGGAATTAATTGGCACAACATGCCAATGGACTGGGCTGGCCACATTGACTCATCAATCAGTTTCAAGGCAGGAAGTTATCCAAAAACATACTTTGTCACTCACTGGCTGCATCCTTATACAAGATTTGGGGAGAAAGGAACATGAAGACCCATAAGGATGCTCTCATTCCACCTAGACAACTTGTCGATGATGTTGTCAATATTATAAACTCTAGACTTTCTCATGCTTAATCTTTTGTTAAAGCTACTAACCACTTATCTTTCTATTGTAACTGGCTATGTAATTTTGAGGGTTTCTGAAGTATGCCCCTTAACCATTGTATATTTTGTTCACAGCTATATAATCAAACCAAACTTGGAAAAAAAATAGTAATTTTTATGGAGAAAAGGTGATAACTTTAGAGAGAGAACCAATTTTTTTTGGCCAAGTCCCTAGGTTGAGATAATAAAAAAAATTTGAGAGAACAAGTATAAATTTTTTAGATATAAGTACAAATTTTAGATAGAGAAAATGAAAAAATTTATAATTTAAAACGTGAGCTATATAATATTGAAATAAGTAAACTTTTAAAAATATGAAAGTAAATAAATAGGATTCAATGACAACCCACATCCTTATGTGAGTAAGTCCATTTTAAAAAATTTCTTTATTTGTAGTTTTAATTTCATTTTTAAAACGTGTAAAAAAATAACATAAAAAATGGAGAATATTGGTTTTTACCCCCTTTTTGAACAATTTTGATAATTATAATATTTTTAAAAAAAATATTATACAAGCTTATTACACACGTAATATTCGAACATGTACCTGCAATGCCCATGCAGTGTCCCTTGCTTCCTTTATTTGTAGTTTTAATTTCATTTTTAAAACGTGTAAAAAAATAACATAAAAAATGGAGAATATTGTTTACACCCTTTTTGGAACACTTTCAACATAGCAAGTAGCCAAACTCTCCTACTTTTAATGTGTTTGTGAGTTTGGAGAGATAAGAATGTGAGAGAAAATATAGAAGAAAAAGAGATAGAAATAGATTATAATTTTCACAAATATGATATTTGTGAGTTTTAATTAGAAGAAAAAACAAATGAATGAGATCTTAATTATATTTTTCTTTATTTGTGAGTTTAAAAAAAAGAAAAAGATGGAAAAATATTTTTACTTTTAAACTATACTATTACTATATTATCCTTACACATTAAGGTAATAAATAACATGATTTATAAAAGTTACTTCTAACCTTTTCCTCCTTTTCCCTCCCTCAAAATCCTACCACTTTTGCAAAAACTCATAAACATGATATTTGAAAGAATTTTAATTATTTTCCTTTCCCTTCCCCTCCCCTACAAAAAATCTTACAAACCCAGTATACAACTTGAATGAAGCCTTGGACAAACTTTTCAAAAGCTTCAACTTTGATTTCCCATCTGTTACAAAAAAAGTAATTGACAAAGAATAGAGAGATTTAACAATTCATGGCAAACCAAATGTACTAAGATTTCATTCTGCAAGTGTACAAAACTGCCATTTCATGCACTTGAAATTTACAGATCAGCCGATTTTGTTGTCAGCACAAAACTTGCCATCTATACATGTATGCTGCAGCTTAAATTCCCAGTTCCCACTGCCTATTTCGACATATAATCGGTCCGACTAATCGCCTTTTAAAACCCCATATCCGACCTAAATTCAAGGCAGTCCCAATATTGACCACGAAACTGAGCGATCCAACCGCCCTTCATCATCGCCCAACAGTCCACCAGAACCATCAATGTTAACATAGTAAGTTAAGAACAGAAGGAGAAACCAACTAGCTACTGAAAGGTAAAACTGTAAACCTGTTAGCATAATGATCCCTTGCAATTTCAAGGATTATATTTCAACACCATGCTGTCCAAAGTTCTCACTTAGGTAATGAGCATCCTCCTGATGACTGGATTTGATTCACTGGCACTTGATCATTGTCCCGATGCCTAGATTTGATCCACTGGCACTCACGAGTTCCGCTGCAATTAAATTACCTCTGCTCTTCTAAAATACTGCACTGTGAATGTACTCAAATTGTTGTCACAGTAACATAAAGAAACTAATTTATACTAAAATTAACTAGCCACACAATGAGACGCATACTAGCCACACAATGGAGACGAACCAACTACCAACAGAACCAACACAAAATATAGCTTTAGCTTTTAGATACAATTATGAGACGAGAACAAAAACAAACGTTCAGGGGATTAACCATTTATGGCCATTTAATTGCACAAAGATCTTATTTCAAATAAGAACATGCAGATACCAAATCTTGAATTGAAATACAACCAATTTGGTGTTCATATTTGGAAGCTGCCACATCTAGGATAGGCTTTTTACTAAGGAGACATGAACCAACACAAACTTTGAAATATTCAGCTAGGTTTCACCTGTTTCAGAATATCAATACGCTGCACCAACATAGAATGTCAACAACAAAAATAAACAAACAGAGGAAACCATTTACGGCCATTTAACTGAACTAAGATCTTATTCCAAACAAGTACACACAAGTACCAATTCATGCATTAAAAGAGTTGTAGATACAACCGATTTTTGTGTTCATATCTGGAAACTGCCACATCTAGTTTTGCCTGCAAAACCCATACCCACTTCTTGGTCCTTCTCAAGAAACTCCTCTCCCTCCTTTCCATTGTCAGAATAAAATTATAATTGTCGAAAAGGTCATAAAACCCTTACCCACTTCTTGGTCCTACCAGAACTGTTCTTAGTTTTGGAGAAAATGTTCCTACCCTTGAAAACTCATTGGCGCATTCTGAACGGACTCCGGTGCACTTTGGACATACCTTGGTGCACCTTGAACATACCCTGGTGCATTTTGAACATACCCTGGTGCAATTTGAGAAGACCCTGGTGCACTTTGAACAGACCCTGGTGCATTTTGACTTTGAACAGCTACTGATACACTTTGACCAGCTATTGGTGCACTTTGAACAGTTACTGGTGTAATTATATCCATGGAAGCAAGTTCTTCTAGTTCTTGTAAAGCCCCTACTGCAATGACTGCAGTTTCATTATTTAAGTATGGCTTTACAATGCTTACGGCTTGTTTGATTCTAGATTGCTGCAAACAGTAATGTAAAACACAAAATAAAATACTAATTTTACTGCTGCAACATGTTGATAATACCAAAACATTAATGTTAATAACATTAGATCTCGACTTACAAAATGCTCAACTCTCCCTTTAAGTTCTTGATAGGCAATCAACTGCTGTTGTTGTTCTGATGCTTGAATCGTTGCCACGGATGCATTCTATACTCCGAATTCCAAGCATTTATATAATAAAAATGAAATCAAAAATCCATAGAAATCAATATTCTATATTACATACAGCTAGTAGTAAGAAGATTAAAGTCCAGTCTTCAAGCTCAAGTAGTTTTATTATTGAGCTTCATCATGCAATATTTTTTCTATAGGCTTAGTAATAGAGAAAAGGGGAGCACTATTTCCACACGAATATTTGATATTTCCAAATGGACACCTCTCACATAAGAGAGTAGAGTGGGTCCCATCTTAGTGGAGTACATGTGAAAATACTAAATATACATGTGGAAATATCATTTTCCGTAAATAAATTACTTATTTAAAGGTCATGTCTGCCTAATTCCAATCCAAGCTGAAAATCTAAGAGATCAAAATAAGCAAATAAAGTTTGACAAGATCAAGATAGTTTATAGTCATATCAAATATATATATATATATATATATATATATATATATATATATATGATTTTGATAGCGTATTTACTAATTTTAATTAAATTGTACAATCAACTCATAATTAATATCCAAGCTGAAAATATACTTTAAGATACCAGAATGCAAATAAAGTTTGACAAGATCATAATACTTTATGACATATCAAAACTATGTAAATACAATGAAATTTAATATTATAACTAAATTGTTCATTCAATTCAGGATATTCATGTATGCAGAATCATCAGCTTCAATTGCTAAGTTAGAGAGAGAAAATGAAATGACAATATTTGCCAAAGAGAATTTCAATTTCCAAATGCACCTTTAATTAAAAATGCACACAGAAATGACTAAAAATGACATCTTAGGCACAGATGGAGTTCTTTTGCATAAAAGTTCACAATATTAAAAAGGTCACCACACCATTTATAGGCATGAATACATGTTAATTAAAAATAAAATTACCTTCTTGGGTCGGCCCAAAGGTTTTCCACCAAGTTTCCTGGGCTTCTTTGCTTCACCCATTTTGGGAGGCCGTCCAGCCCGCTTCACTGGCAAAACTACACCACCAGCTCCATTAACAGGCGCTACTGGAGTACCACCAGCCATCGCAACATTCTTCGCCGGCCGTCCCCTCGGCCTGCCAGCAGCGGCACTGTTCTTGGGCCGGCCTCTTGGTCTCTGTCCAATGCCAGGTCCAACCACTCTGGGTGGCCTGCCACGTCCCCTTTTGGAGCCACCATTGCCCATCAAAACAGACAACAACTTGGGCCGTCCACGGCCTCTCTTTCCCAACATGGGCCCCTGAGCCCACTCCAACCAAACCATTATTGACCTTAGTTGGACGCCCCGACCTCCTCTTACCTACTGTACTCAGCGACACAACCGACCGAACCGGATCAACCACAGAGTTGACCTTGGGCTTAGTGGGCCGCCCTGGGCGCCTCTTAACAGGCCCATCAACCTGCCCAATCGGCACCATTGTAGGTACCGCACCAGGGTCGAATGTTGGGACACCAGTATCCGGCCCACCAACCTGAACAGAGGACGCTGGCCAACTAAATGTTGCTGGTGATCCATCAGTACGAGGACCAACATCAACCATACCACCACTGGGCTGAATCGCAGGTCTGGCCTTGGGCGGACGACCAGGCTTCCTTTTGGGCCCATCAGAATTCTGACCCGAACCAGATCTAGGGAGCATGTACGAGTGCTTCACCATGACGAGTTGACCATTGGTTTTCATTCTTTTGAGTTGCTGTGCCAACACCGAGCTATGACTCGGTGACAAACTCGTATACTCGTTTTCTATATACTTAGCAATAGCTTGCCTGCTTGAGCCGTCCTTCTCCTTCATAGCTACTAAAGCAGCTGTAATCATCTAAACCAAGAAAAACCCAAATCGTTAAATACAAATATGAGCTAATTTCTAGAGAGAATATATATCTGTGTATATATATGTATATATATTTGCAGATAGAAAGAAAACGAGGGTTTGTACATCGGCATAAGGCGGGTGGTTAAAATTAGGGGCGTGATTTGGGGTGGGGTTGGCTGCGTAAGCTATTGGAGCCGCCGGTCTAGTCGCCGGCGGCAGATCTGTTGGAACCTGCATAGGAGAGAGAAAATAATGTATTTCTAGAGAGAGAATATAAAAAAAAAAGTTTTTGTGAAGAGATAAAGGTTAAGGAGAGTTTGGTATATTTTAAGTTTTATTTTTTGAGATTTGGATGGGAGAAAATTGGGAGTGATCGGACCGTTGAAAAAAATGCCCCATTTATTTTTGGCTCAGCTAGATGATGACGGTTGGATCGAATTGTCATTATCTTCCTTATTATTTCACTTTTAATCTATCTAACAAAATTGAACTGATTTTGAAATTTTCCGTTCACTTTAATAAATTATTTGGGCAGATTAAAATTGGGATAAATCTCATAATAGTGCCAAAGGCACAGAACACAGCTAGTATTATAGATATGATCTAACCTATAATTTCATTTAATTCCTATTTACAAATTATTTATATATTCTTCTTCCCTTTAATTCAAATATATGTAGTTTGGTAGAAGTAAATAATTAGTTTGGGGTTTAAATCCACTTTTCAATATAATGATCCCGGTTTACAAATATATTATTGGTTTATAAATATATTATTAGACTGAAATTTTTAAAAATTGTTTAATTTTTAAAAATCGTTATAAATTTTGTCTAAACGAATTGACTTTTAACAACAAAAAATTAAAAAATAATATTTTAAACTAATTATGCACGTGAACTTGTCATATAATATCCACACGTTAAAAATATATGAAAAATAAGAATAAATCTGAAAGTTGAAACAAACTAAATAAATGAAATCATGGATAAAAACATATATCTTAATAATTTTATTAACTTGAAAAAAAACATGAAAGAAATTTTGTTTACAAAATAAAATATATCTCAATCAATTAAAATAAAGAACAATATGTAATTATATAACAAATCGATTAAACAACTTAAATAATTTAATAAAACTCATTAAACAATATGGATTTGAATTTAAAGTGTTTAAGTTGTTTATTATGTTTAATTAAGTTAAATTGCTCTATTATTGTATTCCATTTAATACTCCACGTTTTAAATTTTTTTATTTTTCTAACTCTGTAATTTATTTATATATTTTTGGATATACTTTTAACGTTTTACAAAATTTTAATTAATGTTAACATATAAATTTTTTATTTTGATGGTCACATGGAGAAATGTGTGGGGATACATTTGTTACTTGTTATTAAGGTGGTAAAACTGAGCAAACAATTCGGACTCGATTCTTATTCGTTCGACTAAAAGTTCGATTCGAGCTTGACTCGAAATATAAATAATTCAAATATGAGTAAATTTTAAAGTTCGATAAATTACTCAAATCTCCTCAAATTATAATTTTCTATTGATACTCGGATCATATTCGTTCGAAAAGTTTAAACTGTTTGGACTCGATTCGAGATCGTAGGGATAGATTAAGATATATTATATTTATATTAATATTGAAAAGTTTAAATTTATTAATATTGAAAAGTTTAACCCAATTTGTTTGAATAAATAAGCGTAGGGATAAATTAAGATATATTATATTTTTACAATTGATGATTTTGCATAATATATTAAAGAGAGAGTAACATTTAGGGGGTGATATATTTAGTTAAGCTATTTGGATGATTACTCAAAAAGTTTATTGAGCAGCACCGTATCGATGAGTTGGACTGTTGGACGCATGCCAATTGCACCAAATGCTAATAAATGAAAAAACGACCAATGCGTTGGACGCATGCCAATTGCACTAAATGCTAATAAATAAATAAACGACTAATTTAAATTTTAAAAATTGTATATAAATAAATATGTGTATTTAATTTATATTTATTGGATGCCAACATATTTAAAAGTATATATATATAGGGTCTCCATCCACAGTAACCGGTTGTTGGAGGAGCAACCTATTTTGGTCAGCCGCTACAAGCTCTACCGGCTTATAAAAAAAAATTGTCTAAGGCCGGTAGAGCTTGTAGCGGCTGGCCAAAATGGGTTGTTCCCCAACAACCGGTTGCTGTGGATGGAGACCTATATATATATATATATATATATAGGGACCGGATCTGGTCCGGGAGTCCGGATTTTAACAAAATCCGGACCTTTTTTTTTTTTTTTTTTTGCTTTTTTTTTTTGAAACAACTAAAAAAAAAAAAAAATTTATGGAACTGAAATTTTTCAATAATACAGTGTTTTGGGTGTGATTTGGATGCCTATAACGAAACATGTCTGTACAGTCTGGGCAGACTGTACATACATTGGTTGGTGTGGGTGTTAAAAACACACCCAAAACACTGTATTATTGAAAAATTTCAGTTCCATAAATTTTTTTTTTTTTTTTTTAGTTCTACAAAAAAAAAAAAAAAAAAAAAAAATTTGGGTCCGGATTTTGGGTCCTGTCCGGGAGTCCGGACAGGATCCATTCTGTATATATATATATATATATATATATATATATATAATACTAACATTGTTTAGATTGAATTATCTTTATCTTCTTTGTTATTTCACTTTAACTATAGATGATCTAAGCTATAATCTCCTTTAATTCAGTTTTAAACGGTAAGAAGATGATATTTTCACAACAAAATCGACGCTATAGATCCTCTTTCATTCATTTTTCCTCTAAAAACACTCCTGACTTAGCATTAAGTCGGTTTTATTTTGTTCTTATATATTAATTATACTTTTGTTCTAGAGAGAAATGTACTTAGAAAGTTTGAGTTGGATATTTTTTATGTAGTTGAATATTATACCTAGTTGAATATGATATTAAATAATCCCCATATTAAGTAATTTTATTAATTGACGCATAATTTCCCAAATATTGCATACACCCGATGGTTGACCCATTGCAGATCCGAGTTCCGATCGTAAGAAAATACTCTCTCCATTCCTAAATAAGTGTCGTTTAAAATTTTTGTATATGAATTAAGAAAGTTATTTAATACTATCATTTAATAGTTAAAATGTGTAAAATTTCATCACTACCCATTTATGGGAAGTTGATATAAGAAAGTAAATAATTTATTCTTCTAGAAAGTAATAAACGACAAATAAATTGAAATAAATTTTTTCTTCTAAAACGTCACTTATTTAAGAATAGAATGAGTAACATTATAAGCACATTGGGCACATGCTTAGATGTACTTGGAAGGTTTGATGAGTAAAGAATTTCTCCAACAAATCATCATCTGAAAAAGGCAGCTGAATGTAACTCCATGGCTATAAATCTGCCAATTAATGCACATTGCACAAATATAATATTACAGAAAGGTTAATATCTCCCAAATTATCCAGAAAGTCTAAAGAACATATTATCAATAGTATCCAACTATTTTAGATTTTAGTAGCAAGTTCAAGAAAGTATAAGCTTATTGAGTCCTTCTATGTATTGGGACAATTGTGTCGAATTACAATTGTGAAACATACCAATACATGAAATTGAATAGAATTATAGGAAGGACCCACTAGAATTATCAGTAATACTTATCATGTAACTAAAAAAGACACACATTCACATCATTTTCCAAGCCTATTAATCAAGGTCAGTTTATTGCAGAAAACAATAAAAATAAAGTCGAATACACTGCATTCCCTCAGCCTCTAGTCCATGCAGTCCACCACAGAAGTTTCAAGGCTGGCCGCCAGGAAAGTTTGATCACCCTGCACTCCTACTGGTCTCTGGTTTGGTTGCTGGGTGCCCTGTAAATCTGTCGCAGGTAATCGGTAATTATAAGTTTAAGCCCAGCAAGTAAAGACTAGAACTTAAGCACTAAAGTTGTCTCAATGTCCTCCTGTATATAAAGCTAAGTTAGTTACATGGATTCGGATAGAGTGTCCGGTCGGACACGGATACTTTGAAGAGTCCGACACGGATACTCATCAATTAAGTGTCCAACACCCATTACACTTGTCTAAGTGTAGAGTTTCAGACACAAGTACTTCAGAGTGAAGTGAACAGTTCATGTAACATAGACATGCAGTGATAGCTGTTTCCTAATTTTTAGATTAATCTCAATTTATGTACTTGTTATTTCTTTGTCCTCCCATTTGTTTTCCGATAAATGCCATGTAACCAAGCACTAAGGTAGTATTAAAAATATTAGTATTCTTTTAAAAAAATAGGATAAAAATGTACTAATATATATAATTTTGCCCACCACAATTTTGAGAAGTACATTTTCAGTATTTCTTGCCTACCTAGAAAATTTCCTTGTGAAGCCACTGAGTACAGATATAAAGCAAGTACTATTTGAATTAAGCAAGCTCAATGGAAGGCTGACCGGCTCCAGGAGGAGTTTCTCAATATCTTCTAGTCTCCGTGTTTGGTTCGTGGAACTGGTGTCTAATTCGAGGAAATGCAGCCATGAGGATTTGTCGTGTTGGGTGCAGCAGCAGTATTGCTGAAGTCAGATTAGGATTGGCTGCCTAAGTGAAGAGGCTGCGGCATCTCGGAGGTAAAATACCAATGAAGGCAAACAATTAAAGAATAATCGAAATAATTAAAGAGACAATGATGCAACTTGATTCTGATCTCTCTGTAAGCATATCAAGAGTAGTAAATCCAAGAGAATAGCTGGAAACAATTTGTTTTCCACCAAATTTTCCAAACTGCTGAAGAAATTAATTGAATAGAGTTTCCTCTAATTAATGGCACAAAACGGTCTCACAACCCTAAAATTCTGGAATGGTCCTTCAACCATTAAATTTAGGAGAAGAAACAAAAAAAATTCATCTTTTATTTGATTTCAAAATATTTTCATCTACAATTTTAATATCATAATTATCAATTTATCATTATCTCTTATTCTCATACATTTTGAATTTAGTTAAGTGGGTTTTTAATTAATATATTAGCATACTATAATACAAAAAAGTATAAATAATACAATAATTTTCTAACAAAACCCGTGTTCCGCACATGATCATGAGCTAGTTAATTAAATTATGTAATCATGATCACACAGATGAAAAAATAAAAGTAAAGAAAAGCACAGTGCTTTAAATAACCCATGGAGTAATACATTTAGGACTTCAATAACAAGACATTAGGCATGACTATAAAAATTAAAGGGCTAAATGATACCATTAGCTTTATGCTACTAAATTTAGACTTTATTTGGTCCAAATAATGTGTTTTTGATCCAAAAGATCTAAGTTACATACTGAGAAAGGGAGTAGTGAATGACTCTTGAAGTTCTTTTTCACCATTCAAGTTGTTCAAGCCTTGAATTACAATGTTCTGTTGTGCAGGTTGAATTAAATGCAAGGGAAAAATAATTAAATACTCTATTTGTTTCAAAATATAAGAATATTTTCATTTGCATTTTGCATATCATTTTACTCTTATATTTTGGAACGAAGTAAGTAATATCTTAGCAATATTGAATGAAGAAGAAAGGTACATAGTGAATAGTGAATAGTGAACTTCAAGCCGAGAAATTCATACATGAACTTCCAGCTTAGCAGACTAATTTCAGTTCGGAAATACAAGGAGTGAAGTGGTACACAACAATCATAGCAGAATTGATTTGAATTCAAAACAGTTGTAATTACAAACCTGGAGATAGCTCACAACTTGCATCCTCGTCAAGCCAGGTACATTCGTCTGATTGAATATCTCCAAGGGTAGAATCCTATTTACAAAAACCATGCAAGAAATATTCAAAACCATAATACTGAGATCTACAACCCCAAACATTTGTATTAAATTATAATAGTTTAGAAATAAAAATTGATGCAAAGTTTAAAGAAAGAACCATACTTCCTTAACCCAGCTCTTTGACAGCATCTTAAAACTCAGTTTTAAGTTGTTCGGTCCATTTAACTGTAACATTCTTCATGATCTTTCAACTATTGTCAGTATCTGGTTCACATTCTTCATTCATCTTTGGAAAAAATCTGGTTTGCACCCTTTTATTTGACCCACAATATCTGTCCGCTTCATTATTAGCTTCAAGTCCATTTTGCTCTTTGATACAACCTTTTCTTCTCATTTTATGCTTCTTGCGCATGACATGTTGCGAGAGGTTTTGTAGAATTTCCGTCATAATAGGATTCATAAGAAAAAGATATGCTCCATTTTGATAGCATTGGTCACCGCATTGCTTCAAGTATGAACATGTTATGGTAATTATGAAAGAAAGAAAGTTTTTAAATGAAGAATATTATATAATAAAGATTAATTTAAAATGTTTGGAAGAGAATTCATGGGAATTGTATACACTCACATATTGTTTGCACATCCATATTAATTGTCCGACGAAGAAGCTCAAATACATCCAGTTCAGGTAGATGAACGTCAGTAAGCATAATGTCAATATGTTACGATTTTTTTTAGAAAGTATGGATAATGCTTTATATCCAAACTCAGCCGTGGTGACTGCAAAATAAGATCCCTAGAAATTAGTCACTGGCAAATGTTCTACTGTAAGAACTGTATTATACCAATACTTTGCTTTGTACATAGAAGAGTTTTTCAAGAGAGCATAGCTTCGTTTCTTGAGCTAAATTCTAGCTCATTCTGGGTTCAAAACGCTATGAGACAGTTCGTTCCATATACAAAATAACACAAATATATTCAAAATATAATTATCGCTAAGTATCAGGTAGGAATCAAGTGTTAATTTTCATTCTATGTATAAAGTAATTAAATTCTAGATCATTCTGGGTTCAACCTCGTGAGACAGTGCAGTCCATATCCAAAATAGCACACAAACAATTCAAAGGAAAATCATCCCAAAATATTAGGAAGGAATCGAGTATTAATTGTCATTATATGAACAGTGAAAACTCTGGATTAATGATATTATGTATTAAAGAGGAAGAAGAAGAAACAAAATGACTCTACAGAGTTCAACATGGTGGGACATATCTAGGAGAAATTTACATTGGAGACCTTGTTTCAGATGATTTTAATTAATAGAGTACTTCTACATGCACAAATTTTACACAAAAACTAGCGCACACGGTTACAAGGAAAAAATAGGTAACAATATTTGAGTCCTACCATTTTAAATATTGATGAGGTTGACAAACTTCTTACACCATTTATTTTTAAATTCATTATCTGGGTGAATACTATTTCTGAACAGCTTGTGCACATAGAATTATTCTTTTAGTTAACTTACAACCATTCAATTATCTTAAATTTTAAAGGGTCCATAATTTGGGGCATAATTAGTGTAAATTTATGGTGGAGGGAATGAGTATTACAAATTAGATTATTTTAAAAGCATGTAATTATTTTAGATTTTGTAGGATACATTTTGGATAAAAAATATCTAAATCATTTAAGCTATAAAAATAAAGTCTAAACCAAGCCCATTCGTGATTTTATATACATTATAATTATAGGGAAGTATACATGTCAAAATTATAAAGCTAATAGACTCCATGTAGGATTATTGTATTTAATTACAATAACTAAATATTATTGGGTCCACTATTTAGAGAAAAATAATTCAATTCTCTAATATACATAAAAATGGCTCAAGTCGTTTTGTTGATCTCAAAAGGTTCTCCCATGAATAGTAAGTGAGTCCTATATTTATGTGAAAGGGGCCTTGTAGAAATAACTAATTAATATGTGGAATAACACTCCTTTATATATGTATATAAATGTAGATTTGATACCCATGCATACAATCAATTTAAATGCCAAGCACCATAAAAAAATTTATTTTCACTAGTAAAAGTGATATTTCCACAAGATCTTCCTTACATGAATAGTAAATGGGGTTCACGCTTACGTAAGAAAGACCTTATGCAAATATCAATTTTTACTTATAAAAATAATACTTTACCAAAGGGGAAAGAACATTTACGGCAAAAGAAGATAATTTTAATTTGGTAGTGCAAATCCAAGTACCATAGGAAAGCATTGAAACAAAATTTCCTAAAAGGTTCATTTTATTTAGCTTCTTATCCCACCTTACATGCAACAAAATATATCCGTTTCATTTTTTTCTAAAATGATTAAAAAAAGGACAACAAAAAGAAGCAAAAATCATACTCCCTTCGATTCACAAAAAGAGTCTCATTTGGCACAACCAAACATTTGTAGAAGTGATGAAGCATACCAGAAATACAAGACATGTAGCAAGTATAATTTCAAGCGAAAGAAATAAAAATATAAAAGAAGAGATATCTAGAAAGAATTAGCTTCAAGAATCTCAAAGTAGAGTTTATCTAGGACACAATCAAAGATAAGAATATATATATATATATAGGTTTGACATTTATTCTTCCAAAATCTAAATGTTCTCACCTTTCACCTAATAATACGAGTTCATTATTGACTTTCAACTTTTTAAAGTCAACTCGAGACATTTTCAAACCCTTATCATTTCATATTTTTTAATGAATCAACTCAATTTTGAGTTTGGAAATGTAAAAATTTATTTTCAAAAGCCAACAATGAACTTATAATATGGAACGGATGAAGTAAATTGCACTTCCATGACACCATTAATAAAACAAAAACAAATGCATGTAAATTAATATGGACCAAGTTGCTTTTTAAAGCCGATAGCAAATGTTCTTTCAAGATAAGTTTCAAGTGAGTGTCTTGATGTAATAAACAAAAGTGACAAAATAAGTTGGAATTGACCAAGACCGCAATTTGGTCGTAGTATCATTAAGAAAAGATGTAATTAATCGAAAACCTTACGTACACCATAATAGTTGGAACTCAGATCGAGCAACCGAACCAGTGGTGTCCATGGAGTGGCTGAGCCGGTGATCAGGGGTAGACGTAGGAATTTTTGACAAGGGTGGACGCACTTATAATTAAATAATAAAATTCACCAATTATAAATACATAAAAAGTCGCTACAAATTATTCTTCAAGACTTGATTTTTTGGGCATGAGATATAACTAATTGACTCGTGTATGTTCAGTAGAAGAAAATTCGGATCGATGACGTTTAGTAGCGGTAGTTTTTAAAAAATATTTATTCATATATCTATTCATCCAATTTCAAATACAAATTTACAACATAATAGATAAAACTAAATAATAAATTTAATAATATGAACAAATCATACCCACTAGTATGGTCCTAAAAAAAGACTAAATTCCAAATTGCACCCTAAACTTCAACTCTAAAATTGATTTTCACACCCTAAACTTTATTTTAAATTAAATGAACTCTAAAATTTGAGTTTTAATACAATTTGCATCTTTCACACCAAAGTTTAGGGTGCAAATTATTTTGATGTAGAAAGCGTGGAGGATGCAAATTGTTTTGAAACTCAATAGTTAGTGTGCATTTAATTAAAAATAAAATTTAGGGTGCAAGTCGATTTTAGGGTTAAAGTTTAGGGTGCAATTGGAAATTAGTCTAAAAAATTATATATTCACAATTCACGTCTTTATTGATTTAAATACAACATCAAATGACACACATGCCGAAAACTTCAATATATACTACTCCCTCCGTCCCAAATTAATTGCTCAGTTTTGACTTTTTAAAGTCAAATTGACCATTTTTAAAACTAATCTTTTTACTATTTTTGTTAAAATATAGGTGAAGAGATTATAACCAAAAGAAAGTATATACAATTTATTACTAACCCTAATTTTTATAATTTTAGAAATATATTTATATATGCTTAATTATTAATACTAAAAATAGTCAATTTGGCTTTAAAAAGTCAAAACTGAGCAATTAATTTGGGACGGAGGAAGTATAAAATTAACGAGTATGTATCGATGTAATAATTAGCATGAATTAATAAAAATAAAAATTAAATAATTAACTACTCATATATAATTAATAAAAAATTGAGAAATTTTTTATGATATTTAATTTTAACCTTAAAATCTGGAAAAATTAAATAAACTCGTGAACACAAAAATTGAAATTTGAATTTGAAATAGAATATTAAAAATATCTAATTGTTGATAGGTGATCTAATGTTTTTTTAAGGAGGAGACCACTTTTACTATATTACCCCTATATTTATAAAAAAAATCCGAAAAATATTAAAAATATCTAATTGTTGATAGGTGATATAATGTTTTTAAGGAGGAGACCACTTTACTATATTGCCCCTATATTTATAAAAAAATCCTAAAAATCAAGGGTGGACGTTTGCCCACCCTTGCCTACATGTGCATCTGCACCTGCTGGTGATTCTCGTTGGATCATTGTCCCCAACAATCTAGGTACAATGAATCCAACATAATAACATGATTTACTCCTTGTGTTTGGACTTACAAATTTGACTATTATTATCATTGTAATGGCCACTTATATGGAAATTACAAAAGAAACAATCATCGACCATAATTGGTGTTGAATGTGTTCGTCCTATAAAAGTATTGTGATACTTTCAGTTTGTGAGATAGCAAAAGAACCGCAAAAATTCTAAATAAATTCTTTGAGAGGAGATCACATAGCCATATTCACCATTGAATCCAAGAGAGATTTAGTCCTTGTGTTTGGAATTAAACAGCTAACTATTATTATCATTGCAATGGTGATTTATATGGAAATTATAAATTACACAATCAACGACCATAATTGGTGGTGATTGGTGTTTGTTGAGAGACTTTCCATTTGTGAGATGGAGTAAAAGAAATGCCAAAATTTTGAGAAAGATAAATAATTACTTTGAATGTTCATCACATAGCCATATTCACCGAGAACATTGTAACACTCAGTTGCACATCGAAAGATATGGGAAAAGTTTGTATGTATATAAAGAATTAAGTTACTAACAATAGTACCTTCAGTCATGACATTTTGGATAAGTCTGTGGTGGGCTATGATGACCCAAGAACATACTATTGGACTAATGGTTTAAGGCCTTGTTTAGATAGATTCGATTCGGACTTGGGATTTGACCTTGGATTCGGGATTTGACTCAAGTTGTTTCATATGATATTACTAAAGCCGACTCTCGATAGCTCGGGTCGTGTTATCTGATCCGGTTGTCGGAGGTGGAAACACAAAGGTTGGTGGTATTAGGAGATGGGGACACGAAGTCAGCTGGTAATATCCCACAATAGCTAGAGGCAAAGATCAGTGTGCCGTGTGTGATCGATTCTGACGAGGACGTCAGAATTTTAAGTGGAGGAGTTTGTAACACCTAAGTCTCACGTCGAAAGATATGAGAAAATTTTGTTCGTATATAAAGAATTGAGTTACTAACAATAGTACTTTCAGTCATGACCTTTTGGATGAGCCTGTGGTGGGCTAAGATGACCCAAGAAGATATTATTAGGCTAGTGGTTTAAGGGCTTATTTGGATGGATTTAATTCGGACTTGGAATTTGAACTGAAATTTATTCTGAACTCGGGATTTACCCAGGTTGTTTCAATCATATTCACAATTGACTCTTGAATATTGAAGCTTTCGTGTCGGTGGAAATTATAGCCGGTTCTCATCACCAATGATTGTAGTCCAGTCACCTTTAAGCTCGTGGTGTTGTGATTAAGAGTCTGATTCTTGTGAATTTTGGGATTTATAAGAAGCTAAAAGGTTATGCTTCAATAGGATAATCGGATCCAGATTTTATTTTAGGCTTATCCATTTTATAACATGTTTCCATGTTGGATTATTCTTTGGCTTTCAAGTTAACACTTTTGTGTGTACGTCTTTATTATTCAATTAATTAAGCGACTGATATTTTCTCAAATAAAAAATATCTCCACAAGATACTCGACGGATAGAAAAAGATTATTAATACCACTGCCACCGAAGAAAAAATGATTATACACGTTTGTAACTTTTTTTGCGTAACTTTAATTTCATATATTGGAGCAAATATCATACTCTCCTCTAATTTGTCCATTTTAATTTATGTGCCCCATTGTACCTTCTGACATCCTTTTGAGGATTGGGGTAGGATATGTGTACGAGAATTTACATATAATGAGATTACATCCTTTTCCAAAATGATAATAGCCATGTTAAAATCAAAAACAAATGCTCTTTCATTATGGAAAAAAAACAATAATAAATTATGATTATTGAGGATGTCTTGGACCATGACTTCCTTGTCCAAAATACCAATAATCCAAAATACCAATGTTATATATTTAGATTTTAGGGTGGAGATTTGGGGAAGGAATAAGAGAAAAAACGCAATCAATATTTATAATAAATCATTTCATTCTAAAACAATGTACAACCACATTTATAGTAATCCTATAAAACTTTCCTAACTTATTTTAGATTGTAATAAGATAATTACCAAAATTACAAATAGAAACAAATTAGATAAGATTCTACGAATCTTTTACTTATTAGACTTTTGCTTCTTATAGCCACTTCGGCATAACATGGGCATCTAAATTCTCTCTATTGATTCAACAAAATCTCGAGGCCTCGCCCTGCATCATATATAAGACACCCATTGATTAAACCCATATAGTCCACAAGATGTACCAAAAGCCCATGACTAGTTATACGTAGTAGTCAATGTAGTTTATAATTTTGAGACTAAAACATTTACCTCCTTTTCTTTGCTGATAAATTTTTAACTTCAACATTAGGCTAGCTATAAGGATATAAACAAACTCAAATGCTCCTCAAAAGATATAAGGCTATAAACAAGCCGAGCTTTGGCTTGTTGAGCTTTAACTTGACTAAAAGTTAAACGAAATCAAGTTGAACCGAGTATTTAAACGAGCCTCGATATGTTGCTCGAGTTCGAGCCTAAACAAGCTCAAGTCGAGTCGAACTTTGGTGGAGTTCAACCAAATTAAAATAATTAAATTAACTTTTTAACTTTTTATATAATAATATTTGAAAATAGTTATTTTCAATAATTAAATACTAAACGAGCAGAGATTTAGCAACGAGGCTAACTTAAATGAGCCGAGCTCGTCGAACATAGTATAGTTCAAAGCTCGGCTCGTTTAATTAAACAAATTGATTTCTTGTTCGACTTGATAAACGAACCTGAGTCGAGCAGAGCCGAGTCGAGTTTGCTAACAGCTCGGTTTAGCTCTAAAAGTATACAATTGAATGTAACATCCATATATTTGACGAAATCATTGATTTTAACTTTTCCACCTATATTTAATTTTACCTTCCTAATAATTGCTAATGAGATGAAAAAATTATCAAAAAATCCTCTAATCTATTCTTTCTTTGTAACCCCAAATCAGTTACAACATCGATGAAATCAAATGTGAATTTGTTTGAAAGGGAGGAGAGAGGATAGAGTGAGAGGTGGTTGGGAGTGGATCGAGAGAAATTGATTAAAAAAGTCTGCAATTGCCCAACAAACAATATTCTTTTGTCAATCAAATAGAATTAATATAGAGTTTTTCAAGACCTAATCCCCTTCTATTCTAAGGTAATAAAAATCCCAACAAAAACTAAAAGAGAGAGAGAGAGAGAGCATGGTGCAGATTAGACACCATTTGAATCCCCTGTTGTGATTTCTAAAATTTAAAATCACATTTATAAACCGCAGATGCAATGTGAATGCGGTGAGGATGCAATTTCTTGTGTTGTGTTGTTGCACATGGCAATAATGGGGATGCAAACCACAAATTATTTCCTTAAGAGCAACAAGAACAAGTATTACTAACAATAATTAAGACTACCGGAATATAGTTAATTGTTCTAGAAATAAGAATATAGCACTAACAAAAGGTTACCTAATACGTTTATATGTACATTAATTATGATTTAGCTATTCTCAACATATATAGTAAAATTGGTACTTATCAACCAAGTATCTGACTTTCTATATCCAGTATTTTAAATATAGCATGGTAATTATGATTCAGCTATTCTCAACGTATATAGTAAAATTGGTACTTATCAACCAAGTATTTGACTTTCTATATCTAGTATTTCAAATATAGCATGAATTTATTGAACAATAAGGAGCTTAATTGCAATATACATTGTAGTCAAAAAAATGGGGAAAAAATCTCAGTTAAAGATGTTAAAAACAAATATACTACACATTAGAAGTAGGAATTAGATTGCACCAACTAAATACGAAAATGCCAATATGAAATGAATCCAAGAAAGAGCAGTAAACTAACTTGCTAATAAAAAGATTGAGATTAACGTAATAATAATATTATTTAGTTATAAAATGATAACTAACTTAACAAAATTATATATTTCGAATTAATGGAGTAATATACTTACATGAGAAGTACTAAAATGCTCACACTAAAACTATGGTAATAACTGAATAACTAAATCAAACAAATATTATACCATACGTGAGGAGAACGATGTCCTTGCTTGATTTGATTGTGGGGTAACTGACCCAGGTTTTCGCGAATATCTTGTCCTCTGGGTGTTTACTTTGTTCATCTATTATTTTCAAAATGAACCTACAAAATAAAGTACAAATAAATGAGATAAAGGTTGGATAAATACCAAATAATTCTGTCCACTAGTGTTTTGAGTAAAATTTCCTCAAAAACAAAAGTTAAATGGGTAAAATATTACAGGTCTATACTTTTTGCCCCAAATTTTAATGCATCTGGTAAGGACAGGGCCGGCCCTGAGTTTTTCAGGGTCTAAAGCGACAAAAAAAAAATTGGGCCCTTTGCGAGTTGCTATTAAGATGGGTATAAAAAAACTAAGAACTTTCTCTGAACAAAAGAGCATAAATACGAAAGAATACCAAATATAATAACCGACTATTTTAATATTTTCAAAGCATCATTCAGAAATTTTGGGCCTAGAGGAATGAATAAGTTGCAACTCAATTCATGGTCAAGTAAATACATTAAGGGTTCATAAATTCAGGGTTTCGCGAGTTTTGTGAAAATAAATGGTTTAGATGTTTTCAGGAATTTTACAGGGTATTCACTAATATTGCCAAAAAATAACAGGGAGAAAACATTAAACTGGTGAATGGGTTAATCCAGGGAGGACTTATAAAAAGCATAAGCAAATAAGATATGGTGAGGAGGAGATTGAGGCTTTGAGGTTTCTTGGGCCAAGGTATGTACCTTAAAAGGAACAATTTACAAAAGGAGTACATCTCTTGTTTAAAAACTAAGAAAAAGAGATATAAGAAAAATGGGCCTTAAAAAGTTTTGGGCCTAAAGCCTGGGCATCTTGGGCTTTAGCCCAGGGCCGGTGCTGGGTAAGGAAATGTCTGAAATAATAATGGAGTATTTATATTTACATAAACCATGAAAGTAATTTAAAACTAAAACAGATCAAATAGATGAAATTCAATACCTCAAAATTCAAAGGGAGATTGAACCGGTGGCAATAAATGAGATATAGAATAGACAAATGCCCTAATAGATTTTCAATCGAGTTTGATAAAAAAAATTCTCCATCACCAATTTGTCAATTAACTTAAATGGGTAATTGTAACTTATCTAACGACCGTAAAGTATCCAACATCGAAATGTTCAAAAACTAACGCAGGAGGTGCATTTGGTTTACAAAAAAAAAACTTTTGGGTGTTTTGGGGGTACAAGTTGAATTTTTTAGAAAACTTTAACGTGCAAATTTAACTTAAACGTGTATAATTTATTAAACACACATACACATAAAAAAGGAAGATCTATTCCAGGCAATAACAATACCTCAACACATAAATGATGGATAAACGTATTTTAACAATTCACCAACATGAATTAAGGCTACCAAACAGAGTAGCATCAATCTCATAAGTCTGCACACAGAACCTATCAGCTATATTAAACAAAAAAAATCAAAAAGAAAAATAAATGCATTAATTCGATACCTGTAAACATTTCCGCCGGAACAGCGAGAATACCAAGCTTCCCAAAGGGGTGAGTTCGTATATGATAATCTAATTTTTAAACAGAGAAATCACGATCGGATAAAACAACGGCGAACTGATTACTTATCATAATCACCGGCATAAATAACAATCGGAATCTTAAAAATAAGTGAGTATCAATCATTAGATTTCACGTAATTGCTTTGAAAGAGATAGGAGCATTGGTTTTTTTAGGTGCGGCTGTCTGTGCACGACATATGCGGGTATTTAAACGGAACAACCTAGGTCAAGACAAAATTAAAGGAATATACTAAAGTACCCTCAATTAATATAAATATATAAAAATTCAATTAATATTTTATTTGATTGAATAAAATGAGTGTAAAATCTTAATATTATCCTTCAAAATTTATTGAAAAAGATGAAAAATAATTAAATTAAGACTAAAAGACAATTTGCACCCCAAACTTTATATCATTGTTGACTTTTGCACCCCAAACCAAAAAAGGTATCTAAGTACACCCCAAACTTCATTATACGTAACAAAACGCACACTTTTTTCACTTAACCGGTGAAAATTGTCGGCTAAAGCTGTAACACAAGTTTGGGGTGCAAATTGTCTTTTAGTCTTAAAAATTGGCAAAAATAATTAATTTTAAATAAAATAAAATAATTTTAAAATAATTAATTTAAATAAAACATTTAATTTTAAAAATAAAAATAAAATAATTGATTTTAAAATAAAATAATTAAAATAATAAAACAGATTTTTTTTGGTAAAAAATTCTGTTTTTACTAAAAAAAATATTTTTACAAAAATTGTAAAATAAATTTGTGTTTACAAAATTGCAAAATACAATTTTTTATAAAAAAAATCTATTTTTACAAAAATTGTAAAAAATAAAATTGTGCTTTACAAAATTTTAAAATAAAATTTTTTTTAAAAATTGTGTTTAAAATCAGAATTTTTTAAAAACTTAAAAAGTAGATTTTTTTTCAATTTTTTTGTAAAAATAGATTTTTTTTTAAACATTTTTTTGTAAAAATAGAATTTAAAAACATAATTTTTTTAAAAAAAATTTGTCTAAAACAGAATTTAAATTCTGTTTTTGTTTTTAAAAACAGAATTTTTTTTAAGTTTTAAAAAAATCCTTTTTTTAAATACAATTTTGTAAAACAAAATTTTGTATTACAATTTTTGTAAAAACATATTTATTTAAAAAAATTGTATTTTACAATTTTGTAAACACAATTTTACAATTTTGTAAAACACAATTTTATTTTATAATTTTTATAAAAACATAATTATTTTTAAATTTTTTTGTAAAAGTAGTATTTTTTACAAAAAAAATCTGTTTTACAATTCTGTTTTTACAAAATAGACTAAAAGACAATTTAAATTCTATTTTAGACAAAAAATTTAAAAAATTCTATTTTTTAATTCTATTTTTACAAAAAAAATGTTTTAAAAAATTCTATTTTTACAAAAAAATTGAAAACAATCTACTTTTACAAGTTATTAAAAATATATATTTTTAAACACAATTTTGTAAAACACAATTTTATTTTACAATTTTTGTAAAAAAAGATTTTTTTTAATAAAAAATTGTATTTTACAATTTTGTAAACACAAATTTATTTTACAATTTTTGTAAAAACAAATTTTTTTTTAAATTTTTTTGTAAAAACTGAATTTTTTACAAAAATAAATGTTTTATTATTTTAATTATTTTATTTTAAAATTAATTATTTTATTTTTATTTTTAAAATTTATTATTTTAATTAAATTAATTATTTTAAAATTATTTTATTTTATTTAAAATTAATTATTTTTGCCTATTTTTAAGACTAAAATACAATTTGCACCCCAAACTTGTGTTACAGCCTTAGCCGGTCACTTTTGACCGGTTAAGTGAAGAAAGTGTGCGTTTTGTTACGTATAATAAAGTTTGGGGTGTACTTAGACACCTTTTTCGATTTGGGGTGCAAAAGTCAATAATAGTGTAAAGTTTGGGGTGCAAATTGTCTTTTAGTCTTAAATTTATATTTAATATAGGGAAAATATGGTAAATTAAGTCATCTATGCTTCTTTGAAATTTACAAACGACAAATAAAAATGAACAAATTTTACTCTCTAAGAAGACAAATAAAAAAACGGAGAGAGTATAATCTTAGCATATATTTGGACTAAAAGAGATTTTGCATCCCAAACTTTACACATATGTTGACTTTGCACCCCAAACTGAAAAAGGTGTCTAAGTACACCTCAAACTTCAATTAACGTAATAAAAGGCACACTTTTTTCAGTTAACCAATCAAAAGTGACCGGCTAAGGCTGTAATGTTTTATTACAGAGTGATACTTTTGGTAGTTTACATTTATGCCACTTTTAGTCTTAATTATGCACCAGTTATTTACTTGTGTTGGTTATTAGACAAAAATTCCCAAATCATTTTTAATAGGGTTTGCGATCTGAAAGAGAAGTGGGACAATGAGTGAGAACAACATATTCTTGAGAGATTCAGTAAATAATGACATTTATGGAGTGAAGGGCGTCCCTGAATACAGTAAATGCTGTAGACACTCGAAATTTTGCGTTCTTGTTACTAACCCTGTAAGAGGGCAGAATTGTGAGACCCCAGATTTTATGAATAAATATTTAATTTTCTCGAAATAATTTTTTATTTTTTTATATTATGGAGTGAATTTGATATAATGTTATAGTTGTGGGTAATATTTATAAATTTTGCAAAGTACGCAAGTTGTTATATAATATTCGATTGGTCGGGGAATATTCGTTTTAACAGGGAATATTTGTACAACGGCACAATCATTGGTGGACCCCCAGAACGAAATTATTGTCGGATTGAAAAAACGACAAAAATACTTTATAAAAATAACGGCGGAAGTTTTATCGTTAACTGTTGAAACACACGGTGTTAAAAGTACAGTAATACGCGTGGTTACATAGTAGCACACGGTATTGATTATTGATGCTTACGTGAGAAGTCACTCAGTTATACTCAATTATTGCTACAGTAATTACTGCATTATATCTCTCATATTATTGATTCAATTATTGTCACAGTATCATTTGCATAATATATTATATTATTAAATCAATAATTGAGATGACAAAGTTATTCATATTATTATTTGCAATATTGACAATGTCTAGAAGTTCTGTCAAGGAGAGGTTTGGTCACCTAACTGTGCGCCAATAAGGAGAAATTCTTATCGGAAAGCCCCTTCTTTCCTGGGAACGACCTGGTTGTTAAATATTGTGAGTTATAATATTAATGATGAATAAGTTGTGTTGATTAAAAATGAATTTTGATAGTTCCATTATGTTGGGATTATTAGTGTTAGTGGAAATTGACATCTATTCCGATGATAATTGATGTCTAGGGGTTATATTGATAAATCGGGTAATTTATCGGATAAATGAGCAATTAATTGCTACTAATTCACATTCTTATAAAACTATTTGTTCAAATGTGTGTACTATTAATTCACATTATTTACTATTATAGGGGAGTTAGTGCAAGATTGATAATACTTGCATGACTAATTAAAAATGGAGGTATAGATGGAGGTACTATACTGTAATTCGTATTTTTCACATGATTATACTATTGATTCACATGATTGAACTATTGATTCACATTATTTACTATTAGGGGAGATGGTGCAAATTTGATAAAACTTGCAGGACTAAGTTAAAAATGAAAGAAAAGTTGGAGGTATTGTACTGTAATTTTTCGAGCCCCAAAACGTGCAATTATCGAAAATATATTTTCCTATAAATAGAAGCTCATTCTTCCTTCATTTCTCACCAATTCACAAAAGCTTTAGAGCGATTATTATAGAGAGAAAGGATAAGAGAAGTCTGCTACCTCACTATTCCAGTATTCAGTTTTTCCAAGGTAGGGAGTATTATTTCTTTCATATCCATGAAGAGAACTTATGTTATTCCATTCTTTATTATTCTATTGGAATAACCTGTATACGCGGGCTACCCTATACTTCATGAAATTCTTCTGTTATTCCATTCTTTATCATTATGTTGGAACATCCTGTCTGTGCGTTTACGCCGGACCTGGTTCCATTATTTATCATTCTGTTGGAACATCCTGTCTGTGCGTTTTACGCCGGACCTGGTTCCGTTATTTATCATTATGTTGGAATAATCTGTTTATGCGAAGTACCACATACATGGTGAAATTCTTCTAATATTTCGTTCTTTATTATTCTGTCGGAATATCATGTCTTTGCGTTTACGCTGGACCTGGTTCCATTATTTATTATTCTGTCGGAATATCCTGTTTGTGCATTTATGCCGGACCTAGTTCCGTTATTTATTATTCTGTTGGTAATAACTTATCTGTGTAGTCTATCGCACGCATGGTGAATCCTTCTGTTATTCTATTCTTTATTATTCTGTTGGAATAACCTGTCTATGTGGATTACCACATGCATGATGAATGATCCTTTGTATTCATTCCTTATTAAATTGTGGAAATGATCTGTATACATGTTGTCCTCATATGTTTTGAGTATTAGTAAGTGTTATGATGAGTTATGTTGGTTAATATGTGAAAACATGAAAGTTTCTTAGAAATCACAAAGAGTTGAAAATTATATTTTGGTGAAAATAGAATATGAAATTCAATTAACCATATCTCCTATTACATTTTGAATTTTTGAGTGTGGTCAAGTTCTAGAGTTAGGTCTATGAGTTTTGTAACTTATCCAAGTGGAATCACTGAAAAAGGTGTTATAGATTTTCGTGTGGACTGATTTTAGCAAAGTACGAAAAACTGCAAAATATGAAAAAGGCTGCTGCCACGATTTTAAAAGGGCTGTTTCGGCCACTTAATTTATGAGAAAATTTTTGGCCTTTTAGGACATGAAAGTATATGGTATAAAGTACCTCCTGTCCAAAACTGAGCTCATTCCGACTTAAAATGAACAAGTTATGACCATTTCAATATTTAGGTTTTTCCGACGAAAAACGCTATAATCGGAGTTCTATAACTCATATGAGCATGAAATTTAAACTGGAAGCTCACATTAACATGTGTAAGATCCTGCTAAGATTTGGGAATTTTTGGAATTAAACTTAAGGTAGCTAATTTCTTAAGTAATTAATTAGAAATTGATTTTTGAAAAATAGTAAATGAATTTTAAAAAATTTCGAGAAAAATATATGTTCAATATGGGACTATATTATGCTTAATCCCAGAAAAGAATAATTTTTGGGAATTATTTGGTATATTTTATGAAAATAATCTAGTTACGAGTAAATGAGACGTTATTAGTTCTTGGTTAAATTAATTCTTAAACTTGTTTTATTAAATTCTTATATCATTGTCATCATCCTCATATTTATATTTTGTTGAAAGTCATTTGTGGTATGTAGTGCATAGATGGATTTGGTATGATTATGACCAGGGATTATTCGGTATAATCATGACCATAATGTTACAAATGACGTGGTAAAAGTCTTCATTGGCCCGTAGTGCATTGATGGACAGTTTTTGGTATGATTATGGTTGTGGATTCTCTTCGGCCAAGGGTGAAAAGATGAATTGTTTTATAGCATGATCTGGACCGTTGATAAAAATACGATTATCTTTGGCCCGTAGTGCATGGATAATTTGTGGTTGTGATACTAATGAAAAAGTCCTCACTGGCCCGTAGTGCATTGATGGACAGTTTTTTGTATGATTATGGCTATGGATTCTCTTCGGCCAAGGGTGCAAAGATGAATTATTTTATGGCATGATCAGGACCGTTGATGAAAACATGATTATCTTTGGCTCGTAGTGCATGGATAATTCGTGGTCGTGATACTAAAGAATATCATTGGCCTATAGTGCAGGGATGATTTAATGATGTGGATTAATTATTGAGCTGAGTCCCATCAATGAAATATTAATTCATGGATGTGATAATAATGAATATCCTTGGCCGTAGTGCAGGGGTGATTCAATGATGTGGATTATTTGTTAAGCTGAGTCTCATCATTATTGGTTTTACAGTTGTATATCTTTGGCCTGTAGTGCAAAGATGATTTAATGATTATGAGCAGGAATTGTGATTTGGTATAACCATGATTTTTGATGTTTCAGCTGAAAACAGGTGATGAAAATTATCTTCGTCCTGGGTACGAAGAGGAATTTAGAATCACAATTGTGATTATAAGTTATTCACATGATCGTGGACGGGAATTGTTGATTGATGTTACAGGGATAAAATATTATTGGTGGACTTTTAACGTAGAGAAGATAATAGACCTTATGGTCTATTTGACTCTTTTAATGAATTGTTCGTTCCGCTGCAACTATGGTTGAAAAGTTTTATCATCTACCATATGTTCTAAATCTCTGATTTATTATTGATGAAAGCTATTGATAATTTAATTATCTTTAGTCATGATATTCTTTACTGGGCTAGTTGTGCTCACCCTTTCTGTTTCACAATTCCTTACAGGTAATAAGAGTGTTGCCGGGTCGAGCGGGGATAACAGAGGAATAGAACAGTAGTCTCTAGCTGTGGAGGTTCTCCCTAAACAGTATAGAAAAGTGTGTTGTATTCTATACAACATTTAGTAGTTATATTTGGTGAATCAAATAGGGTGAGGTGAACCCAACTTTGGAAGGGTGTTTTGCCACTATCATACAAGATATCTAATGACATACAACCTTGTGTTATTATAAAACAGGGTTGTGCGCATCCACTTGCTGAGTATATCTACGGGCACTACCTATATGATCTTGGAGTTTATTTGAAATATAATATTCACTTAGAGACAGTGGAGATAGTTATATGTCAAGAGAAGACTCACCATTGGAAAGAAGATGATAGTAATCTTCTCGTTTTTCTTTGGGGTCTATTGGGTCAACCAAGGATAATTATGTGGCCATATGATATCTATTATAACCTAGACGCATGGCCTCCCATGTACGAAGGTTTCCTTGAGCACTTCCCAAAGATTTTAATTTCTAAAACGGTCTTTGACTATACTTTTATGTAAAGTACCATTGTAAGGTTGTGGTCGAGGCACCATGAGAGTTACATACATTTGTATTAAAACTTACAGTTAACTGTGGTCGTATTCTATACGACAGCTCAACAGTTGTATAAATGAAGTTGTATCTGAATTTTGTATTATGTATCTGGCGACTCAGAATGGGTGATGTATACCTAATTTTGGAGCGTCACAAGAATCGTTTTCCAGAGATAACCCTAGAAGTCATATTAGTTTCAACCCTGGAGACAACTCCGAGAGGTCCAGTTTTTCAATCCTGGGGGATTCAGTTCCAACCCTGGAGACAACCCAATGAGATCCAGTTCCAACCTCGGAGATAACCTTGAGGGATCCAGTCCAAGTTCCGGAGATAACCCCCCGGAAAAGTCAGTTTCAACCCCGGAGACAACCCCGAGATACTCATTTTCAACCTCAAAGATAACCCCGGGAGGTCAAGTCAACCTCAGAGATAATCCTGATGACATTCACATCCACAACAACCTAATCTCGGAGATAACCCTGAGAAAAAACTGCTACATCTGCACCGAAGCTGAAGATAACCCTGATGGGGGCAAATTCGTTATTTTGCTACCTCAACATCACATTCACGTCGTCTCAACACAATTCAAATCACACTGCATACCAAGACATCCCACAAGAACCATAACTTAAATCCCGAGTGACAACTGCACAAGACAATACAACGAATAGACTTTAAAGACTTGGAGATCTGGTCATGGACCCATCTTCCCAGCTCCGTACAACCTCTAATCCAATTTCATTGTGTAGTTCTCGACAACAGCATTCCGAAAAGGTACAACACTCCTTTATCGGATGCCCGAATTGAAAATTATGAAGGTTCGAGCGGACAACGCGTAGCCCACGTGCACGTACTTTGAGACGATGAGACCCACATGGCCCTGGGTAGCTCGGGCAGCCACAGGTAGACCTGCGACTGCCACGAGTTGACCTGAGACCATCTGATCTTCAAATATGAGCTATTGACAGCTCATTTAAAAAGAAAAAAAAGAAGAAAATAGAGAAGACTGTTCATTTCAGCCTATAATTAACCCCTGTTGCAGTGCTCTAAACTGGGTGATTCTTCTTTTTAAACACTTGTAAGCTCGTGTTTTGTAACATACTGAAGTTTAATCAGTGGATATCGAGTTTTCAGGCCTCAAAAGCTATTTGAAGTCTTCTTGGCAGCCCACTGTAAGATTTTTCAGATTTTAAACTTTCTACTACTTATATATATTTATATCTACTAACGTTGAGAGTCTCTCCAAGTGGGTATGTAAGACCCCGACTTTTATGAATAAAGATGAATTTTCTATAAATATCATTTTTGAATATTATGGAATGAATTTGATATAATGTTATAGTTGTGGGTAATATTTATAAAATTTGCAAAGTACGCAAGTTGTTATATAATATTCGATTGGTCGGGGAATATTCGTTTTAACAGGAAATATTCATACAACGGCACAATCATTGGTAGACCCCACAACGAAATTATTGTCGGATTGAGAAAACGACAAAAATACTTTACGAAAAAAACTGCGGAAGTTTTACCGTTAATGTTGAAACACCCGGTGTTAAAAGTAAAGTAATACGCGTAGTTGCACAGTAGCACACGGTATTGATTATTGATGCTTACGTGAGAAGTCACTCAGTTTTGTTCAATTATTGTTACAGTAATTGCTGCATAGTATCTCACGTTATTTGATTCAATTATTGTCAATATTTTATAATCAATAATTGAGATAACAAAGTTATTAATATTATTATTTGCAATATTAACGATGTCTAGAAGTTCTGTTAAGGAGAGGTTTGGTCACTTAATTGCGCGCCAATGGGGAGAAATCCTTATTGGAAAGCCCCCTCTTTCCTGGGAACGACCTGGTAGATTAATATTGTGAATTATAATAATGATGATGAGTTTTATTTTATTAGTATTATTAATGTAATAAAACATAAAAACTTTTTATATAAAACAGAATACTTTTATAAAGTTATTCGTTTTATTAGACTAATAGTAAAATCTTTTTATATAAAACAGAATACTTTTATAAAGTTATCTGTTTTATTAGACAATAATTAGAATGTATTATATTTTATTATGCATAGTATTTGCATAGTGCCTGCATAGTGTTTGTATAGTAAAATCTTTTTATATAAAACAGAATACTTTTATAAAGTTATTCGTTTTATTAGATTATAAATAGAATATATTATATTTTATTGTAAACCATTCTGGACCGTCTGTTTAAAGTAAATCAATCTGGACCGTTCATGAATTAGTTACTATGTAGTCCATTCTTCTATAAATAGAAGCTCATTCCTTCATTATTTCTTACGAATTCACTGAAACTCTAAAGAGAGAAACTATAGAGAGAGTTCTTCTTCTATAATCTTGAGTGTATTTCTTTAGAGTTTAAGAAAGCTTTGAGCATAGTACAAGTTTTCTTTGAGTATATCCTCGCCCTACCAGTCAAAATACTCTTCTTTACGGTAAGGGATATTATTTGTTGTACTCGTTCAGGGTATTCCTTCTTTCATATTGGTGAAATTCTTTTGTTATTCCATTATTTATTATTCTGTTGGAATAACCTATATACGCGGGATACCCTATACTTGGTGAAATTCTTCTGTTATTCCATTATTTATTATTCTGTTGGAACATCCTGCCTGTGCGTTTATGCATGACCTGGTTCCGTTGTTTATTATTCTGTTGGAACATCCTGTCTGTGCTTTTACGCATGACATGGTTCCATTATTTATTATTCTGTTGGAATATCCTGTTGGTGCGTTTACGCATGACCTGGTTCCATTATTTATTATTCTGTTGGAATAACCTGTCTGTGTGGTCTATCGCATGCCTGATGATTTTTTTTGTTATTTCATTCTTTATTATACTCAGTTGGTTAAAGTTTTGAATTCTATACTGAATGAAATTAGTGGAATATCCTTGATATTTGCGTTTCATCCAGTATCTTTTCATGAAAATATTCTTCTGAGCATTCTTGAGTGTTACTCTACAAAGAAGTATCATGTTGACAATTTGGACATTATTAGTTCCTGGATAAATTAATTCTTAAACTTGTTTTATTGAATTCTTATATCATTGTCATCATCCTCATGTTTATATTATATTAAAAGTCATCTGTGGCCTGTAGTGCATAAATGGACTTGGTATGATTATGACCAGGGATTATTCGGTGTAATCATGACCGTAATGTTACAAATGATGTGGAAAAAGTCCTCATTGACCCGTAGTGCATTGATGGACAGTTGTTGGCATGATCATGACCATTGATGAATACATGAATATCTTTGGCTGTGGTGCATGGATAATTTGTGGTTGTGATACTAATGAATATCCTTGGCCGTAGTGCAGGGATGATGTGGATTATTTAAGCTGAGTCTCAGCGATAAAAGTCATGAAAAACCTTTTAAATCATAGAAGATAGTAGATTTTATTCTCTACTTGACTCTTCTAATGGATTGTTTGTTCCGCTGCAGTTAAACTTGATGTTTGTTATATTTTATCAGTTTAACATTGTTGAAGGCTAATAATAATTTATTCTGCATTATCTTAGTCATAATATTTCTTACTGGGCTAATTGAGCTCACCCTTTTGCTTTCATTGTTCTCTTCAGGAAATGAGAACGTAGCAGAGACTAGTCGGGGAACAGAGTGATGGTCCAGATAATAGCATTAGTAGTTCTCACTATTCTATGAAATAGTGTGATAATAAATGTAATGAGGACCCCATTGAGTTTTTATATTGTCTAGATGACAATATTTGTATTAAAACTCACAGCATATATTTAGTCGTATTTTACACGACTGTTGTATAATTAAGTTGTATTTGAATTTTGTATCATGTATTTGGCGACTCAGAATAGGTGATGTATACCGATTTTGGGGGCGTCACAGGGTACGCCCGGATCGTCGATCTGTGGCTTTTTATTACTTATATATATATATATATATATATATATTTCTGTCTGGCCTGTAGTTTACTTCGTGGCATTTTACTGCTTTAATATATAACAGCATCCTTTGCCGTCATATTGAAGGTTCTGGCAGTTGGCTTGTTTGGTGTAGTTGTTCCAATTGTAAGCGCTTTAGTGCCACTATTTCATTTACCACTACTTCCTCCCTCTGCTCCTTTATTCGGACAATTTCTGGCAAAGTGATCCATTAATCCACAAATAAAACACCCAGAATTTTTCTTTGGATTTGGACAGTTAAGAGAAATGTGTCCCTTCTGTCCACTTCCTTTTCTTATTCCAAAAGTATTCCATTTCCTTTTCTTATTCCACTTGCTAGTACCCTCTGGTTTAACCAACCCTTATGACTGACCTTTATTCTTCTTATCCTTATTATACCTACCTCATGTTTCGCTACCACTTTCTGCAATTATTGCTTTCTCAAGGAGAGCGGCAAAAGTTCTGATATGTAACACTGACAATTTACTGTAGATCCAAGGCTTCAAGCTTAACTCAAACCGTCTCGCTTTCCGTTCCTCTGTATTCACTTAATGTGGAGTGAATCGTGCCAACTCGTTAAACCTAGATGCATACTTAGATACAGTCATATCACCTTGTTTAAGTTCAAGGAATCAAACTTGAATTCTGCTTTGCATTCTAGGAGGGAAGTAATTTTCAAAGAAAATTTTCTTAAACTTTGACCATCTTATTACACATGTACCGGCTCTGGTCTTATTCACTTCCCACCAGAAATTTGCTTCCCCTTTAAACATATAAGCAGCAAATGAAGTTTTCTGCTCCCTACTTACCCTGGATATCTCAAAGGCTTTCTCCATTTCTTTGATCCAGGACTAGGCCTCAATTGGTTCGGTAGTCCCTCAAAACTCAGGAGGTCCTACACTTTTAAAATCTTTGAACCTAGCTAGGTGAACAGCTGGTGGTGGAGGTACATTTGCATTAGGTGGAGGAACATTTCTATTCTGAAAGGCTTCCATCATAAAATTTGCAAATTGTTGCATATGATTCTCTTGGTCCTTATTCCTATTTTCATTTTCATTATGAACCTCTTCATTTTTTTCTCAATATTAGGTTCTTTATTGACATTTCTTCGTACCCTAGGTACTCTTCCTCCTCTAATTCTTAGTGGCATTTTTATCTGTTTAATAACATTTATTATTAAACCATTTATTACTAGAACATTCATACATAATGTAAAGCAATAACCTTCATAACATATTTAATATTATTATATATTAAACATGTTTTACATATGCCTCTACATTTCTATCATTGATAGCTCTTCTGGCTAAAACATATACCATATCATTCTCATTTGCTATTTATATAACATTTCCACCTTGTTATAAAAAGTTTACATATACCAATCCTTAACCATTACCAGGATATGATTCCAAAAGATATCCCCATAATGCTATCAAAAGTGGGGTACATTTATATTTTACACATACTAACATATTTACAATATTTACATCATCATAGGTACACATGTCACACAGATCTCCAGACTGATACTCAGATATCTCTATCCCGCACTGGAACGATGGAACACACTCACTCCTCAGTAATGGCCATGACTCTGGCTCACGAGATAGAGTACCTAGGCTGCCCTAACTCCTAGGGATGATTCCAGACAGCTGTCTGCACTCTCTCCATGGAATGAGTATAAAGAAAACTCATCATTTCTTTTTGTCTCTTACATTTATCCAATCGACCTTCCAGATGGTGAATGTACCCATTAAATGTTGTCATAATGTTTCCACCTCATGACATTCTTCATGAAGTCCCTGGATTTGACCCTCCAGATACTGGGTCCTATTTTCAGAAACTTGAAGTCTGGCCAGTAATTCAGTGTTTTGATACATTAAATAGTGGACCATTGCCCTAAGTTGAATCATCGCCTCCTCCATTTCATTTTGCTGAGGTCCAGCATCACGTATTTCATCAATCTCCTCTGCTGGGTCCTCCTCCTCCTTTTCAACTGGTTCTGGGTCTAAATCTATCACCTGAGCTGGAGCTATCGGTGGTGCAACAATCTGTTCCTCATTAATTAATTCTTCTTGAATTTCTGCCATGCTATACACAAACAAAGTAACTTGATTAATACATAATACAAGTTATATAACAAATAACAGATAACAGTTATTTTTAAATTATTTTCATTTACATTTTAAAATAAACTTCCACAGTTCATTACTTTTCAACTCTATATGAGTTATTTAGTTCATATCTGTTTCACTAACTTAAAGTTATAGCCCAAGGTTCCCATCCTAAGGCTTCTACCTTAAATCTTTGATACCAACCTGTGATGCCCCGAAATTCGAGTATAAATCAGAAGCTTGAAAGAAGCTCTCAACCAATGTTGTTTCAACAACAATTCGTTGTTGCTCACTGCTGCCATTAGGCAACAGTCCCTTTTTCCCTGCCCCTTGCTTTAATAATTTATAACATGCACTCTAGTTATTTTAGTACCTAATAGATGGTACACTCTTTTAGCTAACATTCTACATTATCATCTATATGAACTCACTTACTTGCAAACACCGCTCTTTGTGGCTGACTGTTGCAGTCAATGGCCAACAACCCCCTTTATTTTTTTCCTTGTTATGTTAACCTTTCATTTCTCGCGGCTTTGATTTATTCATGTTGAAATTTAGCTATTATATGGGTGATGTATCCACCCTTTATAATTCAAGTATGTTAATTGAATGCTCAAAGGAGGCCCTAACCTTTGCCCATTAACTAGAAATTGAGCTTTGTTCTATCTTGACACACTCAAACCCTCTAGTTAGCATCACATATGATTAATAAATCAAGCCCAAGCTCTAATTCTATCAAAATTTTGATTTTAGACAAAAACAATTCATTAAAGACTTTTGTCAAGCACTTGGAGTGCATAGTTTTAAAATTCTCTTTTCATAGCCATTGATTTGCATTCTAGCCTCATATTTCCCACCTTATTACTCCTCACAGTCAACCTATCTCCACTAATCAAAATTCCAGCCACAAGCAGTTTGTTTCACAACTTAGTCAAACATATTGATTATAAACAAAACAATTACATACATACTAGCCTTCCATTACTTTAAAAGTTTGATATCACAAACTAACAATGGACTTCAATAACCCATGCATGGTCGGTTGTTATGAAAGTTAAACTTACCAATTTATTCAATCCTTTAACCCAACATTACCGATATACACCGGCGAAGCTATGTTTAAAATGTGGGGTCAATTGACTCCACTTAATTTTTGACAACACTTAAATTTTTTTTTTTAATTAAAGATAGCAAGCGCCAGAATCCAAATAAGCAAAAAGGAGGTGGAGGAAGAATATTGGTGGTAAAACCGTAAAAGCAAAAGGAAAAAGAGGAGGTATGCAAGCTAGTCAATTCCAACGCCCACCTCCTGGCTCCTACTGACCTACTCCAATGCCCAAGATTGAAGATGATGGTAACCTTCGTTTCGTAATCTTCAATCGCATGGCCAATGTTCGTCCTCTTTCTCTCTCTTCATTCCTTTTATTATTGATTTCAATGTCAAAATTCGTTCATCTCTGTTGTTGACTACTTTCAATTTCTAGAAATTAGCTTGGTATTGGCGTTGATGCACCCTCTTTTTATGCTTTTTGACTCCTACCCCTTTGGATTATTTTCTTAGTTTAGTTACAATTTAATACGGTTATTTGCCTATTTGCCTATTTGGATTTTGAATTTTTAATGTTTCAATTGTTGACAGTGGTTACATTAGAGCCTCAGCCCTAAATCTCATACTATGACTCTTGCAGCCTTGTGCCTTTGCAGGTAACAGAAATTACTCTCTCTTTCAATTTTTCCAACCTCAGTTTTGTTTTCAGAAATCAATTGTAATTTCCCCTTTTGTTAGTATTATTAAATTGGATATTTGGATACATTTGTCCCTTTTTTAGCAAAAGTTGAGTTCATGAAATTGGCACAACTTTGTTTTTTGTTGTAATTAAGTTCATAATATCTTTAATTCTTTAAACAGCCAATATGGACAAATTTGTATTCAAAAAAGCTTCCGCATTTGAAGAATCATGTTCTAATAAAAATCAGAAAAAGGATGATGAAAAAATAGATTTGGAAAATCTTGAAGCAGACCCCGGGTTGCGAAAGAAAATATCAAAGTATCATCCAAATATTCAAGATGAAGTAAGAAGAGCATTCATGCTAAAGTGTCCTTGTCAGCCTCTCAAACATACTTGCCTCTCGTGTCGACTAATCTTTTAAGAAAGTGCTTTGCCACTGAGTAGCCTACACATTCAGTATTGGCTTACTTAGTTATCCCATAGCACATAGCCTATATTTATTGGTACAAATAGCTCAACTATAGATATTGAAGACATTTCCCATAACTAACATGTAAGTTACTATCATCAAACCATCATATATGTCATTTATTTAAAGATACAATTAGTTACACATAGGCATATAACTCTTTACTACATACTTTTACAATTTAGTATATACAAATATAGCACTTTTCTTATGATTGGCTTACATAAGCACCTTACACATTTATAGATCAAATATATGCTAAAACATACTTGATTCCACCCAAACATGACATGTTATAGAGCTTAAGATCATAACACAATTTTATTAACTTATTTAGTCATGTTTGGACATTAACAAGTCTTAAATTTCACTTTTAGAAATATACTTCAAAACCTCAAAATTATGATTTTTGAGGCACCTTTGAGGAGTTTTAGAATTTGCTATGATAGCCTTTTGAACCCATCATTTGTGCATTTTTATAGACCCCATACCAAAGTATTTTTGTGTTGGTTTAGGTTTCCAAGTGAGCCTCTTATGCATCTTGAAACTAATGCCCAAACTAGGCCATTATACACAATTTTGAGTTTACTACTTTTGGTCAATTCTTGCCAATTTATTTCTAGCCACTTTGGTTAATTCCAACACTTGAATTATATCTAGTTAAAACTAGTTCTAGCATTCCTTTAGGTTTCCTAGGCATAGATTGGGTTTTGACCCTCTAAACTTAGCTTTTTCAAACTTTTACACACCAACTCCTCAAGTTCTTGTATACATTAGCATTCCAACACTTAGAATAACCTAACATACGTCTAACTCACTTGTCTAAGGTGTCAACTAAGTTTCAAGTAAAATAGAAAATTTTTAAATTTTCATACAAATTTGCAAAAACTGCAGTTTTAGTGATTTTCCGTGCTAGTTTGGTGATTTGTTTAAACTTCTTGGTTAATCCAAGAGCTTAACCACTTGGCCCTACTTCTAGACCATACTTCAAGGTATTTTAATCAAAGTTTAGGTTTCTTGTTCATTCCCATTAAGCTTCCCAAAACAAGGATCAAACTTAGCAATTTTCTTACTTTTTTTACAAAACTGTTTTTGAACTTTTTTCAAAATTTTCTAGTTTTGGCCACTAGGATAGTATAGACATGTGTATTTAAGTTACTTAAGGATACTTTTAGCATCACCACACTTTACTGATCATTTAGCCAATTTTGACCTATCGAAGCTCACTTTAGGCTTGAAAAATGGATCCTAACTTGGTTTCCTTGCTAACTTTGGTCATGGCCATGTTTGGGAATCATTACTTGCTAGCATGCATGAGCAACTTTGTATATGCTCATAACAGTCCTTTAAGGTCAGGTACTATGAATTGCCCAAAACAGTCCTCTTTAAGCTTTAAAAATGTGACTTTTAACAAGTCTCATGCTCAAAATGGTTTAGGCTTGGTTCCTTTAGTTTGTGTAGCTTTCTTATGTCCTTTTATGACTATTGAAACTTGTGTATATGGTCCAAGTATGGTGGTTCATCATTTTAGTGTTCATTGTTCTTTAAAGTTTATTTTCATTAATTTTTAAGCATGAATTTGCACAACACACCTTATAGACCTTATCTAACTTAGGGAACAACTTTTACATGCTTCTTATGGACTTTTTATGCCCCCTAACTGACTCATATGTTTAGGTTCTGGACTTGATCAAAACAGTCCCCAAAACTTGAATTTAAGCACAATTTTAACTATAACTTTCTAAATAGTCCACAAGTAGACAAAATAAACCTTTTAAGTATTCAAACAACTTTTAAAACATGATAATAACATAACCCTATATCCATTATCATGCTTGCATCATTTAGCTAACTTCTTCATATCCAAAACAGCCTATACAATGTATTTTAGGCATGATATAGCACTAAAACCACATAACAGTCTTAAGACTTCACAACAAGCATTATCATATTATGAATTTGTTATATACATTATATTCATGGTTTAAAATGTAATTATGCAAGGTTTTATACCCTTTATTCAAAACAGCCCTCTATAGGCTTGATATTCCATAAGAATCTTGTTTTAACAATCTAATTAGCAAAATATCATGGTTATGTAACACATGAACATGAGCTAACCTTCTACATAAAATTTAACATGTATAGCTTTGATTCGGATGTTTTAAAACATGGTATACCTTGACAGCCCCTAAACAGCCCATTCTAGGCTTTAAATTTTAAAGGAAAGCATGGACCAGCAATATAGTTAACACATGATATCATGATCTTGCCACACATGCATATACTAACTTTTTATATCATAATAATCATATATATTCTATATCCGGACGACATAGAAAAGATCACACCATATCAGTCCATATCAAGTTTAGACTGCTCACCTACTTGTAATCCTTACTTTAACCTTCAATGTTTAGCCTATTGGATACCATTTATATATATCATGAAAACAACATTAGAGGCATGTATAATCAGTTATAATATCAGCTCTCAATAGTAGTCCAAATTACTTTGTTTTTCCTCATGTATAAAGTTATCATAGCATGTAAATATATTACAACATGACTTATTTAAGTATAGAAATATATTTAAGGCATTACTCTTACTATGATAGCATATAGTTATTATTTTAGACTTAACTTCATAGTTAATATGCCTTAACATCAAAACAGCCCCTTCTTGGTAATTTAATCGAACAGGTAGTGAGCAGTCCATATATATATACTAGCAACAGTCCCGTGCCTCCGGCACTATGGACGGTGGGATTTATCCTAAACTTTGGACGGCCCAGATGATTTGTTAGGATGAGCGGAAAATTCAAAATCATTTGTATTTTGTTATATATATATATTACATATATTTCTAACTCTTTGGGCCCAGCCTTATAGCTTTTGATCATTAATAACCCTTATTTTAACTAAGCACAACAAACACAATAACAGCCACATCCAATTAATCATATGACAGTCATTATATATACCAAAAGTAACATAACATTTACAAATCTATGTAGCAGTCATATGCTAACTTTAATCAGACATAGTTTAGTGCTACCTTTCTTTTGCTTTTAAAGTGCTATCTAATTCGGTTGGTAAGAGGAAGAGTGGATGCCTTAACTGCTACCTCTCCTTTCACTCTAACTGCTTCTGACTTAAAAAAAAATATCAACACTTTGCTATAGATAGTTGGTTTCGAGTGGAAGGCTTGGCTATATTTGCCTTCCATCATTACATACAACCAGCCCCATCATTAGATCTACTCTGGCTGCTACCTTGGCCCCTATACAGCCACCTATCTTGGCCTCCAAAACTCCCCTGCTGCAGTCACTTCTAGCAGCTAAGTTAGCTTTGCAGTGACCCCTATTGTCTCTCTGTTACAACTTTCCACTTTTTAAATCATTGTATGTAAATACTGATGTAATAGTATATCTCTTACCCCTTAACTGGTATATTCTTAAATACTGTTTGTATTGCAGAAGTCTAAAGCTTCCAGCAGAAATTGATGTAAGTTGCCCTTCCCTAAGAAAGCAACCTGCTTCAATGTATTGTTAAGTTGGTTCTATGATCTATCTCAGATATATGTTTGTATATAATTTCTGATCTCAAATCACTATATATATTTTCTGATCCCAAATCAATATATATTTCCTTGGTAAATGATAAGGAAAGAGTATTATCTTTATAGGTTTTGAAGTTTTAGGTAAGTGGGTATATATATGTAATAGTTATGTATATATGTTTATATATGTATAATAAGAGTAGTCTGAACTAGACTAATTAAGGAACAATAGTAGCAACACACCAAATTCTGGATTGGAGGTGCACTTGTTTTTGAAGACGGGCTTTTAAGGTTCGTGGATAACAAGCCTACTCAAAAACTATTTTCTGATATATTAATTGAAGCAAGCCTTCAACTGGATTGCCACGAGTCAAGAAGTAATTTGTGAAGGAGGATAAACAATGAACAAAAAGGGGAATAAGTTGCATATAACGGTAGATATATTAATTGTAGCCTTCACCTCTGACTTATTATAGCCATTAGATATATCATCCATCTGGTCCAAAATAATTCATGATGCTTTCTTCCATTTTGTAGCGGGATACTTTCTCCTTATCCAACATTGTGTTATTTGCTTGGGAAAAAAGTTATTGTTTCCATTCATACAACATAAGACTGCTTCCTGCTCATAATTATTAAATCCAACTGTTGACTCTGTTTAATATCCAAGCAGAGAATTCAGTAACACTATATTGTCAAATTATTGTGGCCGCAATATTACCTCTTAGTACTCGGTGTTTTAGAATTTACTTATTTAAAGTGGGCTTACTGAAGTATTAAAATGCATGGTTTGATTTTATGCTTGTGTGTCTGATTAATAATTGAGTAAAAAGGTGTGGTTTAATATTCCCACGGTCAATCACAAAAGAGGAGTGACATACATTATAATTAGACCACATTTGAAAAATATTCTTCTACATTAATATTCTCACGGTCAATCAGGAAAGATTTAGCATTCAAATACTTTTGATTCTAAATATACTTTATAAATCCATTTTCGAATCAGTAAATTCGTTGGTTTTGATTGTTGGAATTAGATCTACCCATAAGGAGAAAGTAAGAAAATGAAGAAGGAATCTAAAGGAGTTAGAATTAGATGGGATTGAAGGCATCGCACTGATGTCATTATTTTGGATTGTCATTCGTCAGCTTGTATAGATTGAAGCTATGGTATTAACATTCATGTACCCTTTGCATCTTTGTTGAGGTTTTGATAGTTTTTTATTTATAATTTTTATATATCCCAAGAAACATTTAAATATTTAATTTAGTGCATTGTGAAGTATGCTGAATTACGATTTGAAGGGATGGAATTTGGAACTTTTAGGGATTTAATATCGGTGTTGAGTTTCAAGTTATATTGGGTATTTGGTGTAATGACTCAGAAAATCCCGTATAATATCCAGTTAGAATAATGTCTAATTTTATGTCTAATTTTTTTTTATAATTAATTGTTATGATCTTAGAATTAATTTATATTTAATAATTTATTAAGTATTACAAAACTATATATAACAAATGAGGTAGATTGAATTTACCTTATTATAATGGTATTTAAATACCAAAAATGAAAAGGAAAGCCAACATGACTTAATTGAGATAGATTCTTGATATGAAGCTACACGTGTAAGGAAATAATTATTTATACTGTGATATAATTTATTTTATTCAAAAAATATTATTTAGTGATAAATAAGGTTAATGTTGTACTACCAAGAATCATTAAAATATATGAAACCACTATTTTTGATGATAAATTAAGACTATTTAATCCTCAAAATTACTTAAGTTTAATTTATTTTCTTTATTTTATTTTTTGTCTTAATTTAGGTGAAAGATGTACTTATGGGACTGATGTTTGGGTCGGGTTTTCATGACATCGCACTGAATTCTTATCCGGCAATTGTGCAAACACCAAAATTACCGCCTACTTCTTTGTAGGCTGTAGTTGGTGAGAAAACCCTAATTACGATGACGACTAATATAGAAGAAGATCAACGGAAGCGCACGTTGGATGCATTGGAACGACGTTTTGCTCTAGCCGAAGCCGAGCTTCTTCAGCACCAATACAAGGGCAAGAACAAGAGACCTCTCGAAAACAAGGCTAAAGTGACCACTAGCATAACCAATTCGTCTGTACATCCCATTCCAACCAACTGTGCATCAGCAGTGCCCCCTCCAAATCCCTTGTCCAAAAAAGGTTACATTTTCTTACTCTATTTTTGTTGTATATACTATATAGTTATATACAGTTATTTTGTATTAACTAATGTTAATTTTGAAATTGACTTTTAAAAAGTCAATGTTGATCTTAAAATTTGGAACTAAAGGAGTATAAGTGAAAGTTCTACTAATAAATTAGGAATTTTGGCAAATTGTTGGATTGGAACTTTTATCGAGTTCAATTGTTATTGTTACCAAGGGGAAAAAGGATAAGAAATAATAATAGAGTCAAGTAGTATTAAGAAAATTTGCCCATTTCTAAGGATCACTTTAGGTAATTCAGTGGATTTATCCGAGCTTTTATCATCAAGAGCTAGAGAGAGTTTGTGTTGTTTACTTTTGAACACACCAAGTTTTGGTCTCCTTGCTACTCAGTGGTACTATTGGTCTGGCTTTATAGCTGTGCTGCTAAAGATGCATCAAAGACTTGCTTCTGTTGCTATGTGAAGTTTGCGGTGTTTAAATTTCCTGTTAAAATTTCTATTTTCTTATTCTCGCCAACCCTGACATTCTAAAAAATTGAAATAAAAGAAACTGATAATCTTGAAATAAGAATTTAAATTCTAGATTTTGTTGTTCATAACCATTGAATACAATAGTCCCAACTCCTAATAAGAATTCGGGTTTTACCATCATATTAACATAGTTATTCTTATAGATAAATTTTTATCTTAGAAAGGCAATTGTCAATTGTAATGTATTTGAGCCCTTAGTGGAGTACTCTTACTCACCCGAAAAGTGTACAGATTTGGAAGCAAATGACCCAACATATTTTCTGCTCTCTCACCCCGTACATGAGAATTTAGCATCAACCAGTTCTAAGGTAACTCTTACATTTTTCACTTATGAAGTTATTTTCTATTCTCTGAGACTGATTCATTCGATGAGTTTGAATGTTTTCATAGTCAGCTACTAAATTTAGTATCTTCTGGCCATTATGCAGATTTCAAATAAAAAAGGAAGCATAGCTGATAAGATTCTGCATGAGCTTCTTCAAAATGGTGACTCAGCCCAAAAATATATGCAGGGATCGAGAGGCAAGAAAATTGACAACTGGATCCTTCTTGATAATTTAGTACAAGGGCAAGGCACATATAGTGGCGCCCGTATAAAAGCTCTAAAGAATCACTCAAAGCGATCTAAAAAGCACATGTCCATGAAGCAACATAAAAAATTTGGATCACTCACTCTGCCTGAAGATTTCCATAAGTGGGTTCTATTCTTTTCTGTTTAGCATATGATTCCCTTAATTTGTCATTTGCATATAGAAATAGTACTATATTAGCATTTTTCACAAATCACCAATGTATTAGCAATTATGTATTTGATACTTTAACAATAATATTTCACATGCTTCTGTGTTCTTGTTTAGTTCGTCAACCAGTTTGTGCTGAGCTTTGTTGTTTTGAATTTTTGGTTACAGCTTTGAGACCTATAAGCCAATGCATGAAATGTGGCAAGGATACATAATGCAACTTCTTAAAAATGTTGGGTAAGTTGTTTTTTTATCTCGACTTCTCTAATGATATTTCAGTTGTGCAGTTTCTTAGATCTGGTTTTATATCGTTAAGTGGTTTCAATGGTATAAAAACTCTATATATGATATTGCAGGAGAAATCAATTGGCACAATGTCTCCTCAGTGCAGACCTACATGGTGCAATTATTTTGGGTAAGAATGCATTACACTACAGCTACTTGTTTCTGCAACAATCTGTAGCAACATTTATTATAAATGCCTGAACACTGCAAAAAATATTACTTATAGGAAATGGGCATTTTCTTTTCGCAATCATTTTCATCCATGTTATACTACTAAGTGATAGGCATCTCAATAACCTACTTCCATAAACATGCCATCAGGGGCACTTATAAAAAAACGTCATCAGGGTCATTCCTCTGAAACTCATATAGGCTCCTATCATTTCATCTTATACCTTATAGTAGGAACAAAGAAAAGGTAATCATATATAGCTTAGTGGTGTACAGTTGACTCAGGTTGGTGACTGAAAAGACCTACAGCCGATTTGTACAGCTTCAACATGGGTGAACACTATTGAATTGAATTGTCTGATGATCACAAATCAGAAAATTAGATAAATGTAAAATCATTTAATGCATCTCCTTTGTGGATCATATTATGTTTAGCCATTGACTTGTACTTGTTCATCATTGACCTGTTTATATGACCTTCTTTATATCACGTTTATAAGTTAATTATCCAGATATGATCTCTAAGTCATGGTTGATTGGAACTTGTATTGGAAAATGTTTTAAATGAATTCTTTTGTGTAGATAAAATTAGGTTGATTAGAAAAGCGATCAGGGTCAGCCTTTTTTCTTGCATAATCAAAAAATTCTTGCACTTTTCTCATTCTTAACGGTTTTTTCTTAATTAATTAATTATATATATATATATATATATATTTTGGCAGTTGTTCAGAGTAAAATAGCTTCTTTAGCTGGAGTGAGTGGTATTATGATTCGTGAAACTGCAGAAACATTTGCAATTATTACACATTATAATAAATTACAAGGTAATCTATTCTAAACTATATAGTCGCTGTTGTCTTGTACATTCTACTTTTGCAAAGGCTTCATGCAATGCGTCAGGTGCCTATCAGTAATAGTTGCAACTACATTATGTTAAAATCTTAGGGTGTCAACTAATTTTAGTTATTTAAACACATGACAACATTTTGCAATCTTAGGGTGTCAACTCATTTGAAGGATTTAAACACATGATTAATGTAAGGTTACGGGTTTCATACACAAGTAGAAGTGGTTGAGCAGCTGTGGTGGCTTTAATCACTTTGCTCAAGTCTCACCCCAGGATGCAAGCCTTTTTCGGCGGAAATGTCAATTTATATGATCGTGTTCCCTACATGATGATTTTGCAGTTGTGCCCAAAAAGGCTTCTGTGTTTATGCTTCAAGCTGATTGCTGGAAGATTACATTGCTTGGAGATAAGCTCAGTTCAAGAAATATGGGCCCTTGACTTGGTGAGATATATTTCCACCTTTGGGTTATTACAAGTTTTTGCATAGTAGTATATTGTAGCATTCTCTTGCTATTAACTTGTCATTGAAGTGACCAAGTAATTTGTTTGTAGGAGTCAAATATGATATTTCCTCTGATTTTTTGTGTCATTATATTGCTCTGCTAGTAGTGACTGAATGTCAAATTGGTTCTTTAGGCTTCACTTTAATTTGGTCATCAAACTATATTTAGTTTGATTTTATTTTCTTAGATCTGACTAAACAAGTTATAAAGATGACCTCAATGGGGGAAATTACGTCTTTGTGTTGTTATCCTTGTTCATATATTACTACATGGCAATAGATGGCCAAGGAATAAAGGATAATCTGACCATTTCCTTGTGATATATAAGGACTGATTTGTGAAACTTGTAAGTGGTTGGTTGACCACGGAGAATGATCATTTGATTCTGATTGCTTTTGGCAGGAAATCAAAGCTGTATCAATGTTGGATTCAGGTCACAAGTCCTTTGTTCTAGAGGTTTGATAGCAACTACTTGAAATATAATTTAGATGTCTTATCTTGATGAATTAAGAGCTTCTAATTTCATCTGTAAAAAGAAAAATATTGCTGGTAAGAGTTGATCACGGAGAATGATCCTTTGATTCTGATTGTTTTAGGCAGGAATCAAAAATTTATGCAAGCTGCATCAATTTTGGATTCTCCTTTGTTCTAGAGGTCCGATTGCAACAACTTGAAATATAATTTAGAATTTATTTTCTTGATGAATTAAGAGCTTCTAATTTCCTTTGTAAAAAGAAAAATATGGTGTGCTAGAGTTTCTAAGGCTTGACCAAATATGTTGTTTGAGGAGTGATAATTGAGTGAATCTATGAGTTACTTTTTTGTCTGCAGCAGGCCTTCAATTGGTTTAGGAAAGTAAAACAAAGGGTTAAGTCTTGGGCGACCGGCAGACCCAGTCCAATTTTTTTTTTTTTACTTTTTTTGCTTCAACTCCCAAAAAATGTATAGTATTTTTTCCGACCGGAATTTTTACAAAATACAGTGATTTTTGTGATATTTGGATACATATAAAAAGCAATGTTGCACAGACTGTACAATACTGTTGTTTATATGTATTTAAATTACATCAGAATCAAAATCAAAATCACTGAATTTTGTAAAAATTTTAGTTGAAAAAAATATTACATTTTTTGAGTCAAAAGCAAAAAAAAAATGTATTTTTTTGTTGGAATCCCGTCCCTGACTAATATATAACAATTAGAAAGTATTTACAAAAATAATATTGTACTAATTACAAAAATATGGGTCCCTAAATTAAGGAATCCTAATTGCACTAATATTGTAAATAAATATGAAAAAATATTTTATTTTTGTAATTATTTTATCTATGCACCATTATTGTAATTATTTTTAAAAATGTACTAGTATATGTAATTTATCCAAATATAAATAGGTAAAATTCAAATACACTCTTATCCAATTTTTACATCCACATAGACTTTTTGTTAATATATGATCATTTAATTTTAAAAGTTAAATTATATCTTTAATTTTGGAATTATTTGCACATGTACAACTGGATTTATCCTCATAATAAGAGGGGAAATTTTAAAATTAGATACCGGCTAGAGGCTACCTCATTACGGAGATGGAAATGAGAGGGTGGGAAAGGTCTTATGTTAGGGAGATGATATTTTTACCATTCTAGTGTAAATATATACAAAATACTAAAAAGTGTTTAATGCCGTTTTTTTTCCTAATCAATTTATATGATTTTGATTAATAATAGTTAATATTGTGAATTACTTAAAAAATTATTAATTCATTATTTGAATTTCAAAATCTTGTAAAATAACTGGATCAAAATTTAAATAGATTTTTTTGAGAGAAGAAAGTATTTATTGTACATGGTAGAGCCCCTTTGGCATCATCAGAAGTGCATATTTATTCTTGCCACACACTTCCTTATATATACATTGATCTTTTAATTATCATAAACCAATTTAAAATGAGATAAAAGATAAAAAAGTATAATAAGAGTGAATAAAAGACTTAAATAATAATAATAATAAATTATTATTTTATTTACAACGAATTAACTATCATTTTTTTCCTCCAATTTTATAATTTAGATAGATGTTATTATGAATGGTTAGCATGAAGTTAACTTTGGTCAATTGATCAATACGATGTCGACACGCAGGCCATGAGGTGATCTCTATGCGTGTCAGCACTGTATTGATCAATTAATCAACTTATCATGAAGTTAACTTAATGGTTACCGAATTCGATAATATTCGAACTACAAAAGTTGCACAATCAGTACAACCACAATGATTTAAAAAGTGAGTCCTCAAATGATTCGGTTAAAGTGAGTCCTCAAAAGATTTGATTAACTTCATGATAAGTTGGTTAATTGACTAATACAGTACTGACACGCAGATAGAGATCACCTCCTAACCTGCGTGTCGATACTATATTGATCAATTGACTAAAAATAATTTCATAGTAACCACTCTCGTCCTCAAAAAATTTATATTCATATTAGATTTGAATTTCAAGACAAAACATGATTTTGATGGGACCATATATTAAGGATGAAATTCAATTAGATTTGAATTTCAAGAAAAATTAAGGATGAAATTAAGATAGATTTGAATTTCAAGACAAAATAAACGAGAATCTATCTAATAAAATACAAATGATTTTGAATTTTCCGCTCACTCAATAAATCATCTGGGCCGTCCAAAGTTTGAGATAAATCCCACCGTCCATACATCTATCTAATAAAATACATCTATCTATCTAATCTATCTAATAATGATTTTGAATTTCCCGCTCACTTAATAAATCATCTGGGTCGTTCTAAGTTTGAGATAAATCTCACTGCCCATACAGTGCCGGAGGCACGGGACCCAGCTAGTATAATCATATTTTACAAGATTATCCTAGATATTTTTGTAATTTAAAAGAATTATTAATTTATGATTTTGATGAGACAATATATTTATATAAGGGTCTTTTTAAAAATTATTATTTTATCAAAATTATTAATTTATTTCATTAGTCCAAGTCGGGACTGGAAAAAAACTATTATTTTAGAGAGATTATTAATTTATAGAGGGTTTACTGTAATTGATAGTTTAGAAGAAAATACAAAAAATTTAAAATTCAATTGATATTTTATTTGATTAATTAAAATAAGTATAAAATCTCAATATTATTCTTGAAAAATAAAAAGATGAAAGATTTATAAATTAATATTTAATGTAAAGATAATATGGTACATTAAGTCATCAATGGTTCTTTAAATCTACAAAAGACAAATAAAAATGAACAAATTTCATTGTCTAAAAAGGCAAACAAAAAGAAATAGAGGGAGTATAACCTTAACATGCATATATTTCATATATTTGTTTGTAAGAATTATATGATCCATTTCACAGAGTGAGTCTCACTTTCATGTGAGAAAGACTCGTGCGACAATATTATTTTAACATATAAAAGTATCAGTTTCCTTTTTCAATTCCATTGATAAGTAACCGCACTTAAAACCCTAATGATTTTACTACATCCTTCTAAAAATTATTGTAACTTTTCCTAATCAATTTTCAAATACTGAGCATTATATTTTTATATATTTAGACATAATTCTTTAAATATTAAATTTTGAGGATTAAAATATTTATCATAAAAATACTGTTAAAACAAGTATGTATTATTATCTCATTTTAATTTCACTATTCAAAGAAGAAAATTAACAACAACAAAAACTAGTAATCTCATTTTCAAAAATATATATTAATAAAATAAAATAAATAATCCTATTTGATAGGGCTATATATCAACATATTGATTTATGAGGAAGTTATGATTTCACATGCAACCTCCACCCTCAATTTGATATTCTAAAAAATTTTCAAATTGACTTGTAGAAAGTTGATAATGATATTATAATTCGGAAATGAAGAAGTATTTTACATTAATTACTAAAATCCAAATAATAAATTTATTACTAAAAATTAAATATTATTGTTGGCAAGCACTTGATATGTGAAGCAAGCATGTCTTGATACCTTTTAATTATTAATTAGGCGCTTGATCTGTGAAGCATGTCTTGATACCTTTTAAATGACTCCAACTTTTGCATCCGCATCCGCTTATGAACCTTCATGATAAACAAGTCAGCAACGTGATCAATCTCATCTTCGAGGCTGAAATTCTGCCCCTCTTCCTCCTTGGAATTCCTAACTAAATCGATTACGGATGCATTTGGATCACCCCCTGATAACTCATTAAACTCCTCCTCTTCAAATTCCTCAAATAGGAAGTGCCTCAGATCTGGATATTTATCATCCAGTGCCACCTCCTCCTCTGCCTGCTGCTCCTCGTGATCATCACTAATCGACTCGTTTGCATCGTAGACTACAATGGCACCGGAGGCCTTACTGCTTTGGCAGTGGACGTGCAGATCATCATCATCATCATGCTGCTGGCCTCCTCCTCCTCCTCCTCCTAGCATTGCATGAATCTTGTGAGAGATTGCAGCACCCCATGCCGGAAGCTTTTTGTTCTTCAACAAGGAGAACATGATAATCCGAGCTTTCACCGCATCAGTTTTGCTTTTAATGGCGCCGGATTTGCCTTTGGCTATAGAGCTCAACACAGAGATGATACGTTTTAATAAAATGGAAGCACTGCTGTCACTCTTCATTTTTAATAATTAATATTCAGTACATATACATGTAACTGGCAACTACTAATTATTTTCTTGCTTGATCTCTGCTAGCACGCTGGATGATATAATTAATATATGTATATATATATATATATATATCTATATCTATATATGTATTCTATACAAAACGATGGATCCAATATATATATATATACACACACACACAAAATAAGTAAAAAAATAAATGAAAGTAGTAGTAGTACTCGTATCAGCTGATGAATATTAAATAATGCTCATGGAAGACTATTACACCAGGAGTAATAATCTTGCTCCCATGGAAGAATTAAGTACTACTGGAGCCTTAATTTGAGGGGTTATATAAAGAAGGAAAAGGGAGGAAAAACAATGGAATTGAAGTAGCTAATTAAGTTATCCAAAAGTATCCAGCTGGATCGTGGAGGTGAATGAATAATTAATTAAATGATGCTCTTTAAAGGTGTTGCGTCAGAAGTAGGGGTGAGTATGGTGCGGTTTGGTGCCGTTTGAAGTCCAAACCACACTCAAAACCGTTTAAGTGCAGTTTGAAAAATTCAAAACCGCATCCCAAACCGCTTGTGATTGGTGCGGTGTGATTTTAAAGTGTGCGGTGCGGTTTTAATTGGTACGGTTTCGGTTCCAAAACCAATTGAAACAACAAAAAAATTTAAGCCTTCAATAAAATTTAACATAAAACTTACATCGAGCAATTAACTTAGTGACAAAGTCGACAATGAGAATTATATCAAGCATGCTTTAAAACTAAAATATGCGCTATATAAAACAACGGAGATCATATATTCGATAACAAACAAGAATGTTTATCTAGTTTCCCAAAAATTAAAAGTATATACTGAAGATAGAATAAAATATATTGCAGGGAGGACTAAAAATAATCTATTAGACTATTACAATTATAGCATTGACATTAATCAATGCATCAAGTGCTCGAGCCCCTCAACTATAAGTCCCTCCAATAATGCATCAAACAAATTCAAAATTCAAAAACCTAATTGATTAATTTTTGACTATATAACCTCTAACATCTTCTTTCAATTGGTGAAAAAGTGACAATGCAAGACAGGGGTTTTCACTGAGCGTGTTCAAGTGAAAAGTAACTTTAGAATTTACTAGAGATAATACATACATACACACATATGGTGCGGTTTCGGTTTTATGCGGTTTGGTTTTGGCTAGTAACCAAACCGGAACCGTAAATTTGGTTATTTAACCCACATAAAACCGCCACATACGCCGGAACCGTTGATGCGGTTTTAATTGGTGCGGTTCGTGCAGTTTTTGGTGTGGTTTCGATTCTAATTTGGTTACTTGCTCCGCCCTAGTCAGTGCTGTTCGATTCTCTACTAATCCCGTCTTTTGATTATGGGCTGTTACGTAGGGTATAAATAATTAATTAAATATAGTTTAACAGAGTAATATAATATTAGAGTAATGTTAAGTAATTAGATAAAAATTGTGCAATTTATCTAGAAAAAATATTAATAATTTGTACAATACCTATAATCATTAATTAAGGTTTTTTAATCAAACAATCTTATCCACTCAAATATATTAAAACTGTAAATTATTACAAACGATGAAAATATTATAATACAAAGAATTGAAATGGTAATTGAAAAGGGTTAATCGTAGTAACAAGTTAACTAGTGGACGCCAGATATAATCCTGACAGTCTTTCAAAGTAATAACATAATACGTAGATCTGAGCAGTTCTTTAATACGAGCAAAGAAAGAACCGACAGCCATGATATACACTTAAATCTGAACAATCTATCTTAACTATTCACGTACCGAAAAAATACTCATAAACAAAATAAATCTATCAAAACTGGAGACAACAAACTCCCAAGAGACATTAATGTTTAATTTGTCTAGTTAATTTAGACAGTTTTTGTATGGTTACCGTTGTTCTTTTTATTATTACCTCCGTTCCTAAAAAATTGTCGTTTAAGGTTTTGACACATAGATTAAGAAAGTATCATTTACAAAGTAAAATTTATTTGAAATTCCATCACTACCCCTTTATGGGAAGTTGAGAACTATTAATACAAAGGAGAGAATTTTTTGGGACAATGAGAGAAGGTAGGGGTAATATAGGAAAGTAAATAATTTATTCTCCTCAAAAGTTATAAACGACAAACTTTTTGGAACAAAATATTTCTTCTAAAACGACAATCTTTTAGGAACGGAGGGATTATTATTTTATTTTTTTTAACGGTAGCCGTTCTTTTCGATTGACTAAATTTTCTAGTTTATTTTAAATTAAAAAAGAAATAAATAAATAAAGAAAATTGAAGTATGTGAGTTGGTAATTAATTTTATTCATTGGGAGAGGCTCAAACAATAGTACTCCGATCTCTTAATTTAAGGGGAAAAAATAGAGAAAAAAAATTCATTTTTAATTTATTTCAAAATTAACGATAATTTTTATTTTTAAATTCTAAATTGACATGAAATTAATTTTAATATATTATTATTTTTATTTTAAATTCAGCATTGTTATGCCAAAACTATTATATTTGTCGTGAGTATTAATTATAGCTATATTTTTAAAATTAAACTAATCTTAAAATTTGGCATTTTATAAAATTATATTTTAGATTTTGAAACGAACTAGTAATATCTTAGTAGTCAAGAAATGACGGGTGGCATGCATGCATGTAGACAAAAGCGAGATTCCTCGGCATACTTGCAGCTTTTAATTTCAACCAAACCGAAAGAAAGAAAGAAAGCACATGCAGGAAGAGGCCGAGAGGACAGATGGAATCGAATGAAGAAAGGTTATATATCAGTAGGTAGACCCCACGCTTTACGCGCATGGTGCATTTCACAATTTTTTAAACAAAAATTCGATGTGTACGTGGACGTAGGACTGAGCAAAAACGGATAAAATCAAATTATCGAACACAATTAAATTTTTTAAACCAAATTATTTTGATTTTTTAATTTTTTCCTAATTTCAGTTATATCCGATTTATTGCTCGGTATTCGATTTTAAAAATATAAATTATTCGGGTATCCGAATTACCAATCGAATATGTATAATTGTGTCCATCCTTCCTCACACGTGCAATTGTCTCCTCTCGCGTGCCATTTCAGTCCTATTTCCATAGACAATAATATCCCAAATGTTATCTAAAGGTGAGTTGCATTAGTAATTATTAATATAGAGAGAGACAGACTATCAAAAAAAAAACAAAACAATAGTAGTACAACACCATCTCCTTCCGTCTCTTTCTTCCTCCCTCTTCCAACTCTTGGCCCACCATCTCTCCTTCCACCTCCTCCTTCCTCCCTCTTCCAACTCTCTGTATCTGTTTGAACCATATCGAAACTCCCTTTTCGATCTATGCTTTTACAAAGTCCGGGTTGCTAGATTTGTTGTTCTTGTGTGATTAGTAGAGGGTAATTGTGTACTTGATGAAGGAGTTATGATACGAGGGGTGTCTCTATTTTGGTTGGGGGTTACGGATCTTGATGATTATGTGTTGGTGTTAGTTTTGGAAGAAGGTTTCTCCTGATCTGAGTTTCTTTTTCAGATCTCTTATGAGTTTTACAGATTCTGGATTGTTCCATGCCAATCTGGGTTCATGCTACACCTACTGCCTATCATGTTCATACTCTGATTTGAGTTTGCTAATTTTGATTGTAATCTTAAGTTTTTCATCTCAGTTCGAATTGCCGAATTGGGCACGATTTTATTGATTTTTATTCATCTCATTTGGTGATTTTGCTTTCAATCAGTTTCAATTTTGGCTGATTCGGTTATTAACTGAAATATCTGAATTTATAATTTGGTAATTCGGTATTCGGTAATTCGGTTATTGCCAAATTTAGTTATTATTTCGGATAGTGAAATTATGAATACCTCGGTATTCGGTTATAACCGAATAGCCTATTCGGTTCGGTTATAACCGAATGATCGATCCTATGTGGACGTGCAATTTGGATATAAAAATTGGATATGAGTGTATTTGAATTTCACCTATTTATAATTTGACCAATCATTAAGGTCAAAATATAAATAAATAAAATCTAAATACAATTATGTTCACCTAGAAGAGCTCTTTTTTAAAAAAGTTCTCGGTGGAAATAAAGGTAAAAGGTCAAACAATCCATTCTTTAAAAGGAAAGGTAAAAGGTTAAACAATCCATTCTTCAAAAGGTACCTTTTGAAGAATGGATTGTGACAACCCCAAAATAGGTTCATTCTATCTAACCCATTCTGAGTCGTCATGCAAATACATGGTACAGAAAACAACTACAACTTTATTACAATAATTATCGTGTAAAATACAACAACTCATGTGTTGTGAGTTTGGATACGAATATATACCAACTGTAACTCTTATCCTAACCTTGGATAGCACGTCACAATGACACCTTACATAAAAGTATAGTCAAAAACTGTTTTAGAAATTAGAATCTTTGGGAAGTGCTCAAGGAAACCTTCGTACATGGGAGGCCATGCTTCTAGGTTATGATAGATATCATATGGCCACAGAATTATCCTTGGTTAACCCAATAGACCCCAAAAAAAAAACGAGAAGATTACTATCATATTCTTTCCAATGATGAGTCTTCTTTGACATATCATTATCTCTACTGTCTCTAATTGAGAGTTATACTTCAACCAAACACCAAGATTATATAGGTAGTGCTCGTGGATATACTCAGCAAGTGGATGAGCACAACCCTGTCTTATGATGACACGAGGTTGTATGTCATTAGACATCTTGTCTATGATAGTGGCAAAACACCCTTCCAACGTTGGGTTCGCCTCACCCTATTTGATTAACCAAATATAACTACTAAATGATGTATCCAACACCTTTCTATACTGCTTACGATACTTTCCACTTGCGCCGAGACTTCAGCGGCTATTCATGTCATCTTATACGGCTCAATATATGAGTTGGCATCAAACAAGGGATGTCGTGCCTGGTCAGCTGACTCACCCAGCGGATGGAGATGAATAGAAGAGAGTTGATGTAAATTATCCTGAGTTTGCGAAAGAAGTTGGGAATGTTAGGCTTGGCATGGCTACTGATGGCTTTTGCCCTTTTAATAATTTTAGCCAGCCATACTCAGTTTGGCCAGTCATTATGGTCGCTAATAATCATTCACCGACAATGTGCATGAGGGATCCGTATTTGTTTTTGACTTTACTCATTCCGGGGAATAAAAGTCCTACAAAAGATCTTAATGTGTACATTCGACCGTTAGTGGATGAACTAAAGATGTTGTGGGAGACAGGGGTTCAGATGTATGATAAATCGATATGCGAGAATTTTGTGATGCAAGCAGCCCTGTTATGGACTATCACTGACTTTTCGGCTCTTGGGATGGTTAATGGTTGGTCAACTCACGGGAAGCTACCCTGTCTAGTGTGTATGGGGGATGTGCACGGCAACCAGTTGCAACATGGGCGGAAATGTAGTTTCTTTGGTAATGCTCGTAGATTCTTGCCTCTTGATCAGAATTACAAAAAGATGTCTACACAGTTCAACAGAAAGATAGAAAAGAAGGGGGTTGTTGGTCGGCTGTCTGGCAGTGAGGTCTTGGAGTGGTTGAATCAACTTGATTTTCCTTTATCGGGGAAAGAACACAGTAAATTGAGAGCAGCCGGGTACGCGAAGACTCATAATTGGACACATTTGCCTATATGGTTTGTGTTGCCGTATTGGGGCACACTTTCAATTCGTCACTGTATAGATGTCATACATACCGAAAAGAATGTTTTCGAGAACTTGTTTTACACCGTGTTAGATGCGAGTGGTAAAACTAAAGACAATGACAATGCTCGAAAAGATTTGGAGGCATTGAACATTAGGCCAGAATTGTGGCTTCGCCCAAACACTACGAAACCTAAAGCTCCATTTAGTCTTACTAAGCAACAAGTTGAAGACATCTGTAAGTGGGTTAGTATGGATGAGGCATTGCAAGAAGATGTGAGCAACCCATTGGTCGTAGTGTTCAATGCTGAAGATGTGGTGAGTACTGATGTCATTGACGTACCTAACGATGAGGATGTCGAGGCCACCGTACACATGAATGATTATGTAGTCGTTGAGGATGATAACGATGACAAAACTGATCTCGAAAATGAGGATGAGGAAGATACAGAATCCGAGAATGATATATATGTTGATTCTGATGGGTTTGATGACATGCGTAATTGAAAATGAGCTTTCATATTAGTCCTTACCACATATTGTTAAACCTTACATATTCGTAATCTACCAATTTTGTTATTGCAGTAGGATATTCATGGCTAGACATAGCAGTGGAGGTCGCCGAGGTGGTGGGCGATCCGGTACTGGAGACGGTAACCATGATGGAGGCTCTTCTTCAGGCGCGAGTAAGTTATCTTAACTAGGATTTAAATATATCTCAAGCTTTATTAATTACAATGATTATTGAAGTACTATGTTAAATACAATTATTACAGATGGACCTCTTCGACGACACCGAGGGACGAACCTCGGTATCTTTGGTCGTCCACCGGCAGTGCCACTTACAGTACCGGTGGATGTCGTTTCCCAGCAATAAGTGTTAATATTTTTGATACTATTTCTATCAGTTATTGCAAAACACAATTCACATAACACATATTGTTATACTTTTTCTGTAGTATACTAGACCCTGTGGCTAAGCACACCCTACATGCGATTTGTTTGATGCATCTCCTGAGAGGGTGCATGTGGTTCAGTCAGTATGCGCGGTATGATGCCACTTTTATGTAGACCGTTTTACGGGAGTTCCAAGTAAGTTAAGCATATTATCACCACATAGTTGTATTGGTCAGTTCATCAAATGTTCTTAATTTTAAATAATCTTTTGTTATAGGTTTATTATCGATTTGACCCGAGCATCTCTCAGTCAGCTGGAGATGCTGTGATTAGGCATCACGTCACTGTGAATTACTCTGGATGGATATATGAGATGCGACAGAAGGCAACCCGGACAGTTTTGGACCATCCCGGGATCATCATCTGAGATCATCAGCCCCGCATAGTCTCCGATTTAGCCTGGGAGGCTATGTGTGCGCACTGGGAGGCTGATGACTTCAAGAAAAAGTTCGAGCAGGCGAAAAAGAACCGTGGTCAGCTCCAGATAGTACACACCACTGGTTCTCAGTCGTTCGAGGAGACGAAGACGGTAAGTGTGTCGTATTTAGTTATTTATGTGTCAAGTTCTCACACAAATACTTAAGACCTATTTTATGATTGTTTGTATTAGGCATTGGGGAGGACCTTGGGCCGTGATCCTACCATTCTAGAGTTTTGGGATCGAGCCCACACGCCTAAGGACGAGCGTACTTTGTCTCAGGCATCTTTATCTATACGGGTAAAACTCATCTTACTATTTAGCTTTTAATAATATTCAATCGTAACTAAAATGATATAATTAACATACGTATATGGAATACATTACAGGACCGATTTCAGAGGCTTCGGGACGAGCGTATAGCTGAGCTGGAGACTATTAGGATGAGTTCTGAGCCGTTAGATTTTGCCACCCCTCTTCCCGATATTGTATTAGATCGGGATGAGGAGCTGAGACTATGGGTCGCGTCTCAGGATCCCCCTATTAGCAGTACCGACAGATATCGAGTGTTGGGTCTGCCAAGGATACCCATATATACACTTCCTGGAGGTAATATTTTTTAATTTTTCACGAAATTATCCGAATTTATCACATTATATAAATTATTATTAGTAATCGAATTTGTATCTCTTTATAAGCTCCAGCCAGCGCCAGCGTCTGAGAGCACATGTCGGACCATCTCATACGGGCGCTGGCTTGGATGATGATATCTTCTGGCGACTGATAGGGGCCGTGTCGGATAGGTTCCATACCGATCCGGTCTTTCGGCGTCAGCAGTTGCCTTCTAATTCTCGTCTTTACCAGATTGCTCAGGATATTGTAGCAGGGGCCTCTGCAGAGAGTACGGGATTACCACAGGAGTAGTTCGACGCTTGGAGCACCGAGATGCTCCGGATGGTGATTACCCTCTTGGAGGAGGCTTTTCGTCTGTCCCCACCTACTCAGGTATTCTTATTGTTTATGTTTTTCAATTAAGGCTAGTTTGTTAATTCTCACACATATATATATATATATGGACTAATGATTTATATTTTTGATTCTATCAACAGGGTGGCGATGGCGACCAGGCTGACGATGATGAGCAGGAGCACGAGTCTGACATCTATACACCAGAGCAGCGTCGTTCACCTCCGCCCGATGATGATCATACTTTTACTAGTTTATAGTTCATTTGTATATATTCATGTTATTGTAAACCCTTTTGAATATATTGTATTGTCTAATTGCGTATGTACAATTGTTGTAAATTATATTGTTTAACATTTATGGAACATACGCACTGAATATTTGTAATTGGTTAGCTTATAATACATTTTGGTGGATATTTGAATGTGAATGTGAATGATAATGAGTTGAATATTAAGTTTTAGTGCTACTTTGCATATTTAAATGTGAGATACAGGTTTATATTACTGTGTATTGAGTTGTGATAGGTTACAGGTATATTAATGCGTTTAAACACCTGAAAACTGAACTTTTAAAATATATATTTAAAAAAAAGGATAATTAATTCCGACGGAATAAGGTAGTTGCGACGAAATTTCCCTCGGAAGTAAAAAATAAGTAATTTTAATAAATGTCGAAATATCCTAATTTCAGTCGAACATACGTTATCTTCGACGCAACTTATCCGTCGTAAACACTCTATCTCCGAAGCAAATTCCGTCGAATTTAATAATTAGCAAATTTTAATGAATGATGGGTTATTCTATTTTTTAGTCGGACATAAGTTAAGTCTGAGGGAATGTATCCGTCAAACTTATGAACTCTTATATTCGACGAAAAGTTTCGTCCTATATATTCGGTCGAAGATAGTTAATTTTCGACGTACATCCGTCGGAGATACGTTCGTCGAAGATATGTAATTTCCGACAGAACTTTTGACGGATCTTATTTTCGACGCGAATATTTACAACCGAATATCTGACGAATATTTCCTTCGGGAATAATGTAATTTTGACCGAATAGGAGTAATTCCTACGGAATAATCCGTCGGACTTAAGCTTTTTTCTTGTAGTGACATTATATTGCCCCATACACCACCTTTGAGATTGTACTGATAGAAGAGATGATAGATGTGAAGCCCCCAAAATAGGTATACAACATCCATCTTGAGTCACCAAATACATGGTATAAAATTTAAATACAAACTTCTTTTATACAGTACGACAAAACGTAGCTGAGAGTTTCAACACGGATAATGTCTCGTAGAGAGTATACAAACTCAAATAAAGTCCTCATTACAATTATTATCACACGATTTCACATAATAGTGAGGACTACTATGACCACCTATCTGGACCGTCACTCCGTTCCCCGACTAGTTCCAGCTATATTCTCATTTTCTGAAAAGAATAATGAAAGCAAAGGGTGAGCTCAACTAGCCCAGTAAGAAATATTATAACTAATATAATGCAGAATGAATTATCGTTAGCCTTCCACAGTGTTAAACTGATAAAATATAATAAACATCAAGTTTAACTGCAGCGGAACAAGCAATCCATTAGAAGAGTCAAGTAGAGCATGATATCTACTATCTTATATGATTTAAAAAGTTTATCATCAATTTTATCGCTGAGACTCAACTTAATAAATAAACCACATCATCGAATCATCCCTGCACTACGGGCCAATAATATTCATGTAATCATCAATGATCATGATTATACCGAATAATCCCTGGTCATAATCATGCCAACAACTGTCCATCAATGCACTACAGGCCAATGCAGATATTTACTACATCATTTGTAACATTACAATCATGATTATACCGAATAATTCCTGGTCATAATCATACCAATCAATAGTACATCTATGCACGTAAGCCACAGATGACTTTTATCGCAATATAAGTATGAGGATGATGATAATGATATAAAAATTCAATTAAAAGAAAGAAAATGATAAATTTTTAAAGATTTATAACTTAATTTATCCAGAATTCAATAATGTCCAAATTGTCAACATGATACTGCTTTGTAGAGTAAAATTTAAGAATAATATTGTATCAAAAATGATTTGGACAACAAAGAAATCAATTTTTATCATGAATAATTCCCCGGGTGAATAGTGCCCGAGTGAATAGTACCGAGTGAATAGTATCCCATGAATAGTACTTTGTGAATAGTATCTGTGAATAGTACCTTGTCAATAGTACCGTAAAAATAAATACTACTCATGGACAGTACTCCGACCTGAAAAGCTTAAAATTTAACAAGAATGTGTAGAAAATATCCTTGTGAAACGATACTAGATGAAACGCAAATTTTAATGATATTCTACTAATTCACGGAGTATAGAAGCAATACTTTAACAAAATGAGGGTATAATCAGGAATACGAGACGAAATAATATTACTCACATACTACAAAGTATGGAAGAAAATATTATTCATATGAATACTGAACAAAATAATATTCATTACCTCAGAAGAAGACTGGATACTGGAATAGTGAAGTAGCAGACTTCTCTTCTTCTTTCTCTCTGTAGCTTCTCTCTCTATAATTGCTCTTGTGAGTCTTAGTAAATTGGTGAGAATGAAAGAAGAATGAACTTTTATTTATAGGAAAATATAGTTTCGATAATTGCACGTTTTGGGGCTCAAAATATTACAGTATAATACCTTCATCTTTTCCTTCATTTTTAATTTAGTCCTGCAAGTATTATCAAACTTGCATCACCTCCCCTAATAGTACATCTTGCGAATCAATAGTACAATCATGTGAAAAAAATAATTATAGTATAGTACTTTCATCTATACCTCTATTTTTAATTTAGTCATGCAAGTATTATCAATCTTGCACCACCTCCCCTAATAGTACATGCATGTGAATCAAAAGTGCACACATGTGAACAAATAGTTATAAGAATATGAATTAATAATAATTAATTGCTCATTTATCCGATTAATTACCTGATTGGTCAATATAACCTCCATACATCCATTATTATTGAAATAGATGTCGATTTCCACTAACACTAGTAATTCTAACAAAATGGAAATATCAATTTCATCTTTAATCAACACGAACTTATTCATCATTAATATTATAACCCACAATATTTGACAACCAGATCATTCCCAGGAAAGAGGGGGCTTTTCGATAAGGATTTCTCCCTATTTGCGCGCAATTAGGTGACAAAATCTCTCATTGACAGAACTTTCTAGGCATTGTCAATATTGTAAATAATAATATGAATAACTTTGTCTTCTCAATTATTGATTTAATAATATAAAATATTATACAGATGATACTGTGACAATAATTAAATCAATAATATGAAAGATATTATGCATCAATCACTGTAGCAATAATTAAGTATAACTGAGTGACTTCTCACGTAAGCATCAATAATCAATACCGTGTGCTAATATGCAATCATGCGTATTACTGTACTTTTACCACCGGGTAGTTCAACAATTTACCAGGAAAACTTTCGCCGTTATTTTTATAAAAAGATAATTCTGTCGTTTTCTAACTACGACAATACTTTTGTTGTGGGGTCCACCAATGATTGTGTCATCGTACGAATATTCTCTGTTAAAACTAATATTCTCCGACCAATCGAATATTATATAACCACTTGCTTACTTTGCAAAATTTATAAATATTATCCACAACTATAACATTATATAAAATCCACACCATAATATTCAAAAATATATTTCGAGAAAAAAAATAATCTTTATTCATAAAAGTTGGGGATCTTATAATAGACTCCCTTATAGGGATCCGGATCCTCCTGTGATGATCGTTGTGAGCCATTGGATCTCTATCCAATGGCTCACAGTATATCAAAATATATATATCAAATATATCCAATGGCTCACACCAAAACCATCACACTGTGACGCCCCCAAAATTAGGTATACATCACCCATCTTGAGTCACCAGATACATGGTACAGAATTCAAATACAACTTAATAATACAACTGTTGTGTACAATACGACAAAACATAAACTGTGAGTTTGAATACAAATATTGTCTACTAGAGAGTATACAAACTCAAAAGGAGTCTTCATTACAACTATTATCACACTATTTCACAGAATAGTGAGGACTACTAATGCACCATCTAGGACCAGCACTCTGTTCCCCGACTCGTCCCGACTATATTCTCATTTCCTGAAGAGAATAGTGAAAGAAAGGGTGAGTTCAACTAGCCCAGTAAGAAATATTATGACTAAGATAATGCAGAATAAATTATCATTAGCCTTAAACAGTGTTAAACTGATACAATATAACAAACATCAAGTTTAACTGCAGCGGAACAAGCAATCCATTAAAAGAGTCAAATAGAGAATAAAATCTACTATCTTTTATGATTTAAAAGGTTTTTCATCACTTTTATCGCTGGGACTCAGCTTAATAAATAATTCACATCACCGAATCATCCCTTGCACTACGGCCAATGATATTCTTTAGTATCACGACCACGAATTATCCATGCACTACGGCTAAAGATAATCATATTTTCATCAACGGTCCTGATCATGCCATAAAACAATTCATCTTTGCACTACTGGCCAAAGAGAATCCATAGCCATAATCATACAAAAAAACTGTCCATCAATGCACTACGGGCCAATTAGGACTTTTCCACATCATTTGTAACTATTACGGTCATGATTATACCGAATAATTCCTAGTCATAATCATACCAAGTTCATCTATGCACTACAGGCCACAGATGACTTTCAAAAAAAATATAAATATGATGATGATGACAATGATATAAGAATTCAATAAAACAAGTTCAAGAATTAATTTATTCAGGAATTAATAACGTCCAAATTGTCAACATGATACTGCTTTGTAGAGTAAAATTCAAGAATGATCAGAAGAATATTTCCATAAAAAGATACTGGATTAAGAGTAAATATCAAGAATATTCTACTAATTTAATGGAGTATAGAAGTCAAAACTTTAACCAACTGAGTATAATAACGAATGGAATAACAAAAGAAATCACCATGCATGCGGTACTTCGCATAGACAGGTTATTCCAACAGAATAATAAATAACGGAACCAGGTCAGGCGAAATACGCACCAACATGCATGCTGTTCCAACAGAATAATACCGACGGAACCAGGTCCGGCGTAAAACGCACAGACAGGATATTCCAACATAATAATAATAAAGATGGAACCAGGTCCGGCGTAAAACGCACAGACAGGATATTCTAACATAATAATAATAAAGACGTAATAATAGAAGAATGTCACCAAGTATAGGGTAGTCCGCGTATACTGGTTATTCCAACAGAATAATAAAGAATGGAATAATAGAAGTTCTCTTCATGAATAAAAAAGAAAGAATACCCCTTACGAGTACACCAATTAATATTCTCTATCGTAAAAGAAACTGAGTACAAGAGTAGTGAAGTAGCAGAATACTTTTCTTCTTTCTCTCTATAGTTTATCTCTCTAGAGTTTCAGTGAATTCGTAAGAAATAATGAAGGAATGAGCTTCTATTTATAGAAAAATGGACTGCATAGTAACTAACTCATGAACGATCCAAATTGATTTACTTTAATCTGACGGTCCATATTTAAAGCAAAATCTTTTAAATAAAATAAAATATATTCTATTTATAATCTAATAAAACGAATAACTTTATAAAAGATTTTACTATACAAATACTATGCAGGCACTATGCAACACTATGCATAATAAAATATAATATATTCTATTTATAGAATAACTTTATAAAAGTATTCGTTTTATTACATTAATAATACCAATAAAACAAAACTGAGTGACTTATCACGTAAGCATCAATAATCAATATCGTGTGCTACTATGCAATCCACGCGTATTATTGTACTTTTAACACTGGGTGTTTCAACAGTTAACGATAAAATTTCCGCCGTTATTTCCATAAAATATTTTTGTCGTTTTCTCAATCCGATAATAATTCCGTTGTGGGGTCCACCAATGATTGTGCCGTTGTACGAATATTTCCTGACTAATCGAATATTATATAACAACTTGCGTACTTTGCAAAATTTATAAATATTACCCACAACTATAACATTATATCAAATTTACTCTATAATATTAAAAAAAAAATTGAAAAAATTAAATATTTATTCATAAATATGGGGTCTCACACACACCATCCTCACAGAGGATCCTGATTCTCCTTATAGTATGGTTCTGTTAAAACACCTTTAGAGGAGGAGGTTATGTTAAAAGAGTATGACTACAACTATATATATATATAGCTATATATATATATATATATATATATATATATATATATATACACAATTGTGTATTTCACAGTCGGGCTATGACGACAGTTCACCCGTCTCTGTAGTCCAAAATATCTATGACGACAAGTGAAACCGTCGCTATAGCTTAAAAAACTGCCGCCATAGCCGACTATGTACTACACGCATGTGTACATACATTTTTCCTATATATATAACCCAGATATTTTAGATTGGCAAAAAAATTACGAGACTGAATTTTATCATTAGAATCTGGAGTTGTTGTGTTTATTCCCCAGGAGAATTGAATATGGACCCAAAAAAAATACTGTTAGTTGTAGTTAATATGGACCAAAACTATTATAAACTAAAATGGTTCAAAACTAAACTAGTTATAATTCATATTTGTAATTAATAATATGACTATATGAGTTCAAAACTGAACCAATCTATAACTTAAAAATTAGTTAACCAAGCCAATAGATCTAAGTAGTTTTGATAAACTATATGATTCTCAAAATAAATTGTCATGTCAAAAGATGGGGAATGATGAGTAAGGTTAGAATTTAAACTTGAGAGTTAAAATTTTGTTTTAACATTTTATAATATTTTTATGATTTGTTATTTTACTCGTAAAATAATAGAGAAATCAGTGTTTTCAATTAATTTTACTTGAATAAAAATTGAATTGTATAACTTAACAGCGAGAATACACATTCAGATATTTGAAGTTGCTGATGAGGTTATAGCCTAATGGTTAACAAAGTGACCTTTTCTCTCTTCTTTAGTGAGGTTTGAGTTTGTTTGTGAGTTTATTTATTCGTTTTTCTATAGTGAGATTAGATTAAATTTGTTCTCAATATTGTAGGAGGTTTGTTTCTGAATTTATTTATTTCTCTTTTTTTTAGTGAGATTTGAGCTTGTTCATAAATTTATTTTTTTCTTTTTCTTTAGTGAGATTTGATTGATTATTAATATTGTAATATCCATCATGTACTTGAGTATGATTTTTTTTTAAAAATGGGCCTTTTAACAAAATAAAAAAATAAAAAATATTTGGAGTGTGAGAGAGCTACATATACACTTTGGGGGTTTGGGGTGAAATTATAATTTAATTTTCATTTTACTACTAGAAAACAAAACTACTTTTTGAGGGGTCATAGTAACAATAATTTCAACCAAAGAAAACACGTTATATATAAATTGAAATCGAAAAAGAAAAAACATAAAGAGTCCAAATCGGTGAAATTAAAAATGATACACGTTCCCCAAGACCATCGCCTAAACTGACGCGGGTGACGCCACTGCAATAATACTCTCTTCTCTGTCTCCCCTTCCCCATTTCTCTCTCCTTCAGCCAAATCGGATTCGTTGAGCGACAAACAAATAGAGAGAAAAACCAGCGGCATTTTAGAGAGAGAAAACGCGGGCAATACTGGGATTGTTTGGTGGTTAATCAACGTGAGAGAAAGAGGGAGATTCGTCTTGTTATTGATTGGTATATGGGGAGTAATACATTTGTGGATGGGGTTCGTCGCTTGTTTCAGCGCCGCTCATCTTCTTCATCATCATCATCATCATCATCAGTTGTTACCCACAATTCTACTGATAACAATCATAATAATCGGAATCAGATTAATGGAAAGAATACCCATTTGGATGTGAACAATTTTGAACCCAAATCAACAACAATAGTTGAAAAGGAGGAGGAAGAGCTTAAGATCGTTGAAGATTTTGATTTATCTGGCTTTAATTTGATTAAAGTCCCCAAAAGGATAACCCTTGTTATGGATCCTCATAAAAAGGTCCCTTTCTTTAACCCCCCTTCTATTTTTCGTACTTCCAGATCTGTTTATATAATTGGGGTTCTTTATTTTTGGTCAAATACCCAAATGGGTCGAGTAAAGTTTCAATCTCTTTAGCTTTATGTGAGAAATAGTTATATTAGTAATGGATATATTTTGGTTTTTATTGATTTCCCATTTAGTTTTATTATGGGTGTTGGTTCGTTGTTGAAATGGATATAGTAAAGGTTCAATCTTATAGGTTTAATATGTCAGTAATGGTGATGCTAGTAATTGATCTCTTGTGTTATTCCTTATTGAATGTTGCTGTAACTGCTTAGTACTACTAGTAATCTGCCTAATATGATTGAAATGATGTACAGCCTACGTCCTTAAATGGGTGTCTCTATTTGAATGACCCAGTTTTAGAAAAGTCTGACTTTAGTTAAACTAGGATCAGAACTTTTTCTTATATAGTAATTAGAATGGGTAACTAAGTTTGAAGGTAGACACATATTTGGGGACATTCTTGAAAACTCAGTCAGTCAGCTGGGATGGTCCGGAAGGTATTTTCCATTAACATATGGTACTATCACCACCAGAAGTGTAGTACAAATTACCTTCCAGGGGTTTTGCCCCCTGAAGTATGTGGCATGGGTGTATATGATGTTGAAATGTTCAGTCACACACTCAGATGAGAGAGATTTAGGTGGTCATTGTGTTCATCTGAGACTGATTTCCCTGAATGTGAAAACGCTTCCATGATAGTCAACAATTGAAAGAATAATTTTTAATAACCGTTTTACTTTTTTTCTTTCCTAGATCAAAGAATGCGGCTACCACACATTAAACACTCTTAATTTTTTTTTCTATTATGCTAAAACAAGGAAGATAAATTTTATTCATTTTGTTGACCATTCATCTGCTTTTGCATTGCAAGTTTGCTAGGGAGGTTTGGGGGATTGTGCTGCCTCTTTATGGTTTGTTTTGGGTTATGCCGAATACTGTGGTGGAGTTTCCTTGCTTGGAAGGGGGTTCAGATGCATCCTGGGTGTCGGGAAAGTGGGATAGGATTCTGCATGTTTTTGATGGACCCTTGAGTGGGAGAGGAACAGGCATTAACATTGAGAATGTCGAGCAGCATTCGCTCTATCTTTTTGATCTTGCTATTTTTTTTGGCAGAGCGAGGTCTACCCTGGTTCTGTTGTGCTTTTTAGAATTCCTTGGAGATTTTTCTTTGAGACCCTTTGAGAGAAAGGGTTGTTTGTCTGCATAGGGATTTTCAGTTGTGTAGTTTTTTTGGGGGCTCTTTGTATACTGTGTGTACTTAGATGACATCCTGATGCGGTACAGTAGAAGTAATTTAAGAAGTTTATTATTAATTTTGTATTATTATTTAGAGATAAATATTGGATTATTAATGTAATTATTTAAGTAAGATATTCTAGAAGTTTTAATTATAATAGTAGATTTTAATTAGGAGAGTTTTAATTATGGTAATAGATTTTAATTAGATATTTAGAGATAAATATTGAATTATTAATGTAATTATTTAAGTAAGATATTCTAGAAGTTTTAATTATAGTAGTAGATTTTAATTAGGAGAGTTTTAATTATGGTAATAGATTTTAATTAGAAGTTTTAATTATAGTAGTAGATTTTAATTAGGAGATTGTTTCCTTTTTAAATTAGGGTTTTTACTTAGTCTCCAAATATTGGGTTTTTATACGTCATTATTTTACATATTATTGAATATATTGATTTGAGATTAAAGTTGCGTGCTTTTGTGTGCTTTTGTAGCGATTCTCTGTGGAGATAAGTACTCTTATTGCTTATTTTCACATTGTCCTGCATCATAATGGTATCAAGAGCCAAAATTCTTGATATCTTTTGATTTCACCCAAAATTTATTCCTACCAAAATTTTCTTGACCTCCATCAAATTGTCGAAGTTCGCTAGAGAATCAACAATAATTTTATAGACGAAAACATGATTTGCAGCCGGAATCGTAGTCGTCCATCTATCCCGAGAAGAAAAACAAAACCAACGTTACTGTTCATCTCTCTGCTACAGAGTGCGCCACTATTTATCATCAGCTGCGAAATTACATTTTGGTACCCAAGGTTTCTGAAAATTTAAATCTAGCCCTTGAATTTTCTGAATTTTTTCAATTCAACCCCCAAAGTTTCTAAAATTTTCAATTCAGCCCCTCTACATATATAGGGTAAATGACGCTAAAGACCAAACTTACACTTATTTTCTATTTTAAACAACCAAATATAATTTTTTTCAGTTAAACATAAAAGTCGAGAGCAGAATTTATTTTTACTTTTTTTTAACTGACATTAGTTGACTTGGGTTGACCGTTTAAAATTAAATATGTGGCATTTCTTTTTATTAGTTGGCACAAATAAATGAAATGGAAAATATGACATGTCTAATATTTTACACACATCATCTCCAACTCAAATAAAAAAGCTTAAAAAAATAAAAGAAAATAAACAAGCATAATAAAATAGGACCAAATTGAATATAACAAACAAAATAAAACTTAAGAAAAAGTTGGTGGTGGTGATGGAGTGGAAGAGGTAAAAGTTGGTTTGAAGAGATAAAATAATGAAAGTTTGAAGCCACGCCTTCTTCCTTTGTGAAATTCCTCCGGCTTGACCTTCAGCTGAAAAGCGATTTTGGGTCACTTCCATCTTATTTCCATGATGAACCTCTTTTGATTATCTTTCTTTGCATCCAACAACACGGATCATCGCCACCATTGAAGCATCGAATCTCTTCCATCTTGACCGCCGTTTTTCCTTTTTCTTGAACAAATAGAAAATAGAGATATAGGGTGCGTGTTTTTTTGAGAGAGAGGGGGAAGGATCTATATAAAATTATGAAGAATGGGGATAGGAAAGAATGAATTTGGGGCTAAGAAATAACAAATTCAATTTCTATGAAACCCTAACTTAAAAAACCCCAATTTATTTTGGATCAAGAGAAGTCATGTTGGATTTGATCACCGCGACGAGACCGAAGACTAAAATTTTTAAGTTTCAATTCTCATTAAGGAGATTTTTCGGTTTCAAACCGGGGTGGAAGAAGCCCCGGGCGTGATAAAGTTATGAACAACTTTTTCTAAGTTTTTTTATTCTTAGGGGTAATTGTATATTCACTTATTTGTTCTTCTTTAGAAGTATTGTTTCTTAGTGTGTTTTACTTTGAAAATTAAAATATCATTCTTATGTAATGTCAAATATATTAATTAATAGTTAATATCTATGTTACAAATATCCATATCATTATTTCTGGTCCAAAAAATAATTGAAAAAGCCAACTCAGCAAAAATAGACGGCCAGACTTGGTCCACTGATGTTTGTAAAAAAGGTGAAAATAAATTTTCTTTATTGACTTTGATGTTTAACTAGAAAAAATTGAACATAGAGCATTAACAACAGTTTCTCTAATTAACTCTCTATCCCCAATTTTGAAGAATGCATCAACAAATCATTATCCAACAGCTTTCTTATCCTTATTTGACTCTCTATTTTAATCCCTATATAGGATTTTATTCCCCAAAGTGAGGGAGTCAAAAGACTATTCTCTATATATACAAAATGACATTTCACACCCTCATTTAAGTGGACAACTCATCAAGCATACACATCTTGACATTTTTTTACTACTTTATTTTCAAATTATAAACTTAATATTGACTTATATTTTAAAAATTAATTTCAAACGTATTCAAATTTAAAACTGACATAAATTTATTTAATTTATGTCAATATAATCATAAATATTATAAAAATAATAATAATTATAAAATTTATTATTTTCAAAATTTAAATGAATCATATTAAATTTAAATTTAAAAATATTATAAATTAACTTTTTAAAAGTTAATATTAATCTTATGTACATTTGCAACTACAATCCATTCAATACTCATTTCATAAATTACTGAAAATTTAAAATAAAATAAAAATTATTTTACAATGAATATAATTGATAAATTATATTCTCTCTTTTATAAATTATAAGATTATTATTAATTTGATATTTTGACTATTTGAAATTTTAACTTTTAAATTTCATTATTAAGGAATCAATATAAGGAACATGTTGGGTATATAGTGAAAAAAAATTGAATTTCTATTTTGCAAATGATCTAATAATACTGCAGAGTAGGGATAAAGATAAGGAAACTGTTGTAAATGCTCTTAGTTGTTTAAAATAGAAAATAAGTGTAAGTTCGTTGGTTTTTAGCGTCATTTATCCACATAATATACAATGTCTTCTAGGGTTAACAATCCAGACTTTTTTTGGGCTACGATAAAACAACTTAAGCATCAAACTTTTGTCACATACGAGCAACTTAAAATGTCTTGTCCTGTATAGTACCGAGTATTGGAAATTATGCTGATGAGCTTGCACTTTTTGAAACAAGTCTTGCAAATTTAAAGGCACATCACGAGTATATAACCACATGCTATTTTCGTCAATATTTTGTTCAAGCGCAATGAAATGTTCATCCTAATCGTGTTTGTTCAACTAAAGCGACGCGTTCACAAGAGAAGACATGCAATGTAAATTCTTACAAGACAGTTGATGAATGTCTCACAATACATCAATAACCAATATGAATTTGGCGAGGATAAAGAAGAGCAAGTACTCTCACATATTGATACTTGTGAAAAACATAAAGAGGATGTTAAGTGTGTTGAACAACTTGCAAATTCAGAGATGGTTCGCAGTGAGAAAATTGAAGTTAAGTTTGACCCCAAATGTCCAAATGTGAAAACATCTTGAGGTCAACCATGTTGATTTTCTTTTTCCAATTGATAAGTTAGAGTCCCAAGGTACTTCAAATTTCTATATTATATCGTCGTTCCCGAAAATTGTGGTCATGACATTGAACGTTCAGATGCACATATTTTGTTGGAAGACATCTCTCGGACTATGGTTTATTATTCTTTGATATTTCAAAACTTGAGGAATGAGTTTTTTTCAAAGGCGAGGAGAATGTTGCGGTACAGGAAGAAGAATTCAAGAAGTTTATTATTAATTTTGTATTGTTATTTTGAGATAAATATTGGATTATTAATGTAATTATTTAGTAGGATATTCTAGAGATTTTAATTATAGCAATATATTTTAATTTGGAGAGTTTTAATTATGACAGTAGATTTTAATTAGAAGTTTTAATTATAGTAGTAGATTTTAATTAGGAGATTGTTTCTTTTTTAAATTAGAGTTTTTACTTAGTATCCAAGTATTGAGTTTTCTATTTAAGTATTGTACTTCATTATTTTACAGATTATTGAATATATTGATTTGAAATTAAAGCTGTGTGTTTTTGTCTATTTTTTTTATTGATTCTCTTCGGAGATAGGTACTCTTATACCTTGTCCTACATCACATCCTTAGGTGTCTATTTGTTTGTATAGTTCTTACTTATAAAAATAATAATTTGATTTTTTTGAGTCTTTCATTGTCATGGTCATCAATCATGCTAACTATCAAATAATGATTTCTAATTAGTTATTTTTTTGAAAAATTCTCAGAACACATTGGACTCAGAATTCTTCACAGAGTATGGGGAGGCAAACAGATACCAAATTCAAGAAGTTGTTGGCAAAGGTAGTTATGGTGTTGTGGGTTCTGCAATTGATACCCATACCGGAGAAAAGGTTGCAATCAAGAAGATCAATGACGTCTTTGAGCATGTCTCTGATGCCACACGAATTCTAAGAGAAATCAAGCTCCTTCGGCTACTCCGGCATCCAGATATTGTAGAAATTAAGCATATTATGCTTCCTCCTTCTAGAAGAGAGTTCAGTGACATCTATGTCGTTTTTGAATTGATGGAATCTGACCTTCACCAAGTAATTAAGGCAAATGATGATCTTACACCTGAACATTATCAGTTTTTCTTGTACCAGCTTCTCCGTAGCCTAAAGTATATACACTCAGGTTCATTGTTTCCACTAACATCTTATCCTTCCTTTTTCTTTTTACACTGACTTTGTTCATTTACATAATTTTCATTTTTTTTTCACAGCCAACGTTTTTCATCGTGATTTAAAGCCAAAAAATATCCTTGCTAATGCTGACTGTAAGTTGAAGATTTGTGATTTTGGTCTTGCTCGTGTATCATTTAATGATGCCCCATCTGCTATATTCTGGACTGTACGTCTAAATCTTACAGAGCTTCTTTATTCATCTATATATCTTTTTCTCGGTCTCAACTTTTAGACTCTTTAATACTTAAATAATTATATTTATTTTGTGTATTGAAGGACTATGTTGCAACGCGATGGTATCGTGCTCCTGAACTCTGTGGTTCCTTCTTCTCTAAAGTAAGATGGATTAACATTTTATTTTTTTAAATGGATATTTTTTGAAGCAAAATCTATCTTCCTATTTTTCTCTAACCAAATTTTATAATTGCGGTAACTCCATAATTTTGTGGAGCTGCCAGTTTTCTTGTCATAATTGACTTATGGATTGCACCTATAAAAACGATTGAGTTGTGGATAGCCAAGTAACATGTTTTTCTAATTTCTCTCCTATGTGTCTTTTCGACTCCTAAGAAGCATAAACATTTTGAAGAAGTTGCCTGGGTCAATTGTGGGTCAATTGAGACCACTACCTTCTTGGACCGGAGACATGTTAGGAAATCCTTTTTAGTATATTTTCTTATTTGGGTTGTTAAAAGGTGTAGGAAGATGGCAAGAAGAGAACAATGCTAACACAAAAGTTATTAAATTTGATTTTGCTGATTTGTAAAGAATCAAATAAGAAGTCAATTTATACTTAATGAATGTTTAACTTCCTAATAATAAGATCAATCTCACTCCTAAGAAGCATGATTAATTCGAAGAAGTTGCCTTGGTATAAATATTTAATAGTGTATCTGTAGAAATAATTTGGGGTTGGGAATCAGTTCGCATCAGTCTGCCTGGTTTTGTTGGTAAAAATTGTTGCTACATTTACGCTCTACTGGAATTACCCTCCTTTCCATTTAAATGATATTTTATGCAGGCTTGCAATTTTCATGAAGAAACATATATGATTTGCTATGACACTTTATTTAACAATATATGTGCAACTGCTAAGATGTTCTCGTTCTGCAGTATACTCCTGCAATTGATATTTGGAGCATTGGATGCATATTCGCTGAGATGCTTACTGGAAAACCTTTGTTTCCTGGAAAAAATGTGGTACATCAATTGGATCTCATGACTGATTTGATGGGCACTCCTTCACCGGAGTCGATTGCAAGGGTTAGTTCTCTCATTCCCTTCTCTACTTCTGTCAATAAGAAAACATTCTCATAAGATTACAACAGATGCTTTCTTCAAAGGTCTTCATTCATTGTACTTTAACTTCTTTTTACTATACCCTCACATTTGCATTGAACTCCTTAGTAACTGGAAGTGAGGTATCGGGCCTCATTTATGGTCTTACCTCAATCTTGTTGATTAATTTTGTAATTGCATCAAGTTATTTTTCTTAATTATTACAATCTTTTTTATAATGGCAGATTCGTAATGAAAAGGCAAGAAGATACCTAAGTAGCATGCGTAAGAAACAGCCAGTTCCATTTTCACAGAAATTCGTGGTGCAGATCCTTTGGCTCTTCGGTTGCTGGAGCGTTTACTCGCGTTTGATCCTAAAGACCGACCATCTGCTGAAGAGGTAGTATGAAACTTACGTATTACTTGTCATGATAATTGTGGTATATATGAAGGAACCCTATGTGGTTGTTAGGGACCACTATGATCCTTAGATATTTGGTACTTCTTTTTGCAGGCACTTGCTGATCCTTACTTTCAAGGTTTGGCGAATGTGGACCGTGAACCATCTACTCAATCCATATCAAAACTTGAGTTTGAGTTTGAACGAAGGAAATTGGCGAAAGATGATGTTAGAGAACTGATCTATCGAGAGGTTTGATCTTACGGCATAATTAGGGTTTTACTGATTGGATTATTTAAATATACTTATTATGATTTTTTTTCTTTCAATAAACAGATTCTAGAGTATCACCCGCAGATGCTTCAGGAGTATCTTCGTGGTGGAGATCAGACTAGCTTCATGTACCCAAGGTCAGGCCCTTGTTTATATTTTGCATCTGAATTCATCTCTGTTTCCATATATCAAGAGTTTTTAAGCATTATTTGCTTGTACCTATACTTTAGCTGCTGATTTGTTTCCACAAGTTCGGCTTCGATACGAATGGGGATAACTATTTCCACAAACTATCTTGTTAGTTCCACAAGGTCTCCTCTCTCGTGAGTGTGCAACCACAACTATTCATTTGAGAGGTACCTTGTGGACTAATATATTCTTGCGGAAATAGCAATTTTCTATAAAAACTATTGTAATATACTAGATATTATATCTATAATGTTTTTTTTTCAAATGGAAATTAGTTTAATCTCATTCTCAGTAATGGAGTTAAAGTTCTGCTTCTTTTATTGTAAACATATCTCTGAATGTGTTGTACTCTGTGATGTGAAATTTTGTTTGATCTTTATGTGCTTATCCTTGAGTTTGTTGACCAGATCCTTGCACTATTTTCTCTTGCAAAATTCAATTGCCTCTAGGTCTTAGACCAAAATTATCCTTCCTCTGGTTAACTTTGAAAACAAAATTGGTGCACTAAATTTCAGTTGCCATTGATTGACATGTCTGTATCCCTCTGTTCTTTGTTGTCTTGAAATCGAGGCTTGGCCTTAGTTGAAAATCTAATTTTTTTTGTCAGTTTACTAGAATTATTCATTGTCTCAATGTAGGAAGGAAAATTCTCTTACTTTATGTTTTACTAACATTATAGGCCATCTGTGTAGCTTGCTTAAATGGGAATTTTAGTTTGCATGTCGCTAATTCATGTTAGTAACTGAAGTTCCTTCTTCGTTGAAGTAGTAATCTATTACAGGTACTCATTTTGTTTTATTGTTATGTTTATTAGTGGCGTTGATCGGTTTAAGCGACAATTTGCCCATCTTGAAGAGCACCATGGTAAAGGCGGAAAAAGTTCTCCACTTCAAAGGCAGCATGCTTCGTTGCCTAGGTAAGTTAAAACAGCACTTTGGGAATTGTCTTAATTATTATTGTTTTGTGTTTTAAATTACACTTGATATATTAGTGCCTTGTGCTTTCTTCAGAGAACGAGTTCCTGCACCCAAGGATGAAACTACTGCCCAAAATAATGATTTTGAAAAGCGCACTGCAGAGTCTGTTGCTTCAACGCTTCAGAGTCCTCCGGGGCAATCTGAGGGATCAGAAAATGCAAATGCACAAAACGGGACCAAGTAAACCAAACTACAGCGCACGTAGCTTGTTAAAGAGTGCTAGTATAAGTGCTTCCAAGTGTATAGGCGTGCAACCAAGAAGAGATACAGAGGTATTTTATATTGCTTTCTGCATATAAGCTTTTCCTTTGCACTAAAAGTTGAACTAAATATTGTAGCGTAACCATCTTGTCCATTTTGGATTATAAGATAGCTGCTATGCATATCACCTTTTCATATAACTGATTTCATATTAACATTTTGGTGAGGTTGCTTAAAATTAATTGTTTGAATATGTCATGGTCTTTTTAGCAGTAGAAAATGAGTCTATTTTGTATGTTATTGCAAATTGCAATATAAAACCTCGCCCCTACTACTGATGGAATCATGTTAGGGTTTGGAGAAGTGGCAGATTACGATGACCTCTGATTTATTTCTAGTGATTCCATAGGGATAGTTTTTGAACCTTAAAATGGGGTTGGGAATCTAAATGAAATTGATTAGACTTATTTTCCCTTGGAGCCTTCATAAACTGGAGAAGAAACCTAGTAAACGAAAAAGAGAAAAGATCCCTTTACTAAGAATGAATAATAGAGAATTAGATCATGGCATATGATTGGATAGTGTTTCCAAATCTATTTTATATTTTCATTTTCCACAAGTTCTAGAAAATTTATCTGGAACAAAAAAAAAGATCGGATATGTAAGGTATAAGACCATCAAGAAATATAATAAATTTGTAGCGGCAGTTATTATGTACTTGACACATGAACATTTTAGTTTTTTCTATTTTTACACTTCTCCACTAAAAGAAATTATTGATATATATATATATATATATATATATATATATATATATATATATATATATATATATATATATAGTGTAAATAGTAACCAAACGGCTATGTACTTGAGGTAATTTAGAAAACAAAAACTGAAAACCAAGAACAAAACTGAATAATATTGAACAGAAAATAGAAATAGTAAGTTTTGAAATGTGTAGATAAAGTTCAATCTTGTGTAGATTGTCATCAAAATCATTGTTATTGTGCTACATTTTTCAGGAAGAACCGATTGCCGAGCAACTTGAAGAGGTTGATGGATTGTCACAAGCAGTTGCAGCAGTTATTGTCTGATTTCGAACCTGAGCAGTTACTGGAAATACTCAAATGGTTAAATTATGAGGATCATCGGAGCTTTATACCAAACCCATATCAAAGATCTTTACTTTGTTTCTAATAGAAACAAACTAACAGTAGGACATCAGGAAGAAGAAATGCTCTCCATTTGTATTTATTTTTGCATAGGAGAAGCTGAAAGATTGTATTTTTATTTTATAGTTTGAAAATGACTTTATGAGTAAGAATATTGTATCTTTTTGGTCAGCCTTGGACTATTACATGGTTGATGAAACAAAACATTGAATATAGTAAATTTTAAAAAATTGCCATATCTACCTTCCTTTATTTCAAAAAGATTTTATGGAAAAATCTTTATAAATTTTAAATATATTTGTTATAATGTTAGGTTCAAGTATAATAATACAAGTGCGAAGTTTTTAGAAACAAAGGGTTGACAAATAGGACTCTTAACAAAGGGAGTAAAAGTTATGAACAAAATGAAAAATAAAACTACTTAAATTAGATTAATCTCCAATTTGCATTATATACTTTAACCTTAAAATTGATTTGCGCCTTAAATTTTATTTTGAATCGATTTCACCCTAAATTTTGAGTTTCAAAACAATTTGCACTCCCGTATCCTCTACATTAAAGTAATTTGCATCCTATACTTTAGTGCAATAGGTGCAACTGTATTGAAATTCAAAGTCTAGGGTGCATTTAATTCAAAATAAAATTTAGGGTCGATTTTAAGATTAAAGTTTAGGTGCAATTTGAAATTTAGTCAAAATAGACTAATCTCCAAACTTTAGGGGGTGTTTGATAAAAATTGTCTTAGGGGCTGTTTGTTTAGAACTTAATGGGTCTGAATGGCTGAATCGGTAAGTGGCTGAATCATTAAGTGCGTTTGTTTTGAAAAAAAATCGTCAGAATAGCTGAATCGGTCATATGCGTTGGCTGAATGGTTAAGGCCGAATTTTTGGTCTGAATGGCTGAATGGTTGGCTGAATGAAGTAAAAAAAATTAAAAATAATAATAAAAATAATAAAAAATATTAACGATTATATTATGTAATATTAAATAAATTTACAACAACTTTGAATTTTTTCAGAGGGGTAAAATATTAAAAATATGTCATTCAGATCTTTAAGATATGTCAGTTATCAAACAGTTTTTTTCATTCAGATTCAGCTCATTCAGATTCAGATTCAGCTCATTCAGATTCAGATTCATTCAATTTTTATCAAACACCCCTTAATCTGAATGAGCTGAATCTGAATCTGAATGAAAAAAGTTGTTTGATAATTGATATGTATAAAATATTTGAATAACAGTATTTTACTATTTTACCACTCTAAATTATGTTGAACAAATATATAATTTTGTCAATCCATATTAAAAAAAACAATAATACAATATTCATTAGCAGGAGTAGAATGAATCAAAATTAACAAAAAAATAAATAAAAATTGAATCACATATATAATTAATCTTAACAATGTCAATAAATTTTAAAATTTTATATTATATTATATTTAATATAAGACCCAAGCTTTCCCACATTAGCTCAAAGTAGTTTTCCATCTCTCTCTACCTGCCTGTGAGTTGGCCCTCCGAAATGATCTATTCATACAAGCCTTCTATATCTATCATCAATAAAACTCAAAATTAGTACTACCAGCTAGAATTTTTTGTACCATTGTACCCCAAAGTTCAGAAAGAAGAAGACGAAATGGCGTTGATACTGGAAGAAGGGGGTTTAAATGGGTGTTTTTTCTGATTCTATAGATTTCAGTAGTTCTACAGATTTTGAATGAGTAAACAATCAGATTTGCCGAACCAAACGATCGATCGAAGCTACAAAGAAGCGAGAAACGATGAGTATTTGGGTAAAAATGGTGTTCAGATTCATTCAACCAATTTTTTTTCAAAGAATCGGTCAGATGAATTCAGTGTCATTCAGATTTTAAAATATACAAACAAACAGTCTGAATGACTTATTCGCTCAAATGTGGACTTATTCAGACGAATTAAGTTGTAAACAAACAGCCTGTGAACTTGATATTAACAGTGAAAAAAATATAAAATTGGTGAATTGTTTTATTGGATCAAATATGTCATTATCATTAAACTAGTGTGAAAACCATAACACATTATATAATGCATATGATCTAAAAAAAATAATTATACTGTCCTCATACTTTTTACCATGTTAATATTAGTTCCCCATTTAAAATCATATATTGTATGCCGATGAGGTCTTAGGGGGTGTTTGATAAAAACTGAATAAATCTGAATCTGAATCTGAATGAGCTGAATTTGAATCTGAATGAGTTGAATCTGAATCTGAATCTGAATGAAAAAAACTGTTTGATAATTGACATGTCTGAAACATCTGAATGACAAAATTTTATTATTTTACCCCTCTAAAAAAATTTAAAATTATTGTAAATTTATTTAATATTACTTAATATAATAGTTAATATTTTTTTTTAATTTTTTAAATTTTTTTACTTCATTCAGCTGCTCATTCAGCTATTCAACTCAAAAAATCTGACTTAGCCATTCAGTTCATCTATCTTATCGATTCAGCCATTCAGATCAAAACAAACGCACTGACCGATTCAGCCATTTAAATTCAGATTCATTCAGCTCTAAACAAACACCCCCTTAGTCACTTAGTTAATACTTAAGTACCTAACTACCTTTAGGTCTTATGTGAATTTATTTTGGCTTGTGTCTTCTTTATGTGAGTTTTGTTTGGTTGTGAGTTTATTTTTTTTTCATTTAATGAGATTTGTTGTGAGTTTATTTGTTTTTCAGATTTGATTAGTTCTTGTTTGGTAATGAATTTATTTGTTCCTCTTGATTGGTTTTTGATGATGAGTTATTACGAAATTATATTGTATTCTTCAAAAAGTGGGATTTTCAAATAAAAATTAAAATAAAAATAAAATCTTACTATCCTAAGGGAATAATAATTTGTTCCCAAAGTTAAAACACATTTTCCCTATTTAATTGCTTTATTTCATTAGTTTCTTATTTCTTGAAAAAATTTAACTACAAGGAATGCAAAATATGAGAAAGAATAATAGAATCCTCCAGAAAGAGGACAAACTTCCCAAACTCATGCCAATTCTGTGACTTATTTTATTCCCAAACTTGCAGACAAATATTATTACTGTACGGTTTAGCTCGTTATTAATATCCCTCCTCTGTAACAAAGTTGCATAAATTGGTGTGATTTTTCATCTTCCAAGTTCAGAAGAAATTGGGGGTCAAAACTGTTGATTTTGATACCATGGCCACCAATTCTAGTAAGTGTTGTTAATTACCTTGCTCTAACTTCTTCTTCATGTTTTTTCTAATATCTGTTTGAAAGATTTTTATTTTTATAAAAAAAATTCCCAAGTGAAATTTTTTTGATCTTTAAGATTAATGATTCCAACCCACTAATTTCTTGCTCCAATTTCTTTTTATTCTTCTTCTTCTTTCTCTCACATTGTTCTTTTTGTAGTTTGTAGTAAATGTATGTTCCCTAGGCTTTTTTTATATATATATATATTTAATATTTTTAATTAACCTGTGTTGGTTGATATTGTTATTGTAATGGCTTTATGGGTCAGAATTTTTAAGATTCATCTTGTTGTTTTGGTAAAAGTATTGTTTTTTTCTGTATCTTTTTGAAAGTCTTTTTTTTGGTTGTTTTTTGTTACCAAAAGATGGGTAGAGGTAAAAAAAATCCAAAGTGAAAAAAGGTTTGATCTTTAAGATTAATGATTCCAACCCACTACCATGAATACAATAATTTCCATTTGGGTGGATCAAATTTTACAATTGCTTGTTAAACAATTGAGTTTCAGACTCTCATTATGATCCCTTTCTTTGAAAATCCCTTAGTTTTCTTGATAGATTAAGTTTTCTTGATAGATTTGTAATTTGAACAGAACCCATATGCTTCAATTTGTAATAAAACTGATGCCTGTGTCTATAAATTGTTTGGTTATATGCTTATGTAGTGTTGATAGGGTTAAAGATTACTGATTTTAGTTCATTGTAGAGGAGGCATAGCTATATCAATTCAGAATGGTGTTATAAATGATAGACTAGTGGAAACTACTGAAAATGTTGAATAACTAAATTAAACTAGACACTTGATAACCCCAATAAATCTAGAATTACATCTAAGAGCCTCATTCTAGGTATATAAGTAGTCACTTACAATGGGTTATTAAGAATGTTAACATCCCACTGGCATGTCAAACTTTAGAGAGTTTGTTTGGTTCATAAAAATTTAATGCGTAATCTTTATTGTGTGGGGGGGGGGGGGGGGTTCGTGGTGGTTTACACCTCAAATTGGTGAGCTTGTCATGTTCTTGTTATCCCACTTACTCTTCTGCTACATTTAATTTGTATTTGTTTTATATCAAGGATTGTGTGGGACTTAGTCTTGAAGTTTAGTTAGAAACTTGTGATATTAAATTTTTTACTGAAAATGCATCAATTTTTTTTTTAATTTTGTTAAGTCCCTAATTCTGCACTTTATTTAGTTCTCCCAGACCATCTGATGTATAAGAACAGATTGCAAGAGTATACTCAGAAATCTGCCTTGCCACTTCCTATTTATAAAACTGTCAATGAAGGTTTCCCACATGCACCGATGTTTAGATCCACTGTGTTGGTTGATGGCACAGAGTACACATCTAAACTAACTTTCTTACGACGAAAAACAGCAGAGCAGGAAGTTGCAAAATTCGCATTTGAGTGCATAACGAAAAAGATGAAGAGCGACGGATGCCCATTTGTCCACCAGGTTTGTTGCAGGGCTTAAAATTTAGTTATATTGTGTTGATATTCTTCTGACAAAATTATGAGATGTCTGAGGCAGTTTTTAGTATTTTTACCTGTATTGTTACTGTGAGAATCTGTTGTATCATTAGTGCTTGTTAAGTTACTGTTATTATATATGGTAATACGGTTTTACCCTTGAGCAGTTCAGCTGCTACTGATATAGTGATATTATACATGTGAATATGAGTTCATTATGGTTATATTGTCTAGTTTAGTGGTATGTACTTGCGAAAAATTCACTTGGAGCAATATGGAAAATTTATGCCACCCTTTGGTGTTTGTGAAGTAAAGGTCGGAGATATCACTTCTGCATAATATTGGGGGAGAGATTTTTTAATCTAATATCTTCCATATACTGCCTCTGTTCCAACTTCCATGTTCCAAAATATAAGATCACTTGCTATTTGTAACCTGTCTGCAAAATTTCATTTCCTTAAAACTATTTTCTTAAGTCTAATCTAAGGGTACCAAGGAACCCTATCCGGCCTGCGATTTGCAAACCGTAAACTATTGTTCTGTGTTCCAAATCGTGGTACGAGAATGTAAATACCTTTTTTATTTCACCAATAGGTAGTGTTCCTTGTACCATACCCAATTTCGTTCGAGTATTCAATTCAAAAACCGAAGTAACACGAATATCTCCGGTAGTAAGCCCAAGATTCTTCTTGTTCCTCCACTTCAATACATTACAAAGAAGCTAGTCGCTAGCCTATTAAACTCAACCTACCGATGGTTTGCAGGATCTGGTAATCTAAGCCTTGCTTGACGTTGCCAAAGTGAGAACCATTCAACCGAGGTCGGAGGCATTCTCCGCAGTCTATTAATTTAGTTGAACTTTCTTTACTTTCATTTATCTTTTTGAGGCAGATAGTTCACAGTGCTCATTCTATAGATACTTGAAAAGCTAAATCATGTTTCCTTGATCAATGCTCCTGCTAACCTTGACTCACTCTAATCTTTGAGTACTTTACTAATATTACAATGCAATATATAAAAGAGTCTATTATTGCATCTATCATTTTCCCTTATCTTGATATGCAAATCTTATATAGGACTAATGCTAAAAAACAATTTTACTAATCATCTTTTAGATCAGAGGTCAATATAAGAGAGATGGAAGAAAAGATGACAAAACATAAAATGGTTGTCTTATATTACAGGATGTCAAATTAGTTCGTGAGATGAATTTCTGTATGATTCTTTTGGCTATAAAAAGCATTTTCCTTATCATAAATGATAAACAGTTTGTATTTTTGCGGACTATGTTTAACATATGTTGGATGCACGTAGCAATTGGCTGCATTTGTTCCTTTCGCTTGTTCAAGAGCTTCAACAACACAAGAAACATGCGTTTTCATTGTCCTATTTTTAGGAAGGTTGTTTTTACTTCTTCCAGTGACCTAGGACTGTAGTTTAATCCATAGAATTGTATAAATTTCATTCTGTGTTTGGACTTTGTCAAAGACGACTCCTCGTGTACTTTTTTTCAGGATCCAATAATTTCCAAGGCAATTCTGAACGAATTTGCTACCAAGAAAAACATGAATAAACCCATATATAAAACTACCTGTGCAGAAGGGCCAGGCTCAGTATATGTCTCTTCATTGATATTTAATGGTAAAACTTACACCGGTGAGGTAGCCGGAAGCAAGAAAGTGGCCGAACAGCTGGTGGCACGCACCTCCATTCAATCACTTCTTGGTACAAGAGAAACTCAATCTTTCGTATTTGTCTTTACATATTCTGTTCTTGCTGTTATATTTGACATTTGGAATGCATTTTGAAGAATCTGATTCGGGAAATTTTCTCGCTCAAATTATCAAGTCCAAGGGAAAAGTTTCTCCTTCGCTACAATCACCTACGGATTCAGGCTTGACTAAAAGTATCTTGCCCATTGCTGTTCAGGCAGGTAATAACAGTTGAACTTATATTACTTGGTAATGGTATATCCGTTTTATATCCTGTTAGGAACTAAAGATTTTCTAATAAAAAAATTTCCAGGAAAGTCTTTGGGAAATCTCACTAACATTCCGGTAAGACGTTTAAATTCTCAAATAAGCATTGACCATGGAATACCTAGAATTGTAATAACTAATGAGATAAATAAGTCAAGCTTGGGTATATATTAAAGATTATCTATTTACTGCAATATACTTAGAATTAGCTCAATAAGTTATTGAGCATCCCAAGATAACCAAACTACTTGAGTTTGGCTTTGTAATTCAGTGGCTTTTTTGAACTTAACATTCAAGGTAATGAAACAAACTCTATATTCAATTGGATATCCATAATATGAACTTAAGCAACACGAAGACGCATTAATTAGCACCCTTATGTAGCCATTGTTGATGGGATAATGTTAGGCGTCTTAATATTTTTATTTATTTTTTCTCAATAATGTGGCATTAATAAGACAAATGGTTTTTCATGACAGTCAATCACATGAAATGTACTCCGTTTCAGAATCAGTACACGAGATTTTCATTTCAACTCGACTAATTTAATAATGCCACGTCATTTGAGACAATATCTAAGACAAAATTTGAGACTCCTAGCATTAGCCTGATTGATTTGGTGGCGGTGCTTGTATCTTGCACCCGACAAGCTTGATTAACATATCCTTTTCATTGTTGCAGAAGTCAATTGTTAGTTTGAACTCTTGTCAAGGAATCATGGATCGTAGCAGCGGAGGGAAACACAAACTTGAAATGGGCAACAAGGAAGCGAAAAGAATGCGAAGATTTGGAGACTAAAGCCCTTAGTTTCTCATTTGTTTGACTATAATACTCTCTATGACACTCTTTGTTTGTTTGGCTGAATATGTTTGTAGCTATAGGAAGAAAACTAGTGGCCTTTCTCAGTGTTGTACATGAATATATTGGATAACTTGTAACTAGTTGAAAGAAGGAAAATGAAGGTTGCAAAATATCACACTATAGTAGCAGCCTACAAGTTAGTTATTCTTAATGCTCTGGTTATGCTTGAAAAGTCCTAAATATGTCCAAAATTTAGAGTAGAAGAAATGAAGTGATTATCTGAAGAGTAATTGTTTTAAGGTAAAATTGTTTTATGGGAATGTATTTAGACTAAAAGACAATGTGCACCCTAAAATTTACATCCATGTTGACATTTGCACCCCTAACCGAAAAAGGTGTTTAAGTACATCCCCAAACTTCAATTAAACGTAACAGAAAGCACACTTTCGTCAGTTAATCGATCAAAAGTGACCGGCTAAGGCTATAATATTTATTACAGAGGGGTAAGTTTGGTAGTTTACATTTATTTCACACAATCCCCTATCTTTTCTCTCTGTTAAACCCACAGTACTTTTACACCGAGTCAACTCACCCATACAGAGGGGTAAGCTTGGAAAAGTTTTAAGTGATCTGAGCCATTGGATTTGATGATTTGAAAAATAATATCCATGTCACAATATCCACGTCACTTTTCATTGGAAAAAATAATTTTAAAAACCAAGTAATTAAAAATGGACGGTCAAGTAACGTCTGTAAAAAGGGGGAAAACTTTGATGTTTAACTGGAAATTTTTTTACTTGGTTGTTTAAAACACAAAATAAGTGTAACTTGGTTTGTGTTTAGCATCATTTACCTTTCTTACTTTCACAGTGGAGTTATCTCCCGACAACTTAGGCCATCTCCATGAAGCCCCATCAGCTAGACTAAATATAGTCCAGGAGATTTTCCGGTGGATTCAAAAGACTATATCAAGAAATCTGATTTTCGTGAACTATAATTTTTAATATATTTTAATGGGAGTGTGAAAGAATGATTGGTGAACTATAATTCATTAAATATAATATAATCTTTTAATATTATAGTTAATGTGATAGTCCATCTGCTGGAAGGATTGAAAGACATCCCATGGATTGATTTCATATGGACTAAATATAATTGATCATGATATAGTACACCTTGCTGGAGATGCTCATCAAGTACTTTTGGTGGGTTTTTGTGTGTGCAGATTCATGTCTAAGACGGTGATTGAATGTGAGGACAAGTTCAAGCGTTAACACACATCTAGTTGACTATAATAATGGTCTAAAACAACAATTTTGATTAATAAAGTTCCAAATTTAAGTTATTTTGGATAATTGACATAAAAAGAATTTTGATTAAGAAAGTTTCAATTTTAAGTTATTTTGAATTATTGACAAAGTTAACTAGTCATGGCAACTAAATGAAAGATGCTTAAAGATAATAAAATATAAACTTTATTTTAGTCGGTAAGACGCGTGAAAACGGATAAAATAAAGTTGGCCTATGCTGTTGGGAAGATTTGGTCTTTCATTTTTTAGTTAAGCAAAAGAGTGAGGATAATATCCTATAATAGGTAAAATATAAGATTACTAGTAATTTCTCGTGCCTGAAAGCACGGCGTAACGAAAAATTAGATTAAAATTTGAAAAATATTTTATTACCTAAAGATTCTTTACAACTTAAAATAACTTACAATCAGATATAATAATTATCATAATTTACCACACTACCACAATAATTAATTTTCTTTTAAAAATAGATATCCAGAAAAATTTAAACTTGTCTACAAAACTTACAATTATCATAATTCACCACACACCACCACAATAATTATTATAATTGTTATTATTGTTGTTGTTGTTGTTGTTATTATTATTATTATTATTGTTATTATTATTACTATTATTATTATAATTATTAATATTATTATAATTATTATTACTTTATTACTATTATTATTATTACTATATTATTATTATTATTATTATTATTTTATTAGTATAATTATAATTATTTTTGTTATTATTATTATTGTTATTATTATTATTATTAGTATTGTTATAATAATAATAATAATAATAATTATTATTATTATTGTTATTATTATTAGTATTATAATAATTATTATTATTATATTATAATTATTATTATTTTGAATTAAAATTAGAATGAATCTGAACCGTACTTGTGTTTTTCCGCTCAAATTAATTAGAATGAATCTGAATCTTTATTATATATATTACTATTACTATTATTACTACTATTACTATTATTATTATAATTATTATTATTATTATTATTACTATTATTATTATTATAATTATTAATATTAATATTATTATAATTATTACTACTTTATTACTATTATTACTATTATATTATTATTATTATTATTATTATTTTATTAGTATAATTATAATTATTTTTGTTGTTGTTATTATTATTATTATTATTGTTATTATTATTATTATTATTGTTCTTGTTGTTGTTGTTGTTGTTGTTGTTGTTATTATTATTATTATTATTAGTATTAGTATTAGTATTGTTATAATAATAATAATTATTATTATTATATTATAATTATTATTATTTTGAATTAAAATTAGAATGAATCAGAACATTACTTGTATTTTCCCGCTCAAATAAATTAGAATGAATCTGAATCTTTATTATATAGATTACTACTACTATTATTATTATTATTATTATAATTATTATTACTATTACTATAATTATAATAATAATAATTATTATTATTATTAGTACTATTATTATTATAATTATAATAATATTTATTTTTAGTACTGTTATTATTTGTTTGTGTGTGTGAAGAAGAGAGGAGAGAGAAAGATTGTGTGTGAACATGAGAGAGAGTAGAATGTATGAGTGAATTTGATTTGGACGGAAAGAAATATGAGCCTTTAGATTAAATTGGAAAAATTAAGTTAGAATGAATCTGAATCGCCCTTGTGCTTTTTCAAATGAAAGATTCAAAATGGATTATATTTTATTATATAGAAGTTTGGTTTTTAAAATTAATGAGATAGTTTTAAATTTAAATTGATGTGTGAAAGTCCAATAATAATTTAGAAGAGGGGTTGAATAAATTATTACCGTTTAAAAATTTATTACTACCAACAATAAATGCTTCTTCAATCGGCGGAGAAGCCTTTACAAAGTTTTATAGATAAAATTTCAACTATTCACAACTACCTATCTTAGACAACAAGCTCTCCCAACTCCCTTCTCAAGCTTAACTTTTTCTTTTAAGTTCAGTTCTACTTTATGATATGTTCTTGAAACGATAGCATCTTTATCACTTCACAAGTACACTAGAAACCCAACTCCCAGCTGACCTTTCTGAGACTTTGGTCTTGGTCAAAGAATTACTCGTCTTTCTCATAGGTATATAAAATAAACCAAGTTTACCTTTTTTTCTTTTTACAAAGTGTTTGACAAAATTTTACGTCTGAAATAAGTCGATACAATTCAGTGTATATATATATATATATATAAATTTAAATAAATTCTATATTTTAAGGCTTCTCAAATAAGCAGATAACAGTTAAAGAACAAATATATTTATAAAAGTTCAAAGACTTTTATACTTGAATAATATGCTTCTTTGCAAGTAGATATTAATTTATGCTTGGATCAAATAATGTTTCTATATATGTATGCAAATATATAAATTTATACAATGTTATAAACGTTTAAATGACTTTTATATTTGTGTGAGAAGTGCTTCTTGAATAAGCAAATATATAACTTTAAGCTTGATTTAAATATGTTTCTGAATAAGCAAATAAATAACTTTTGTTCGAATTTATAAAGATTTAATTTTATTTATAAATAAAGAATGCGTTTATATAGAAAATAGATTTAACTTTAATTTTAGGTATAAAAGTTTAAATAACTTTTATAGTTATGCTTCTTGATAAGCAGATAAATTCACATAAGTTTAAATAACTTTTATATTATGTAATAAGTATTTATGACTTTTATGTTTAAATACTTGCAATGACATATATCAAGTATAACAAATTAAACAATTTAAGTAATACTTGATATAACAAATAAATGTGTTAGACACAAAAATATATATAATAATATATTTTATGTATTATGTAAATATTAAATAAGGCCACTTAAAACTTCAAACACCGTTCGAATGACATATATATATATATATATATATATATATATATATATATATATATATATATATATATATATATATATATATATATATGTATTCTTGTTTAAAGAATACCTCCAAATATCGGTATCTAAATCTGACCAAATTTAAAATTTCACTGTTAATATTTATATAAATATTTTCGATAGGTCACTTAGAACTTCAAAAACAATTCGAATGATATTTTTGTTTAAGAAATACATCCAAATATCGGTATCTAAAATTGATCCACTTTACGATATTTATATAAATAAATTATATATTGATAAAGAGTCACTTAGAACTTTAAACACTGTTTGGATGATATACAATCTCTCCAAATAGCGATATTTAAAATTGACTCTTTTATTGATATGAATAGATGAAACAATTTATATTTGTATATCTATAATTATGCACAAGTATTAATAATAAAAATAAATCAATTCAAAACTTTATCTTAAAATAATTTGACCAATTTTTGTTTTCTTCAAGAAATTAGAGCTTTGAGTAGAAGAGAGAGAAAACTTCTTTAAAGAGAGAAAGAGAGAAAGTATGTAGGCAATGAAGAATGAGTTTTTCTTTTCTTGTAAATGGGCAAAAAGTGAATGAGGAAAAACCTTCTTATTTATAGGAATATGCATGAGAATGTTATTCCTTATTTATATAATTTGATGATGAAGATGATGAAGTTAATTAATGAATATGCAAATGTATTTGCATTGATAAAAACTGTAAAGTCCTTAATAGATGATAGACAATATGGACAAGGACTTTGATTGAAATGATCAAATATGTTAGGTTGATCTAATATGAATGAATAGTTTTATAAAAGTCCTTCAAAAGTTCGTGATGTACAAGGAATATGAATAAAAAGATCAAACTTATTAGGTTGATCTTATAAATTGTAATAGATAGGCATGTCTGATCGAAGAGTACTGCATCAGTCACTATAGTTTGCCAAGAAAGTAAAACAAGAATCGTAAGCCTCACTTGATATCGTAGAGTTCACAAGTCAAAATCGTAGTCTGACGAGCCATCCAAGAGATTACTGAAGCCAAGGAGGAATCACAGTCTGTCAAAGAAAGTCATCTCGAGATCGTAGAGACAGTTTGTCGAGTGTCTGCCGAGCCAAGTGAAGAATCGCAGGTTTGGCTCAAAATCGTGGAGTCTACAAATCATCACCAATGAAAATCATTGTTAGTCAAGTGCTCACAATATTAAAGTAGAATCGTAGAGCACTGTACGATTCTCAACAGATGAATAATCCTCAAGTGTATACACAATCTCATCCTCTGATAAGTGTAATCAAGTTTTAGAATGTAATCTAATTGAAGAATATCAGAAAGTATTCTCTGAATGGCCCGAAAGCAAACAGAAGATCAAAGCACGGTCGCAGATATCGCAAATTAATCGTAGCGACCGATCAGGGACTGCATGCGGTCGCTAATATTATATAGCGACTGGATTAAATCACGGTCGCAGATATCGGTCGCTATTACTAATATATGTGATCGTCAGTGCGGTCACTAATACTATTGGTCGCTGATAGGCTTTTTTCTTATAGTGATAGTACGCGTTGTTGCACAGTATCACACAGTATTGCTCAGTATCTCTAATTATTAATTTTTACGTAAGAAGTCACTCAGTATTTCATTCAATAATTGCCACAGTAGTTGATGCATAGTATCTCATATTATTGATTCAATATTGTTACAGTAACATCTGCATAATATTTTATATTATTAAATCAATAATTGACACGACACATTTACTCATATTATTATTAGCATTATTGACAATGTCTAGAAAGTTCTGACGAATGAAAGAGATTAGATTATTTAATTGCGCGCCAGTAAGGAAAAATCCTTATCAGAAAGCTCACTCTTTCCTGTGAATGATCTGATTGTCAATATTGTGAGTTATAATATTAATTATGAATAGTTGTTGAAAGATTTAAAATGTGTTGATTAAAGAAAATGATTTGTGTTAGATATTTATTCAATTTTTGATATAAATAGAGGAATTTGTCATAAAGCGTTTGTTATAAATTTGACTTATTATTCCATGAATCCCCATGTGCCAATTTGTCAAACCATTGGTAGAAAATTATCTCAGTTTTATTTTATTATTATTATAATAGTAATAAAACAGAAAATTTTTTATATAAAACAATTTTTTTATAATATATATAAATTTATTTGTTTTATTAGAATATAAATAGAATATATTATATTATATATAAAGTTTTTGTTTTATTAGAATATTTTATTGCATAGTGCTGTATAGTAAAATCAAATTTTCGCCGAATTCGTCCGTGAGTTTTCTTTATTGTTTGTCTGTGATTTTCTTTTAAATAGTGCCATGTCATTCTCCTATAAATAGGTTGCTTAGTTAAGAAACGAAAATCACACCAGAATAAGAGAATTCTTCTTCTATAATATTGTGCGTATTTTTTTGAGTAAAAGGATCATTTGAGTGTAGCAAATAGTGTAAGAATTTCTCAAGATAATCTCCGTTATACCAATCATATTTAGTCTCCTACTAAGGTAAAAGATGTTATTTTCTTCATACTCATACGGGTTGCTATTTATTCTTTATTAATTTGTGGGAATAATCTGTTCACGCGGATTATCGCATGATGGGTGAAAATCTATTTGTGGTTTCGTATATTATTTCATACTCGTATGAGATATCATTTCTTTTGTACTCGTCAAGGGATATCGTTTTCTTTCATATTTCTCCATTTATGGTACAAAAGTATTGTTTGTTTCCATAACTTTATTATTAAATGGTAAAAATCTCTGAAATTAGTAGAATATCTTAAATAGTTTGCGTTTCATCTAATATCATTTGACTGAAATATTGGTTTGAACTTTCTTATTAAATTTTAATCTATTATCCGGGGTACTATTCATGCCGGGATACTGTTCATGCCGGAGTACTATTACGATGAAATTTAGTTTATTTTCTTTGTCCAAATTATCTTTGAAATTTGAATCTTAAATATCATTCTTGATTTTTACTCCATAATTGGTGATCATGTTGACAATTTGGACATTCTTGAACTCTGGATAATTAAATTATAAATCTATAATATTTATCATTGATCTCACTTGATTCATTCTTTATATTATTGTCATCATTCTCATGCTTATATTGTGGTGAAAGTCATCTTTGACCCATAGTACAAAGATGAACTGGTGATTGGTATGATTATGACCAAGAATTGTGTATTGGTATAATCACAAGCCTTTAATGTTACAGATATTAAAGGTTTGTGGTGAAAGTCCTATTTGGTCCGTAGTGCATAGATGGACATGTGTTTAGCATGATCATGACCACTGGTGATACAAACGATTATCTTTGGCCTGTAGAGCATAGATAATTTATTTATTAGAAATAATTATTGATTGGTATTGCATGAATAAACTATTGATGATGGAATTTTAAAGCATAGAAGATAGTAGACATCATGTGTGACGCCCCCAAAATTAGGTATACATCACTCATCTTGAGTCGCCAGATACATGGTACAGAATTCAAATACAACTTAATAATACAACTGTCGTGTACAATACGACAAAACATAAACTGTGCGTTTGAATACAAATATTGTCTACTAGATAGTATACAAACTCAAAAGGAGTCCTCATTACAATTATTATCACACTATTTCACAGAATAGAGAGGACTACTAATGCACCATCTAGGACCATCACTCTGTTCCCCGACTAGTCCCAGCTACGTTCTCATTTCCTGAAGAGAATAGTGAAAGAAAGGGTGAGCTCAACTAGCCCAGTAAGAAATATTATGACTAAGATAATGTAGAATAATTTATCGTTAGCCTTCAATGGTGTTAAACTGATAAAATATAATAACTATCAAGTTTAACTGCAGCGGAACAAGCAATCCATTAGAAGAGTCAAGTATGGAATAAAATCTACTATCTTCTATGATTTAAAAGCTTTTTCATCACTTTTATCGCTGAGACTCAGCTTAATAAATAATCCACATCATCAAATCATCCCTGCACTACAGGCCAATGATATTCTTTAGTATCACGACCACGAATTATCCATGCACTACGGCTAAAGATAATCATGTTTTCATCAACGGTCCTGATCATGCCATAAAATAATTCATCTTTGCACTACGGCCAAAGAGAATTCATAACCAAAATCGTACAAAAAAATTGTCTATCAATGCACTTAGGGTCAATGAGGACTTTTTCCACATCATTTGTAACATTACGGTTATGATTATACCGAATAATCCCTGGTCATAATCATACCAAGTCCATCTATGCACTACATGCCACAGATGACTTTCAAAAAATATAAACATGAGGATGATGACAATGATATAAGAATTCAATAAAACAAGTTGAAGAATTAATTTATCCAGCAACTAATAATGTCCAAATTGTCAACATGATACTGCTTTGTAAATTAAAATTCAAGAATGCTCAGAAGAATATTTCCATGAAAAGATATTGGATAAACCGCAAATATCAAGGATATTCCACTAATTTCATGGAGTATAGAAGTCAAAACTTTAACCAACTGAGTATAATAAAGATTGGAATGACAAAAGAAATCACCATGCATGCAGTACTTCGCATAGATAGGTTATTTCAACAGAATAATAATAACGGAACCAGGTCAGGCGAAATTCGCACCGATAGGATGTTCCAACAGAATAATAAAGAATGAAATAACAACAGAAATCACCATGCACGCGGTACTTCGAATAGACAGGTTATTCCAACAGAATACTAAATAACGAAACCAGGCCAGGCGTAATACGCAACGACAGAATATTCCAACAGAATAATAAATAACGGAACCAGGTCCGGCGTAAAACACACAGACAGGATATTCTAACAGAATAATAAATAACGAAATCAGGTCCGGCGTAAAACGCACAGACATGATATTCTAACAGAATAATAAATAATGGAATATTAGAAGAATTTTACCACGTATGCAGTACTTTTCATAGACAGGTTATTCCAACATAATAATAAAGAATGGGAATAACAAAAGAATTTCACCAAGTATAGGGTAGCCCGCGTATACAGGTTATTCCAACAGAATAATAAAGAATGGAATAACAGAAGTTCACTTCATAAATAAGAAAGAAAGAGTACTCCTTACGAGTACAACAAATAATATTCTCTACCTTAGAAAGAAGAGTACTGAATATAGAAGTAGTGAAGTAGCAGAACACTTTTCTTCTTTCTCTCTAGAGTTTCAGTGAATTCGTAAGAAATATTGAAGGAATGAGCTTTTATTTATAGAAAAATGGACTGCATAGTAACTAACTTATGAACGGTCCAGATTGATTTATTTTAATCTGAAGGTCCATATTTAAAGCAAAATCTTTTAAATAAAATATAATATATTCTATTTATAATATAATAAAACGAATAACTTTATAAAAGATTTTACTATGCAAATACTATGCAGGCACTATGCAAACACTATGCATAATAAAGTATAATATATTCTAATTATAGAATAACTTTATAAAAATATTCTGTTTTATATAAAAAGATTTTACTATGCAGACACTATGCAACACTATGCATAATAGAATATAATATATTCTATTTATAGAATAACTTTATAAAAGTATTCTGTTTTATTACATTAATAATACCAATAAAACAAAACTGAGTGACATATCACGTAAGCATCAATAATCAATACCGTGTGTTACTATGCAACCACGCGTATTACTGTACTTTTAACACCGGGTGTTTCAACAATTAACGATAAAACTTCCGCCGTTATTTTCATAAAGTATTTTTGTCATTTTCTCAATTCGATAATAATTCTGTTGCGGGGTCCACCAATGATTGTACCGTCATACGGATATTCCCCAACAAAAAAAATATTCTCCGACCAATCGAATATTATATAACAACTTGCATACTTTGTAAAATTTATAAATATTACCCACAACTATAACATTATATCAAATTCACACCATAATATTCAAAAAAATATTTCGAGAAAATAAAATCTTTATTCATAAAATCTGGGGTCTCACAATCTCCCCTCCTTATGAAATTTCGCCCTCGAAATTTACGTACGTACCTGGTATAACAAAGAGGTGAGGATCCCTTGACTTCATTTCAAATTCTAACTCTTGAGGTATAACCTTTGTGCGTCGACTATGATCCTTCTTATCCAAGATGTTAACACGTATCTCCTCATACGTTAAATCTTCTGCTATCTCGTCCGGTTCTAAATTAATAATGTGGTTCGGGTCGTCCACATATTTATGTAACATCGATACGTTAAAAACGTTATGAACACGCGATATACTTGACGGTAAAACGAGTCTATAGGCCACAGTTCCTACTTCATCGAGGATTTCAAATGGGCCAATTAAATCGAGGGTTGAGATTTCCTCTCTTCGTCGATTCTTGCTTCTAGAATAACGCCCTCTTGAACCTTTTTCTTCACATTCATCAGCTCCGGGTGTGTAGCTTGAACGGCTTTAACTTTATCGATTAAAGTCGATTCTACTCGTATATTCGTTATCTTCACGTGGGTTCATATATTCGTACATGTAACCGTATACGATCTTCTAATCAACGCGTTAGCTACCATGTTCGCTTTTCCTACGATGGTATTGAATGGTACGATCGTAATCTTCAACAGCTTCGAGTCAACATCTTTGGCGCATGTTATGTTCAATTTAGTTGAATAAATACTTGAGGGTTTTAGAAATGGGTTTTGTACTGGGATCAATACAAAATTCAATTTCACGCTCTAGGGGTAGGCTAAGAAGTCTTCAAGAATACGTCAGGAAATTTATTAACAATAGAAATATCATTCAAAACTGCGACCCTCATCCAAGACTTGGATAGTACGTCACATTGATACCTATCAACTTGCCATCGTCATTCCCGATGTCGCCTACAGAAAGTCTGGCTTCGATGCATTACACACAAGGAAGTCAACAACGAAAGGACCGGGGCTCTTTACTTATGGCTTTATATGACAATGATTGACTTTAGTGGTTTGGTTGCTTGAATTCGTATAACAGGTTGGTTAGGAATATGAAAGCTAACAACCTTATAAAAAACATGATGGGTAGTTAACCAATTGATTCCTAAAATTGCATCAAAGGTAAGTATTTTCAAAGAGATAGGATTGGCACGTAACGTGAAAGTGTCAATTTGAATTAAACAAGATTTATAAATATTGGAGGTAACGAAGGTTTCTACTATCGAAGTTTTCAACCAATAAGTCAAAGTCTAATTTCTCCGAAGTCAAATTTAAACGTTGAGCGCAAGCAAGAGAGATAAAAAAATGGGTAGAACCGGTATCTAATAAGGTACAAACTTACAAGAATTTATAATTAACTAACCCGTGCTAACTTCGTTCGGGTCACTCGCTTTTTTTTTGAGAAGTCATGAAAAACGCTCTTCCTGAAACCACCGACTTTATTTTGTCCGTATCTGCCTTTGGTACCACCGTCTCAACTGGACTTGACTTCACTATACGACAAAATCGATCTAAATGACCTTCTCTTCTTGAAATTTCCACTTCTATTATCTTAGCCATGATTACCACCGAAGTGGTTACCATTCTTGGCATGATAATTTCCCCCACGATGGTTATCATTGTTCCGATAGTCGTTGCCACCGGTATGATTATTATCGTGTTGTTGGTCGTTACCTTTTGGTTGAGCTGACTCAACGGTCTCATGTGCTTCATTGCTTATCTCAGTATTTTCATATGCCATTTTCAAACACTTTCACAAAGCAAGGGTTAATTAACATATCACATATTATCCCTATACTATGACCAACCAATTAAATACCAAATAAACTTGGGTAGGTCATACTAGCGAAGGAATTCCACGTCTTTCCCCTCCTAGTTCTTGTCTCACATCTCAGCCAGGGATCATATCCCTAAGCTTTGATACCAACTGTGACGACCCCAAAATTAGGTATACATCACCCATCTTGAGTCGCCAGATACATGGTACAGAATTCAAATACAACTTAATAATACAACTGTCGTGTACAATACGATAAAACATAAACTGTGCGTTTGAATACAAATATTGCCTACTAGATAGTATACAAACTCAAAAGGAGTCCTCATTACAATTATTATCACACTATTGCACAGAATAGAGAGGACTACTAATGCACCATCTAGGACCATCACTCTGTTCCCCGACTAGTCCCAGCTACGTTCTCATTTCCTGAAGAGAACAGTGAAAGAAAGGGTGAGCTCAACTAGTCCAGTAAGAAATATTATGACTAAGATAATGTAGAATAATTTATCGTTAGCCTTCAACGGTGTTAAACTGATAAAATATAATAACTATCAAGTTTAACTGTAGCGGAACAAGCAATCCATTAGAAGAGTCAAGTATGGAATAAAATCTACTTATCTTCTATGATTTAAAAGCTTTTTCATCACTTTTATAGGCTGAGACTCAGCTTAATAAATAATCCACATCATCAAATCATCCATGCACTACAGGCCAAGGATATTCTTTAGTATCACGACCACGAATTATCCATGCACTATGGCTAAAGATAATCATGTTTTCATCAACGATCCTGATCATGTCATAAAATAATTCATCTTTGCACTACAGCCAAAGAGAATTCATAGCCATAATCATACCAAAAATTATCCATCAATGCACTACGGGCCAATGAGGACTTTTTCCACATCATTTGTAACATTACGGTTATGATTATACCGAATAATACCTGTTCATAATCATACCAAGTCCATCTGTGCACTACAAGCCACAAATGACTTTCAAAAAATATAAACATGAGGATGATGACAATGATATAAGAATTCAATAAATCAAGTTCAAGAATTAATTTATCCAGGAACTAATAATGTCCCCAAATTGTCAACATGATACTTGCTTTATAGAGTAAAATTCAAAAATGCTCAGAAGAATATTTTCATAAAAATATACTGGATGAAGCGCAAATATCAAGGATATTCCACTAATTTCATGGAGTATAGAAGTCTAAACATTAACCAACTGAGTATAATAAAGATTGGAATGACAAAAGAAATCACCATGAATGCGGTACTTCGCATAGATAGGTTATTCCCACAGAATAATAATAATGGAACCATGTCAGGCGAAATTCGCACCAACAGGATGTTCCAACAGAATAATAAAGAATGGAATAACAACAGAAATCACCATGCATGCGGTACTTCGCATAGACATGTTCTTCCATCAGAATACTAAATAACGGAACTAGGTCAGGCGTAATACGCACCGACAGGACATTCTAACAGAATAATAAATAACGGAACCAGGTCCGGCGTAAAATGCACATACATGATATTCCAACAGAATAATAAATAACGGAACCAGGTCCGGCGTAAAACGCACAGACAGGATATTTCAACAGAATAATAAAGAATGGAATATTAAAAGAATTTCATCATGTATGCAGTACTTTGCATAGACATGTTATTCCAACATAATAATAAAGAATGAAATAATAGAAGAAATTCACCAAGTATAGGGTAGCCCGCGTATACAGGTTATTCCAACAGAATAATAAATAATGGAATAACAGAAGTTCACTTCATAAATAAGAAAGAAAGAGTACACTTACGAGTACAACAAATAATATTCCCTACCTTAGAAAGAAGAGTACTGGATATAGAAGTAGTGAAGTAGCAGAACACTTTTCTTCTTTCTCTCTATAGTTTCTTTCTCTAGAGTTTCAGTGAATTCGTAAGAAATATTGAAGGAATGAGCTTCTATTTATAGAAAAATAGACTGCATAGTAACTAACTTATGAACGGTCCAGATTGATTTACTTTAATCTGACGGTCCATATTTAAAGCAAAATCTTTTAAATAAAATATAATATATTCTATTTATAATCTAATAAAACGAATAACTTTATAAAAGATTTTACTTTGCAAACACTATGCAATCACTATGCAAACACTATGCAAACATTATGCATAATAAAATATATTATATTCTAATTATAGAATAACTTTATAAAAGTATTCTGTTTTATAGAAAAAGATTTTACTATACAAAACACTATGCAGACATTATGCAACACTATGCATAATAGAATATAATATATTCTATTTATAGAATAACTTTATAAAAGTATTATGTTTTATTACATTAATAATACCAATAAAACAAAACTGAGTGACTTATCACGTAAGCATCAATAATCAATACTGTGTGCTGTTATGCAACCACACGTATTACTATACTTTTAACACCGGGTGTTTCAACAGTTAATGGTAAAACTTCCGCCGTTATTTTCATAAAGTATTTTTGTCATTTTCTCAATCCGACAATAATTCCGTTCCGGGGTCCACCAATGATTGTACCGTCATACAGATATTCCCCAACAAAAAGAATATTCCCCGACCAATCGAATATTATATAACAACTTGCATACTTTGTAAAATTTATAAATACTATCCACAACTATAACAATATATCAAATCCACACCATAATATTCAAAAAAATATTTCGAGAAAATAAAATCTTTATTCCATAAAATCTGGGGTCTCACATCATGTCTTTACTTGACTCTCTAATGGATTACTATTTCCGCTGCAGTTGTTGATCTAAAACTTGCTTGTCTATTGTATTCTATCAGATTTTTTCCCTATTGAGGAATTAAAGATAATTTGTTCTACATTATCTTAGTCATAATATTTTTTACTGGGCTAGTTGAGCTCACCTTTTTCTTTCATTGTTTTCTTCAGGAAATGAGAATATAGCTGGGACTAATGGGAGAATGGAATGATGGTCCAAGACGGTTACTATAATAGTACTTACTATTTTATAAAATAGTGTGACAATAATTGTAATGATGACTTTATTTGAGTTTGAATATTAATTGTCTACGCGATAATATTTGTATTGAAACTCACAACTTATGTTCTGCTGTATTTTACATGACAGTTAATAGTTGTATATAGAAAATTATATTTGGAATTCTGTACCATGTATTTGGCGCTCAGAATGAGTTATGTAGACTTATTTTGAGGGCGTCACAGTAGGGACAATGTTTTATATTACAATAACATTCATTTTCTTAGAACCAGTAACAGAGAACAAAATATCATATATGGATTCAGTAAATGTGTAGTTAATACTAATCTTACATTAGATTGACATAAGATTACAGTCTTCTCCGTTCTAAAATTAAAAATATAATTTATTTTTTGAAATCAAACAATGACATATTAAATTTTAAATTGATGTAAATTTATTTAATTTTAGTTGATATAAATAATTATAATTATATAGTATATAACAAAAACTATTAATCATAAAATTTATTTCATTCTACTTTTTTATAATCATACTACTTTTGAATTTTAATATGTCATCGTTTAATATTAAAAATCAAATTGTATCTCTAATATTTACTATTTCTTTTGTAAACATGAATGTGACGCCGCCAAAATAGGTATACAACACCCATTCGAGTCGCCAAATACATGGTACAGAAAGCAAACTACAACTTCAATAATACAATTGTCGTGTAAAATACGACAACACATACTGTGAGTTTAAATACAAATATTGTCTTCTAGACAATATCCACACTCAAATAAGTTCTCATTACAATTATTCAAACACTATTTTACAGAAATAGTGAGGACTGCTAAAATATCTTTCTAGAACCATCACTCCGTACCCCGACTAGTTCCTGCTATGTTCTCACCTCTTGAGAAAAATGGAACAAAAAGAAAAAGAGTGATCTCAACTAGCCCAGTAAAGAATATTATGACTAAGATAATATACAACAAATTATCGTTAGTCTTCAACAGGGAGAAATCTGATAAAATATAATAGATAACAAATTTTAGATCAACAACTGTAGCGGAAACAGCAATCCATTAGAAGAGTCAAGTAGAGAATGAGTTCTACTATCTTTTAAGATTTAAAAGTCCATCATCAATATTTTATCCCTGTAACAACAATCAATATACATCTTTAATCAAATATTCATCTTTACACTACAGGCCAAAGATATTCATTTGTATCACCAGTTGGTCATGTTCATCTCAACACCTGTTCATCTTTGCACTACGGGCCAAAGATATTTAGTAATATTATCATTTAGGACTGAGGATGATGAAAAATATTTTAAAGAAAACGAATCCAGTGATACAGAAGGACAAATAGTAGGGATTCGTATAACAGTTTATCCAAGGTCAATAATATTCTATAATAACCAATTTTGAAGCAAAATTCAAGAATAAATATCAAAACATGGATACAATCAAAGATAGTAACCATAATAGACATCTTGAAAAAAAAAGAAAATTTTATTTTTCTGTGAATAGTATCGTATTCGTGAATATGCTATATACGTGAATAGTGCCGTATACGTGAATAGTAACCCGACACAAAAAATTTCAAATTTGATAAAAAATTTATACCAACATATCGGTATAAGGCTGAAAGAAACTTCCACTGATGAATAGAAACTCTCAAAGTATCTGAATACTCACAAAATACACTCAATAATCTAGAGAGAGAAAGCTTATGTTTCTGGTGTAATTTTCAATTCTAACTTAGCCCTCTATTTATAGAAAAATATTAGCAGACTTGACCTGCAACCTGATGGCTTTACCTGCTTACTACTCCCACCCACCACATTTGAAATAAAATTCAGCACATTTCTTCACCAACCACAAGTGGGGCCCACCAATTCTAGAATTTTCTACCAAAATTCTTTATAAACCTAATTTCTGAATCAGTCACATCTTAAAATTCATAACAAATCATACGTTCATTTTTAACGGTTCAAAATTTGTGGACATATACTTAACTTATATATGTATAACATATCCAAAAATTTCAACGATCCAACGATCGGATTAAAAATTATAACTCACGCAATATATCTCAAAAATACTGGTTTAATTTTTAATACCTCCATCTCGACAAAAATACTGATAAAATACTTCAACATTAACTCCTTCATTTTTTAACCACAATAAATATATCCAACATTTATATCCACATAAAATAAATATTTTCTTATCATATGAATCAATAATTAATTATTCACAAATAATATTACAGAATCACATTTATGACAACCATGCTGTTCCCAGGAAAGAGGGGGCTTTCCGATAAAGATTTCTCCTTACTTGGCGCGCAATTAGGTGACCAAACATCTCCTTGACAGAACTTTCTAGACATTGTCAATAATGCTATCTATTAATATTATTCAAATAATATGAATTATTGATCTGATAATGGAGATACTGTGCAGTGACAATTATTGAACAACAATAATATAAAATATCAACGCAGCAATTATTGAATCAATAAAATAAAATATTGAACAGTAACTACTGTGACAATTATTGAGTAGTGTCCTTCTTACGTAAGGATCAATAATTCAACAATACTGTGCAATACCTGTGTGCTACTGTGCAACCACGCGTATTACTGTATTTTAACCATCGAGTATTCCAACAGTGTTAACGATAACAATTACGCCGTTATTTATAAAACTCAAACTTTGTCATTTTTTTCATCCGACAGTTATCCGTTATGGGGCCCACAAATCGCTGCGCCGTCGTACGAATATTCCCCGACAGAAAGAATATTCCACGACCAAACGAATATTCCCCGACAATTGAATATTTTATAACTACTTGCTTATTTTACAAAATTTATTTGCACATTTCACCCATAACCAAAGTATTATATCAAATTAACACCTTATTATTCACAATAATAATTAGAGAAAATTCGATTTTATTCAATAAAAAATTTGTGGTCTTACAATGAAATAGTAAGGAGAACACTATTTTCACATGTGTTTTTAATATTTCTACATGTTTCTTTCTCGCATGAAGGAAAGACCCACTGTATGTTAATGTGAGAGAATACTATGCAGAAAAATCAAAAATAAATGTAGAAATATCAGTGTTGTAATATGTTCGGATCCGATTACCATGCATGAAGTTAAGTACATGGTAAGTTGGACAATTGACCAATACAGTACTGATACACGGAGAGATCATCTCTCAACTTGCATATCGACACTGTATTAATTAAATGACCAAAATTAATTTTATGCTAACCATATATCTGTCGTAAACGAATGATGTAATATGATTACCATCTACTTACGTTGTTTGGAATAACTTTTTGGGAAAATGCCATTTGGACCAAGTTAAAAGTTTGATTCTCCATTTTAGACCATTGTCCCAAAAACCAAAAAGGGGAGAAAAGAGAGACATAGATCGTGCTAAAAGAACAATATTAAAAAAGAAGAAGACATTATTTCTTAAAAAATATTAATAAATATGACTCTTATGATGGAACATAAGGAATAATAATTCTAAATAAAAACGAACTTTTGAAACTTTAGATGACATAAGTAGTTAATATTAACAGCACAAAAAAAATAAAAAAATAAAAATAAAAATAGGGCAATTGTTTTATTTTGATCAAATATGCTCGTCTCTAAAATAGGGCACAAATGATTAAGATATGTGTCTAATTAAATAAAGCTTTTTTTGGTGTTAATATCAGCTCATGTAAAATTCTAAATCCTAAAGGAAATAATATTTTTTTTCTAGAAAAATAAAACACATTTTCTCTATTTAAAGAGTTGCTTAACTAAAAGGGAAAGTATAAAATTATGAGACAGAATAAAAGAATAATATAGAAAAAGAATCAATTACGCAAACTCACCCTCTTTTTTTATTCCAAAGCTTGCACACAATTATTCTTACTGCACAGTAACAAAGCTGCATAAAGGCCAGATTTTTGTGTGAGTTTTGATCTTCCAACTTCACAAGAGATTGGGGGTAAAAACTGAAAACTGTTGATTTTGATGCAATGGCCACCAATTATAGTAAGTGTTCTTAATCATCTTGCTCCAATTTCTTCTTCTCTCTCTTTTTCTCACATCTTTTTTTGTTAGTTCATATTGCTTTGGTAAAATAATTGTTTTTTTTTCTAGTATCTCTTTGAAAGATTTATTTATTATGTTACCAAAAGAGGGCAAGAAGTAATAATAAAAAATAACAAAAGTGAAAAAAAAAAATTGAACTCTAGTTTGTGAGTTTTGACAGTAGGATTCCTAAGAATTTTTAACTCACTAAATGATACGAACTGATAGGAAAGTAACTTTCTTTAGTTTTGTTTGTGAGTTTTTTATGAAAAGGAAAACAAAGGAATTTTATTTTGTGATATATTATTAATATTGTATAACATGCTTATGTATTATAAGTAAGAGTAATTACGGGAATTAAAATATATTCATCAAACCCATTTTCTTTTCCATAATTAGCTTTTCTACCATTTTGGTCAGGAAAGTATCCAAGGAAAATTGAGCTCAATTTTCTTTTGCTTTCCTTACGTAAAAAACTCACAAATATAGGATTTTTCAGAAAAAAAATATAATTTTTCTTTCTTTCCTTTCTTTAGTTTTAAAAACTCAAACAGGGTGTGGATTAATGATTCCAACCCACTACAATAAGTCAATAACTAGCATAATTTCCATTTGGGTGGATCAGAGATTACAATTGCTTGTTAAACAATTGAGTTTCAGACTCTCATTTATGACCCCCATTTTGAAAATCCCTTCAGTTTTCTTGATATATGTATGATTAGAAGAAATGCTTGAATCTGTTATAGAAGAGATTCCTGTCTATAAAATGTTATAAATTGTTTGTTTATATGCTTATGTGGTATATTGATATGGTTGAAGCTTAATGACGATGATGATGATCATCATCATATATATATATATATATATATATATATATATATATATATATATATATATATATATATATATTTAAATGAGTTATATATATATACATAGTTGTATAGTACACAGTCGTCTATGACGGTTTTTTTGAGCTATGGTGACCAGAATAGTTATAGCGACGGTTTCCGTCGCTATAACCCATAAAACCGTCGCCATAAGCACCAGCTGTGCTGTGTATATACATTTTTTCATATATATATATATATATTAGTTGTTATCCCACTTCCTCTCTTCTGCTACATTTCATTACCTTTCCGTACATGTCACACTTTAATATGTGTTTCTCCATAAGAAAATTAAGGTATCCTTTATATGATGAGTACTACTTTATACTTTTATGATCATACCTACGAATTTAACAACTTTAATCATCTATATGAGTCGGTCTCTAATTCAGAATTTTTTATTTAGTTACCCCAGACCATTGGATGCATAAGAACCGATTGCAACAGTACACTCAAAGATCAGCCTTGCCGCTTCCTATTTATAAAACTATCAATGAAGGTTCCACACAAGCACCCATGTATAGATCCACCGTGTTGGTTGATGGCACAGAGTACACATCTAAACTAACTTTCTTACGACGAAAAACAGCAGAGCAGGAAGTTGCAAAATTCGCATTTGAGTGCGTAACTAACAAGATGGGAAGTGATATTGGAGGGCCACTTATCTACCAGGTTTGTTGCAGGACTTCAAATATATATACTTCTCCTGTCTGCATTCTAGCTAGTTATATTGTGCTCATATAGTCAAGGACGGATCCAGGATCTGTTCCCAGCAACTGAAATGAAGGGTTGAAACTTAGCGAATTAGAGAGCAGAAGTTTGAACACCGCATGTTTAGTTCTTTTTAGAATAGTAGTAATTTAATTGTTTTTTTTTGCCCCATCTAAGTTTAACTTTTTCATCCGCCCCTCCATATGGTTCTGCTGACAAATAATAATGTAATGTCTGAGGCATGCAGTTTAAGTATTTTGGCCTATATTGTTACTGTGAACGACTAGCTAGTTGTATCATCAGTGCTTGTTAAGTTTCTTTTAGTATATCTGCCTTTACCTTTCGACAAAGACTAGTCCTCATGTACCTAATATTGTCAGGATCGAATAATTTCCAAGGCAATTCTAAACGAATTTGCAACCAAGAAAAAAATGAAAATCCCCATATATGAAACTACCTCTGCAGAAGGGCCAGGCTCAGTATACCTCTCTTCCTTGACATTTAACTGGTAAAACTTACACGGGTGAGGTAGCCGCAAACAAGAAAATGGCTGAACAGCTAGCAGCACACACCGCGGTTCAATCACTTCTTGGTACAAGAGAAACTCTATCTTTCTTGTTTGTTTTACATAATCTTATTGACACTAATTAGAATGCATTTTGAAGGATCTGATTCCGGAGATTTTCTGGCTCAAATGATCAAGTCTAAGGGCATACTTTCTCCTTCACCTACAGATTCAAATTTCTTGCCCATTGCTGTTCAGACAGGTAGTAATAACAGTTATGCACTAATTAGTCTCACTTTGTTAGAGCCTCCTTCGAGATTGGGCAATCTGATAAATAAGTCAAGCTTGAGTATATATTAAAGATTGAGTAATGTTACAGTCACAAACTATTTTACAAACTGCTGATGTGACATACTCCACTTCAACATATTGACCAATAAATTGTTTAAATATAGTCTTCGGCCCCACACAATATGCTAAGGTAGAGTATGTCACATCAACAGTTTGTAAAATATTTGTAGAATAGTTTGTATCTCTAGTACTCCTATTATTCTTAAAGATTTGAGTTAATGACATAGGCAATCAGAAGAGATGTACTCTAACTAATTTAGTGATGTCACGTCTTTTGAGACAAAATTTGAAACGCGTAGCATTACCTTAATTGATTTTTTCTAATTTTCATTGTTGCAGAAGTCGATTCTTAGTTTGAGCTCTTGTCGAGGAATCGTGGATCGTAGCAGTGAAGGGAAACGCAGTTGAAATAGGCAACAAGGAAGCGAAAAGAATGCCAAGATTTGGAGATTGAATCCCTAAGTTTCATTTGTTTTGACTCTAACGTTGTTATTTGTATCAAATTAGTAATTGAATATGTATTCCATTAGGTAGCATAAAGTAAACAAATTCCCAAACGAGTAATGTAATGCTATGAAGATAAAAATAGTTTTAATTTACCGAGTGACCTTTAGCCCAAAGTTTGACTTTTAAAATTAATATGAGATATTTTTAAAATCAAAATCTGACGTGATTCATTTTAATTATGAAAAAAATATAAATATTAGAATCAGTTGTAATTTATACTTGGTTAATAATTTTCATAAATAATGAAAGAATATACTATCCAGTTCTAAATTATAACATCAATATTAACTTTTTAAAAGTCAAATTCAAACATTTAAATTGACTTGAATTTATTAGTTTGTCAATACAATTATATATATCATAAATTATCTAAAAAATACTATTAATTTTAAAATTTATTATTTTTAAAATTAAAATAAATAATAATAATTTTAAATTTAAAAATATCTTAAATTAATTTTTAAAAGTTACATAGAGTATATCAATATTGAATTTAAAAGAGAGTGATGCTAGGCGGACAGGAAACTTGGACAGGAAAATTGGACCGGCCAAATTTTATTTTTTTTTTTTATTGTGACTCTCAAAAAATGTATAGTATTTATTCAAACAGAAATTTTTATAAAATATAGTGTTTTAGGTGTAATTTGGATACATATACAAATACAGGGGTATACAGACTGTATACCCCTGTATTTGTATATGAATCCAAATTACACATAAAACACTATATTTTATAAAAATTTCTGTTTAAATAAATACTATACATTTTTTGAGAGTCACAATAAAAAAAAAAAAAAATTGGACCGGTCCAATTTTCCTGTCAGTTTCCTGTCCGCACAGACTTATCCTTTAAGGGATCATAAAAAAGGTCAGAGGGAGAATAAAGGAGTACTGGGCCCACACCAGGAATGGACAAATTAAATTAAAGTAATTAAGAAGATCACGTGGTCTGCAGGTCTGGGCACAAAAGTTGGCATAAGTCATAACTCATTGAATAATTATAGGGGAAATGGACAAAAAATTGCTCATAACCATCTTGATTCAAACACGCCTCGACCCGTTTGGATCATTATTTCACTTCAAATATTTGAGGGCAATTTAGTTTAACAAGAATTGGTTCAATGAATACATATATATATATATATATATATATATATATATATATATATAGGGAGCCCTTTCATAGCAACCGATTGCCGTGAGAACTGTGCGACAACCCCTTTTTGGACCGTTGATAAACTTATTAGAAGGCTGAGATGAAACATAAATATACCAAGCCGGCACAACTTGTATCGGCTTTTATTTTAATATGAGGACCTCACATAGTCAACATGTTGTCAGTTTGTTGAAATAAAACGAATTTTTAATATTAAATAATGCCCGACCGGCACAGCTAGTACCGGCTGTGCCTTTTTTATTTTTATTTTTAAGCATTTTTTCATTAATAGTCATGACTCAGCACATTGCGTAAACTTAAAAAAAATATAAAATACTCTCGGCCGCTACAAGCTCTTACGGCTGTTAATAAAAAAAAAAACCAGCCGGGACAAACTCTTCCGGCCGCTACATTACGTAAACTTAAAAAAAATATAAAATACTCCCGGCCGCTACAAGCTCTTACGACTGTTAATTAAAAAAAACAATAACCGGGACAAGCTCTTCCGGCTTGCATTTTAAATCATTGCAAATATATACTATTTTATATAAAGAATTACAATATATCCTATTTTATATCCTATTATAAAATAACAAATATTTTTATAATTCCTTATTTGCTATTTTTATAAAAAAAAATTATATTATTCTTTATATAAAAATAGCAAATATTTTATAACCTATTTTATATCTTATTATAAAATAACAAATAAATAATATAAAATATTTTTATAAAAATAGCAAATAAAGAATTGTAAAATATTTTTATAAAATTAGCAAATAAAGAATTATAAAAATATTTGTTATTTTATATTATTTTTATAAAAATAGCAAATAAAGAATTATAAAAATATTTTATATTATTTATTTTATAAAATAAATAATATAAAATAAAATAAAATATTTTTATATAAAAATATTTTATATTATTTTAATATTTGCTATTTTTATATAAAGAATAATATAAAATATTTTTATAAAAATAGCAAATAAAGAATTATAAAAATATTTGTTATTTTATAATAGGATATAAAATAGGATATATTATAATTCTTTATATAAAATAGTATATATTTGCAATGATTTAAAATGCAAGCCGGAAGAGCTTGTCCCGATTTTTTTTTATTAACAGCCGTAAGAGCTTGTAGCGGCCGGGAGTATTTTATATATTTTTTTTTAAGTTTACGCAATGTAGCGGCCGAAAGAGCTATTGTCCCGGTTGGTTTTTTTTATTAACAGCCGTAAGAGCTTGTAGCGGCCGGGAGTATTTTATATTTTTTTAAGTTTACGCAATGTGCTGAGTCATGACTATTAATGGAAAAATGCTTAAAAATAAAAATAAAAAAGGTACTGCCGGTACAAGCTGTGCCGGTCGGACATTATTTAATATTAAAAATTCGTTTTATTTCAACAAACTGACAACATGTTGACTATGTGGGGTCCTTATATTAAAATAAAAGTCGGTACAAGTTGTGCCGGCTTGGTATATTTATGCTTCATCTCAGCCTTCCAATAAGTTTATCAACGGTCCAAAAAGGGGTTGTCGCACAGTTCTCACGGCAACCGGTTGCTATGGAAGGGCTCCTATATATATATATATATATATATATATATATATATAGGATTCCATCCACAGCAATCGGTTGTTGGGGAGCAACCCCTTTTGGCCCAGCCGCTACAACCTGTACTGGCCTTAGATAATTTTTTTTATAAGCCGATTGTAGCGGTTGGGCCAAAAGGGGTTGCTCCAAACAACCGGTTGTTGTGGATGGATACCCTATATATATATATATATATCCCGCTGTCCAATAATTCTACTGTCAGAATACCTTTTTTATATATATCCAGCTGTCCAATAATTCTACTATCAGGGTAAGTGTCGTTAAAAATAATTTAAAATATTACTCCATCCCTTTCTTAATATAAGTTGTTTTAGAGAAATATTTTTGTTCCTAAATATAAGTCGTTTAAGAATTTCAAGTAAGCATTAATTGCTTAATTTCCAATATTACGGCAAGTAAAAAATATAACTTTGGTTCTCTCACTATTTTTTATCCAATAAATAACACTCTTTTTCTAATACAACGACAATATAGACAATTGATAGTATATTTAATGTTTTACAATCATTTCCTTAATACTTGTGCACAATTCTAAAACGACCTATATTAAAGAACGGAAGGAGTATTAAAAAAGCATAAAAATATCGCTAAATATATTTGGTGTAAATTCTTAGACTATTTTTATTTAAAATTTAAATTAAATTTTAAAGACTTCCATCTATTGCTAGTAGTAATAAGTCATGTTATAATTTGTTCTTTGTCAATCCTAATACATAAAATAAAATATATTAAAATTATCGTTTTCAAATGGAAGTAATATATTGTACTCAATCAAATTATTCCATTATATAGTTATGGAAAATGATATATATATATATATATATATATATATATATTTGTGATTTTACATGTCTAATTTTTTATTGCAAGTTATGTGGATAAATTTAATTGGTAATATTTTTATGTTGTACTCTATTTGATACAGTTCATCAATTTTAAAATGTTATCCAACCACATGTATTGATATACATTGCAATCGTAATTCAGCAGAAATCTTTCGCAATATATAAAGTTGTTATGAAGATTTTTGTCAACTATAAATACTTCTTAAAAATTTTAAAAATCAGTCAACGCATCATTTTAAGACAAAAAATTTGAGACCCTTATTATTACTCTGATAAACAATATAATCTCTCGTTTTTATACCAAAGAAGATGAAAATCTCTATGTAGACATGAAAATTGGACAGAAATGTTTTACAATTTTACCTATTTGAATAAGTATTATTATAAAACATTCATATCTAATTTTTATCTTCACATAAAAGAGCTCAAAGAATATTGTTTCCGTATCCTTTAGATGTGTGGTTAACTTTTGTACGAGATTTACATAATATGTATATTTTATAGCTTACATATACAAATAGAAAATGAAAGGAAAAGAAAGGAAGCGGTTAGTATGAAGTTTATTTTTGGGTAAGTTGGTCAATTAATCAATAGATTGCTGACACGCAGGCAAAATTCGATGTGTCAGTATTCTATTGGCCAATTAACCAACTTATTAAAAAATAAACTTGATACTAATCCGATCCGAAAAGAAATATTTCCACAAAGAAAAAGTAAAAAGAAGAGCTGGCTCTTAAAAGTATGATGTAACTATCAAGCCTCTTTTGGTACAGTGGTCAAGCCCACTTTGAGCACCAGAAAAAGTATGATGTAACTGGCATCAAAATGCTGCCAATATAATTTAGCAAAATAAAAAAAAATTGCCATGCTTATCTTTTTTTCTTTTTTCTTTTTTTAATAAAAAGAAAGATATTAAAAATCGCAACCTCAGAAGTATTAATCAAGTTAAAATAAGTGGAATACTATTTCTACATATAATTTTGATATTTTCATATGATTTTTTCTCACAAAAAAGTAAGATATATTCAATTTTTATATAAGAGGAACACATTTAAAAATATCAAGATTAGACGTTGAAATATCATTTCTACGTGTGAATTGAAGAGGGTATGAAACTAAATGGTCATTTTTGGGTCAGCTATTCTATTTCTAGTATTGCATGTTTCAAGGAAATTCTTACACTAGGCTTGTGTGAAACTTCCAGATATGAGCACATTTTGTCACCAAAACAAACAAACAGAAGGGGAAGTAAAAATTTAATAAATGTGTATATACATAAACAAACTCCAACAGTATAATACAATAATTTACATTTGATAAGTATTCCTATTCTTCACCTATATAAGGAGCTTCTTACAAGTAGCAGCAAACCACTATCATCTTCATTCATTCTTCATTAATTACCAGTAACAGAAGAACTACAATTTTTTGTAGCTCAGAAAAAAAAATACAAATTTTTGTTTGAAGATGTGGAGGCTAATGACAGCCAAGGGAGGCAACGATCTGTATTTGTACAGTACAAATAACTTCATAGGGCGGCAGACATGGGAGTTTGATCCTGACTATGGAACCCCGGCGGAGAGAGCTGAGGTTGAGGAGGCTCGTCTCCATTTCTGGAATAACCGGTATCAGGTTAAGCCCAGCGGCGATGTCCTCTGGCGAATGCAGGTTTTTCTTCTCTCTTTTTCTGCTATTTCTCAAGAAAACAAATGCCATAATGTTCCACATTCACGTGAGTGAGACCTTATGGAAATGCTGTAATGTTCCGCATCCTACATTTACTATGTAAATACTAAGATTAATGGTGGCAAAACATATATGTAATATGCATGAAAGACTCTAGTTGCATGAATGTGCATGTGTAGGGAAGATCAAACACATTGGCTGAAGTAAGATTTTTGTTCAAGGAGTCAAATAATTTTATGCAATTTTTTTAATCTTCATCTTAAGTTAATTATTTTCATGAAATTATTATCATAGTTCCACATTAAGTTTTCTTTATTTTCCAAAAGTCAAGGGTTGTTGAACAAGTATACTGATTTGGTTGAAAAAACAGACAAAAGGTTAAAAAAGCAGACAAAAGGCTAAAAAAACAAAGCAATCAACAAAGAGCTAGTTTTTATAATTTATAATTTATTTTTCATTTTTTTAAGATTCGCATGGCTTCCTCTTCACTTATCACCCAGTTAAAAGAAGGTATTTCCACACCAGAACTAGAAAATATTAAGCAAACCAACAAAAAGAGTTTTAAAAGAATGTTGAGAAAAAGAGTGAGACTAGATAGACTATGGCCACTCTTCCCACCTGCCGGCTAGGGAATCATTTTATTTCTCTATTTATAACAGGCTGCTAAGTAACAAACTTGTTATCTCTTCCTTTGGATTTAGTCTAGGCAATTTGTAAAACCATACTTTAATCACAAGCATGTCAACTTATATATAGCTAGTAAATTATGTCAGCTTTATAAGTAAGCACTTTAGTCCCACACCCCAAAAAATACTTTCAGAAAATAATAACCAAACTCAATTTCAAAAAAGTAGGAAAGACAAACTGAAAATAAAAACAAAATATGGTTCATAATAAGTAGACAGACCCTAGTGTCGAGAATCATAATATGTAATAATTGATTGTTTGTCTTTATATCCAAAATGAGAATAAAAGTAGTTTCTTCAAGTCGATCAGTTCTATTTGAAAATTTTCTCATTTTTCTGTATCTAGTATATAAGTAAATTTCTCAGTCCCACCACCATGGGTCACAGCTAGCCATTCAGCACACCAAAAAGCTAGCAAAAAACAGATGTGCCTGAAAATAGAGCCACATAAGGCCAAAAACCAACTTAACCAACATTCTATACCTACTATTTAGCACACTAAAACAAACCAGAAAATTTAACAGTAAAAGGACTCCCTCCCATACCTGGATAGACATTGAAAAGTATGAACCTTGAGCATGAGTAAGATGTTGGTAGTCCATACATCCTTTCTGAGTAGTATGCTGAATTCAGCAAAAAGTACCATTTTCTTTACTTTTTTCAACACTACACAGAATATTCAAAAAAATCTGAAACATCAGAGAAGCTTATATATATATATATTTCAAAAGAAGAAGTCATGAACAGAGACGGAACTAGAACATTTTAGAGGAGTGTCAAAATACAACAGTAAAAAAAATTATTTATTGACGGTTGGAGTGCTTCTTTCAAATTCATTTTGCCCAATTATAGTATATTCCACAATAATTTATCAATTTAAACATTTCATCAATTCAAATATTTCATCATAATTTCGTCAACTAACCTAATTCAATTATTTCACAAACAATATATATACCATAAATATTGGCCATTTTAAATGTTGTCATATGCATACTCATTTATAACATTGACAACTATAATACATGGTCATTTTAAATAATATACCATAAATATTGGCCATTTTAAAAAATATACCATAAATATTGGCCACACAAAGTTAAAATATACCTTGGAAATATAACATTTAAAATGGTCAGTATTATAGTTATCAATGTTATAAATGAGTATGCATATATGGAGGTGGGGGTGGAGGCTTAGTGGTGGAGTAGGAGGCGTCGAAGATTCCGGGGTCATATCGACCCCCTCTCCTTCTGCCTCTGGTCATGAATGAGAAGTAATAATCTAAAGTATTTTAAAATTTAGGTTTAAATATGATTTACTATCTTAAACTATAGGCATATTCCACTTTGATGATTCACCTTTCAATTTTGTCAATTAGATGATAATTAGATGATTGATCTATTAATTTTTTCGATTTCATTCAATTGGGCCTGCCACGTCAGAAATTGCTGACGTGGCATCCTAATAGGCTAAATGAGTGCTTATGTGTAAAAAGAATATATATTTTTAATGAGATCAAAGGACAAAAAGGTAAAATAACAAATAAAACAACTAAAAATTACACAAATAATATAAATTAGTTGTATAATTATTTATTTATAGTTATATAAATAATATAAATTATTTATATAATTATTATATAAATAATATTATAATTAATTTTATTAAAAAAACTGCGTTTTATTAATTTTTTTATTAAAAAAACTGTATTTAATATTAATGATAATAAAAATAAAAATATTAATGATAATAAAAATAAAAATAAACTCAGTTTTTTTGTAATAAAAAAATGCAGTTTTTCTGTAATAATAAAAAAAGCGCAGTTTTTTAATAAAAAACACAGTTTTTTTAAATAAAAATAAAAAAAATTATTTTTATTAAAAAAAAAAAACAGCGTTTCATTTTTTTTTAATAAAAATAAAAAAATAATTATTCTTATTAAAAAAATATAAGAGTGTTGTTTGGTTTTTTTTTTTTAATAAAAATAAATATTTTTTTATTTTTATTAAAAAAATTGCGTTTTTTTTTATATTTATTAAAAAAAAACTGCGCTTTTTTTTATTATTACAAAAAACTGAGTTTTTTTTATTTTTATTACAAAAAATTGCTTTTTTTATTATTATTATCATTAATATTTTTATTTTTATTATCATTAATATTAAACATAGTTTTTTTAGTAAAAAAAATAATAAAACGCAGTTTTTTAATGAAAATAATTATTTTTAATAAAAATAATTATTATATTATTTATATAATAATTATATAAATAATTTATATTATTTATATAACTATAAATAAATAATTATACAACTAATTTATATTATTTGTGTAATTTTTAGTTGTTTTATTTGTTATTTTACCTTTTTGTCCTTTGACCTCATTAAAAATATATATTTTTTTACAAATAAGCACTCATTTAGCCTATTCGGATGTCACGTCAGCAATTTCTAACGTAGGTAGACCTAATTGAATAAAATCGAAAAAAATTAATAGTTCAATCATCTAATTGACAAAATTGAAAGGTGGATCACCGAAGTGAAATATGACATATAGTTTAGAGTAGTAAATCATATTTAAGCCTAAAATTTATATAGTATTTATACTAGTTGACATTGACATAGTGATGGTACAGCTGGTTTTTGGTACAAAACTGATAATCAATATCCAGAATTTACTTTAACACAATAAAATTCCTAGAAATGGTACCAGAGCTATACTTTATGGCTAAGAAATTAAGATATTGACTGATTTTTTAATTTTTTTTTCAAAATACGAATTTCATTTGTTCGAAGGATTTTTACGAAAGTTTTGATGTGTTCTAAAAGTTCTAAATGTTTGATGAATCTAGTTTCTAAAAGAGAAGAATTTCAAACAAATTATTCCCCAAGTGAAGGTGGAGGATGGTGAAGAAATTACCTATGAAGCAGCCACAACCACATTGAGGAGAGCTGTCCACTACTTTTCAGCATTGCAGGCTGATGATGGGCACTGGCCTGCCGAAAATGCTGGCCCGTTATTTTTCCTTCCACCCTTGGTAAGATCTTCTTGACTTTCCACGCTGGTTTAATCGTGCTGGTCATACTAGTTTTCACCCTCTCTTTGCAATAATAACTTAATTTGACTTCTCCTGATAATTTATTTCCATTCCTGCTTATCATTGCAGGTCATGTGTCTGTATATTACAGGGCATCTTAATACTGTATTCCCTGCAGAGCATCGCATAGAAATTCTACGCTACATTTACTGTCATCAGGTAATTTTTCCCCCCACTAATTAATTTTTTTAAGGCCAAATGACAATTGACAGTTCTATGCCACACTCAAGTACTTGTGGTTCAATCATCTTAAACACTCATTTGCACCAGAAGACTTGTAAACACACAAATGCAAACATTAGGACACAGGATAACGTAATCTGTTTCTGATATCAGAATGAGGATGGCGGCTGGGGATTACATATCGAGGGCCACAGCACCATGTTTTGTACAGCTCTCAGCTACATCTGCATGCGTATACTTGGAGAAGGACGCGATGGTGGTGAAAACAATGCCTGTGCCAGAGCAAGAAAATGGATCCTTGATCATGGTAGTGTGACAGCAATACCCTCCTGGGGCAAGACATGGCTTTCGGTAAAACCAACTTAAGACCTGTTTGATAAAACTGGTTACCTGTTCTCAATTAAAGGTTTCTTAAAAGGAAAAATCTAGTCCTATATTCTTTACTAAACATTTTCAGTTACAAGTATAGAGTCATCTTGAAATTATGTGTTATGAAATAAAATTAACTTGACAATTAAGTTCTACAATTGTGTATTTCTTAATCAAGTGTAAACATATGTATTGCTCTATTGTTTCAGATACTTGGCTTATTCGATTGGTCAGGAAGCAACCCAATGCCCCCAGAGTTTTGGATCCTTCCTCCTTTCCTTCCTATGCATCCAGGTTTGCTCAATTCTCTAATGTCAATACAACTGTATACGTTTTTAGCTAGGTGAGTCGGTATCTTTTCCATTGATCCTAACAGAGCCTTTTTCGGTCCTCTCCCAAGTTGTAATTTGTGTTTCTGATCTTATCTTTCCTAAAAATGCAGCAAAAATGTGGTGCTATTGCCGGATGGTTTACATGCCTATGTCATATTTGTATGGGAAGAGGTTTGTGGGGCCGATCACTCCTCTCATTTTACAACTGAGAGAAGAACTTTACGCCCAAGCATATGATGAAATTAACTGGAGGAAAGTGCGACATAATTGTGCAAAGGTTCTCCTACTATTATATTAATCTTTTTAGTTCTTACTTCTTTATATATATACATACAAATTAATCTAATGCTCCCATTTGTTATTGCAGGAAGACCTCTACTATCCCCATCCTTTGATACAAGATTTGATGTGGGATAGCCTCTACATATTTACGGAGCCTTTCTTGACTCGTTGGCCTTTTAACAAGTTGAGAGAGAAAGCTCTTCAAACCACTATGAAACATATCCATTATGAAGATGAGAACAGTAGATACATCACTATAGGATGTGTGGAAAAGGTAAAGTGATTCTGGCATATAATGTAGAAAATGAGAATAAAAAGATAGAAGTTTGTACAATATCTTTGCATTGGCTTTGATTATGACTTCTCTTATATAAGTATACTTGAAATTCCACTTGATTTGAGCAGGTTTTGTGTATGCTTGCTTGTTGGGTTGAGGATCCAAATGGTGATTACTTCAAGAAGCACCTCGCTAGGATCCCAGATTATATATGGGTTGCTGAAGATGGAATGAAAATGCAGGTTAGAACAAATTCCAAAATAGTACTACTATTCTTGAGAATACAAATTCCAACATTATACGAGAACATATGTCAAACAAGTGAAGTAACACACATCCAATACCTGATTAGCCATTCATTTTCACAACCTTTTGTCAACTAAGAATGAAGTGTTTCCTAGTTAATGCTTCACTCTTTTAACAGGTTAAATGATGTGTGTTTAGGTTCCATTTAAATACCACAATCTGTATTCTCATTTCTTTCTTCATATCTAATGTGTATACAAATTTTTACACAGTAAGATGGAAAAATAATAATTCAATTTCTGAGCAATGCAATAATACCACTGTCAAATTAAGCTAAGCATTAGAACTTAATTCCTACTTTTGTTATTTGAGTTGCTAAGCTTTACAAATTGACTTTCAAATGCAGAGTTTTGGCAGTCAAGAGTGGGATACTGGTTTTGCCATACAAGCATTGTTGGCGAGTGATCTCACTGATGAAATTCGTCCTACCCTTATGAAAGGGCATGACTTCATAAAAAAGTCCCAGGTTCCAGCTTAAACTTACAAAGCTTCTCTTCGTTTGTACTATCAAATCTACAGCCTTCTCAAGAGATTTATAATTTGTGAACCTAATAACTGTTTCATTTTTTCCTTAAAAATTTCAGGTCAAGGAGAACCCTTCTGGCGACTTCAAAAGCATGCATCGCCACATTTCTAAAGGATCCTGGACCTTTTCAGATCAAGATCATGGATGGCAAGTTTCGGATTGTACTGCAGAAGCTTTGAAGGTATTTAGTAATGCTCACAATCTTTAACCTTCTATAGACTTGTGATCTCTGATAACTTCTGTTTCCTTCCCATTTTGGTCCTTTAGTGTTGCCTACTCTTTTCAAGGATGCCAACAGAAATTGTTGGTGATAAAATGGAAGACAACCAATTGTTTGATGCTGTCAATATACTGCTATCCCTACAGGTAATGAAGAATAATGAACCTGCATTGTCTTTCCTTGTATTAAGCCTTAAATTTACTGAAATGTTATACCTCATCTTATCAAAACAAGAAACTGGTATTCAGTTAGTTCCTTCTCCTATGCAATGCAGAGCAAAAATGGCGGCCTAGCTGCATGGGAGCCTGCAGGATCCTCAGAATGGTTGGAGGTAGCTTCTTCAACCTTACGAAAATACACAAAATTGTATTATTGCCAATATAATTTCATACACCTTGTGTCCCATAATGAGAGTCCACTTCAAAATTCGGAAACCAAAATCTAATTTGAACACATAATCAAAGATCAATAAAACACACTTGCATGTATTGAGATTTGAATAATTTGATACACTGATTTTGAAAGTAGACTTCCATTTGTGGAACGTCCCTAGAAAAAGTTGTGACCCTCATCGAGTTGTGTATGACCTGACTTCTATTCTTTAAACTTTGTGTTCCCTACAGCTGCTCAATCCTACAGAATTCTTTGAAGACATTGTCATTGAACATGAGTACGATTTATTGCATGTTAATTATTGATTTCCTTGGTACGACTCTTAATAATCTACTGTGAACACAAGACTAATAAAATAGTGATCCAGATATGTCGAATGCACTTCATCAGCAATTCAGGCTATGGTTATGTTTAAGAAGTTATACCCTGGGCATAGGAAGAAAGAAATAGAAGTTTCAATCACAAATGCTGTACAGTACCTTGAAGACATACAAAAGCCTGATGGTTCATGGTATGTTCCTCGATTAACAAAAAAGAATTATTTTGGAAGTTTTAATCTTTTAACAAGAGAAGAATGATGCATACAGGTACGGAAACTGGGGTGTGTGCTTCACATATGGTACTTGGTTTGCTATGGGAGGTCTAACCGCGGCTGGAAAGACATACAACAACAGCCAAACTCTTCATAAAGCAGTGGATTTTCTAATAAAATCGCAACGCAGTGATGGTGGTTGGGGAGAAAGCTATCTTTCTTGCCCAAACAAGGTAATCTATTGATTGAAATATCAAAGATAATTAACAATCCTTTTAAGTTTGAAATATGAAATAGTTGTCTAATCCTATTGGGCCACGATTTCAGGGTCTCTCATTCTTTGAATATCTATACCCCTACTAAACTTATTACTACCTTGATGATTTGTTAAACAGGAATATACACCTTTAGAAGGAAATAGGTCAAATTTGGTACACACTTCATGGGCCATGATGGGTCTGATTCATTCTGGGCAGGTCAGTTTGTGGTTATAGTCTCTATCAAACTAGCTTGGTGCATGATGCTATTGGCACTTTAGTATTAACTTTATGATAAGTTGGTCAATTGATCAATATAGTGCTGACATGCAGAGGAAGAGATCACCTTCCGGTCGATACTGTATTGGTCAATTGACTAAAATTAACTTCATTTTAATCACTCTTGAAGATAACTTCATTTTAACCGCTCTTGGATAATCAAAGGTCTACTTTAATTTAATAAGAATGATGCTAACAATTTAGGAGCGCCAATAAAGTCACTCCTATCAATTAATTTTACTTCCTATGCATTTATTTTATAAATTCTAACCCAGGCTTTAACTCCTTGTAGGCTGAAAGAGACCCAACACCTCTTCATCGTGCAGCCAAGTTGTTGATCAATTCCCAAATGGAAAGTGGTGATTTTCCCCAACAGGTAACACACAATAAACAAAGCTTTGAATAACTAAACAGAAGTAGATCCATATTTTCAAGTCAAAAACTGCATGTTCATTTGTTCCACCGTTGTCTAACCAGCACAACCCTACTATTTTATGTCAGGAAATCACTGGAGTTTTCATGAAGAACTGCATGTTACACTATGCAGCGTATAGAAACATATATCCGTTGTGGGCTTTAGCAGAATATCGAAAAAATGTTCGATTACCATCTACAAGCGTCTGAACATTTACTACAGTGGTGAAAGAATAAAAAATAAATATAATTACCCGTAAACCTTTATTTCTTATCCTTACCATGATCAAGTTCTATACTTGACAAAGGTTTCTGCAAAAAAGAGAGAGATGCTCGTGAGAAGTTAAGAACATGTCTAGTTTGTGTCAGTAATTGTTTAACATATCATTTTCCATTTCTTTACAATAGTTGTATATCATAAATTCAGTTGCTGCCAACTTCTTTCTACATTATATGTATCAGTTGTTCATAAGATAATGTAAAAATTTATGGAGGAATAAATTATATGTAGGCCACTTATTTACTCTATAATAATGGTAGTAATTACTACATGAGCTACAAATGTTTCTAATTATTTATTATTATTTCGGAAATGGAGCAAATGACTCAATGTGACATTGTCACAAGTAGAAATGAACAAAACACATAATTTTAAGAACCTGAAATTGTGGCCTAAGATATAACAGATTTCCTAGAGATTCGGAAACAAATCTTTCTAGAGATACAAAAAAATAAATCCTAACAAACTTCTTATTATTAAAAAGAAAAATTCTATTATCATAAAAGATAATAATAACTAATAATAACAATGACTAATCTATGTCGCTCTTTCGAAGTCAATGAAGCCAAGAATTTCGAAGACAACCAATCTCCTGAAGCCAATCCTCTAGTCCAAAGTCGAAGGCGTTAATGATCGTCACATCTGCGACGTTCTTATAACTCATGATACTCCAAGGCCATCAACGTACTATCTGACAACTCAGCATCTTCGGTTTGTTAGTAAGCAGACAACTCAGCATCTTCATATGATTATGTAGAATACTCAACTCACATATGATTATGTGAAGGAGTTTTAAAACAAAAACAGACGTTTCTATGGTCTTCCCTTGGTTTGGGCTTTTGATGTTTACTACGTTACGTGAACCCAAAAGCAGAGTGGAATTTTGATAATTACAAGTCTATAAAAAAATATATATATCCCTTATAAATGATCATAGCCACAATTAGCTGCTAGCTAACATCCGGAAAATTACAGTTATCGGACGGTGTTTCACACACTTAATGTCCCACAAACTTTTTGAAGGACTTCCCTTAAACACGTCCAGTAAATTATTTAAAGGTTCATGATATATTTTATCCAGGCTTTCTATTGGTATTTGTAGTGCACCGTTTGCCAATCTTAATGAATGTATAAATGTAGAAGCTATAACTACTAAAAATACGTGCACTGTATTTGTTATTATTGTTGAGAATCTACTATTAGTTGAGGTGTGAAGATTCCAACAATAGATACTTTATGTGATGCTTCTTCTCTGCTCTTTCTAACAGTTGGGGTGTGCACCGAGTGATCTGGCCTGTTTATTGCGTGATGATACTTTAGGCCATGTGAATTACTTGAGAATTTTAAAAGATGTTAAAATTTTAAATACCAGGAAATGTCAATTTACTTAAAGTAAATTGTGACGTGTTTGACAATGGTAATCTCTATTTTCTGCTAGAGGTTTTTGGCTTTATGTTCTTTAAACTACGTTTAGTGACTCTTTATTGGTGGGCTAAACTGGGAACAAAGTTCAATATTTCAATTCCCAATATGAGTAGTCAAGTTTGAATACTTGTGTGTATAAAGTGTATATAAGGTTACCTGTTGGTGAAAACTAGAAAAATAAATTTTGAGCTTTGGAAAAATCATTTACCTAACTTGAATTACCTTAAGTGTGGGGGTGTCTTACTAAGGTATTGTTACCTGACCCTAAAAAGAAAAAAGGAAAATTGATTCTAAAACTGCTAATATGCAGTTAATAGACTCGGCAGATACATTTATAATCCTAATAAGGATCATTGGACTGCTTTAAGACGAAAGTGAGAAGCAAATCGTGCTGATAACGTATGTTAACTGTCGTGACGCTCCTAAGTTCGCACGGTTGACTTATCCACCCGTGCTCATGTTATTTGTATAATAGTGTAAAATTGTTCAGTCCAGAGTATCAATTTAATTTGCTATGTGAATTGTAGTGCTCACATAATTTCAAAAATGTGCACTCGTCTACATGTGCTTCGCCAAAATATCTTTGTTACCTGATACTGTTATAAAAATGCTATATGCCTATCAACATATCAAATTGTACACCTTACTACAGATCTATTCAGTTGTGTGGTCATTTCCTGACCTATTTCACACCATTAGCTGTAGAGTACTAGTGGACGCTGGACATATTGGTGGTGCAGAGATAATAGACAAAATATATATACAAGACACTATAATACCTTATCACCTCTTATTCATATGGTAGTAATAACAGAATATAACATATATTATATATATATATATATATAGTGAGAGAGAGAGTTGTACCTTCTATTTCTTACTAACAAACCAAATATGATTATGTAGAATACTCAAGTACGTTGATGTCCAGGAAGCTTCAGTTACTTTTTGCTCATCAACAATTGAATTTTTTTTTTTTGTATATCAGTCTTGCATGTTTAATATAAGTAGTGACACTTCATTGCTTAATATTTTTTAAATATTAAGCAATGAAGTGTCACTACTTATATTAAACATGCAAGACTGATATACAAAAAAAAAAAAAATTCAATTGTTGATGAGCAAAAAGTAACTGAAGCTTCCTGGACATCTTAGCAATATAGTAATGATAATAATTAATCAATAACTATGCACAATATTCTTTTGCAAAGATAAAGATTTCTACCAGTGTAATTAATATAGGTTAATAGCAGACAAATATTTATCCATCTCCTTGAAGATCTCCCTCTGGCAGCACTATAATTAGAAGTTAGAACAACAATTACTCAATTTACCTCCTTCAGACTGAAGACTCCATAACCCTTAATTTCCTAATTAACATGAAATTCCTCTATAACTGTTATGTGTAAAATATGAGAAGAAATGAATAACGAAGGGAAAAGTTAATCAAAATTCAACAATAGAAGATTCTAACCCACAAAGATGCATCATCACTGATGACACATGATAAGAATGGCATCCGTATGTAAATGTGTTGTTCAATCTAATAGTTGAGAAAAGCTTACAGGAAGTACCGTCTCCCATATTGCTTCATCACTTCTCCAATATATTATGCAATATATATATCACTTATATATATATACATATCAACATGTATAAAATATCGTGCTGATAACGTGTTATAAAATGTTATGAAAGATAACTAAAACAAGATGACTAAAAGAAGATAATTAGAGAGAGTATTTTCATAATCTATGTATATAACTCCATCACTTTACAATTGTCATATTTATAGAAGTAAGATCATCAATACTACTAGTAAGTTATAAAACTAAAGAGTCATGAGTTACAAAATTCAATGGACATGGGAGTTACTAGACATCCATTAAATTATGAATCTAGACATAATTTTATAACATGTTATAAAATGTTATGAAAGATAACTAAAACAAGATGACTAAAAGAAGATAATTAGAGAGAGTATTTTCATAATCTATGTATATAACTCCATCACTTTACAATTGTCATATTTATAGAAGTAAGATCATCAATACTACTAGTAAGTTATAAAACTAAATAGTCATGAGTTACAAAATTCAATGGACATGGGAGTTACTAGACATCCATTAAATTATGAATCTAGACATAATTTTATAACATGTTATAAAATGTTATGAAAGATAACTAAAACAAGATGACTAAAAGAAGATAATTAGAGAGAGTATTTTCATAATCTATGTATATAACTCCATCACTTTACAATTGTCATATTTATAGAAGTAAGATCATCAATACTACTAGTAAGTTATAAAACTAAAGAGTCATGAGTTACAAAATTCAATGGACATGGGAGTTACTAGACATCCATTAAATTATGAATCTAGACATAATTTTATAACACTCCCCCTTGGATGTCTATTGTATAGCTATACGCATTGAAATCTGCCTCATTAAAAACCTTATCAGGAAAAACCCAATGGGAAAAAACCTTGGTTAAGGAAAAAAGAGTGCAGCGCGTATTAACTCCCCCTCATGAATGTATCCTTAAGTTCTTCAGCTGTCGTATTCCAATATTGCGATGTAATCCTTCAAACGTTGCAGTTGGTAATGCTTTGGTGAACAAATCTGCTAGATTGTCTTTTGAGCGAATTTGCTGAACATCAATGTCACCACATTTATCAAGGTCATGTGTGTTTTGAGATGTGCTTTGTTCTATCTCCTTTGATGTATCCTCCTTTTAATTGAGCTATACATGCAGTACTGTCTACATACAGAATGGATGGAGTTCTTTTGTAGCAATTTTCTAAGAATATGCCTCGTTAAAAACCTTGCCAAATAAAAACCCAGTGGGGAAAAAAAAAATTTGGCGAAGGAAAAGAGTACAATATTCTTGTATAACTTCTAGTGCCTTGAGATTGCCTCATTAAAACCTTTCAAAGGAAAACCCAATGGGAAAAAACCTTAGCGAAGGAAAAAGAGTACAATCAGCACATATCCTTTTTACTCCCCTTCAAAAGTTCATAGAATTTTCATTGTTCATAGTAAAAATATCATTAAGTCGAAGTATGTCAATATTGTGCACCATCTTCTTCAAAATCATAGTTGGTAATAACTTAATGAATATATCAACCAAATTATCACATGATCAATATTGCCATTCTTCTGGGGCTCATGTGTATAATAAAATAATTTTGGTGCAATATGTTTGGTTCTATCACCATTTGGATTAAATAATCCCAAATCAATAGTCTCACAAAGATAACATAAAATAGGTTTAATTTCATTACAATATCTTCGAGTTGGTACATAACTATACATTGCTAGTAAGTTAACTGCAAATGTTATATCAAGTCTTAATAAATTTGCAAGATACATCAAAGTATCAATTGCACTAAGATATGGTACTTCAGGACCTAATATATGGTACTTCAAGACCAAAAGTTTCTTTATTATTATTTTCTTGTGGTCAAAACGGATTTTTCATGATATCAAGTGACCAATCCCATCATTGGAGTACTCAAAGGATTAACATTATTCATGTAAAGTTACTTCAAGACTTTTTCTGTGTACAAGAATTCTATAGTTCAATTTGTAGGCCAAGACAAAAATTTGTCTTTCCAATATCTCAAATTTGTTATTTTTGTCGACTCTTCTGGAGCAAAATCTTTCATCAATAAATACAGTAATAATAGCAAATCCAGATTATGATCTTTTTGATAAAAATGCATGCACAAATTGGATTATTCTCAAATCCTTCTTTCAAAAGATATCAACTTAGGCGATTATTCCACAATATGCATCTGAATTGCTTTAACCCATATAAGGATCTTTGTAACTTAAAATACATACTTCGAGATGTAGAATTATATGCTTCAGGCATTTTATATCTTTCAGGGATTATCATATATATATAATCATTATCTAATAATCCTTACAGATATGTTGTAACAACATACATTAATCGCATATCCAAATTTTATTTTGCTACTAAGCTATTTAAAAATTTGACTATAATTGTGTCCATTACAGGAGCAAATGTTTCTCCATAATTAATACAAAGTCTCTGCGAGAAACCTTGTGCAACAAGTCGCGCTTATTTTTCTTATTTCGTACAAATACGCATTTGTATTCAACAGGCATTACACCTTTAGGTGCTCGGACTACAGGTCCAAAAATTTCACATTTACTTAGTGAATTTAATTATGCTTGAATCGCCTCTTTCTACATTGGCCAAATATTTCTACATTCATCAACAATTTGTGGTTCATATATATGATCATTACTTCTGGTAATATCCATAGCAAATTTATATGAAAATATGTTGTCGACAACGATTTTATTTCTATCCAATATATATGTCTCCTTTATATACATAATGTATCGAGATCTCGTTATTTTCAGGTACCTGATCCTCTTCAGGGGATAACTCATCCTCTTCAGGGAATAACTCTTCAAGAGTTTTATTTACAGGAGATTTTTGTTCATAAGTTTTGGATAGATTGATAAATTTTGTAGCCTGTTTCATGGGTATAGCATCTTTATAGGCTGCAACTTATTTTTCTTGTACTTTCTTCTTCTGGAAAATTTTATTTTTTAACACCGATCATTCTTCCATATTTCAAGTGTGACTTTGATTCAATTTGCTGTTGTATTAACTAATTGTCCTACAGGGACTTCAATCTCTTCTAGAGTATTAGCAGCTAAAATGTGAGATATCACACTTTTCTTATTATCGGTGAATAATTCTAGTAATTGATTTGCAATTTATTGCAAATGAATAATCCTTTGAACTTCTAGTTCATATTGATTTGTATGAGAATCAGGATTTGAAACATTCTAATTAATCTTCCATCGTGTTTCAGGCAACGATCTCACGTCGTGCTTTAGGCAACGAAACATTCCAATTAATCTCCCGTCGTGCTTCAGGCAACGATCTTTTCTCCCCCTAATGGTGGGAAGACTATTAAAATAACTATCCTCAAAATATACCTTAAAAATATCACTCTAAATTCTTTCTTAGAAGATGAACACCAAATAACAATAATTAAATGTGATAATTTGGTAATTAATTTACTTTGATATAATTCACAGGTAAAGGAATCTTCTGGTTCTTTAAAGGATATTCATGGGAGTTTTCAATAATTTAATGCATTATTATTGATCCTAGATGATCATGCCAAATCATAAAAACATTTGGATCTAAACACTTCTGGTGTATTACAACATTTGTTTCAACTATTCTCATTATAACCCAGAAGAGAAAATATACAATTTTTCTAATATGAGCTTCTGGCCCGATACTATTGAAGTAATATAAAGAAATTCTTCACTAACTTCGTTATTGATTTCAATATAATAACTATTATAACGTATATCCTTAAAACTGAGCAAATTTCTGCTTGCCTCAGAAGAATATAAAGAATCATCAATACAAAGTTTTGTGCTCTTTGACAATATTATAATCGCTCTTCCAGAGACTTTAATTAAGTTTGATGAGCTTCTAGCCCATACAACTTCATATATGCAAAACATAAATTTAACTTTATTACTTGAAACATAAATAAAATATATAATAAAAATATTTATAATGTCATAATATAATGAAATAAAAATAATTAATTAGTACGAACATTTCTATCAACATATCATCAAGGAAACCATAGATATCAAAATTAGTTATATCCACTCCATTTTGAAATAAAAATAATTAATTAGTACGAACATTTCTATCAACATATCATCAAGGAAACCATAGATATCAAAATTAGTTATATTCACTCCATTTGAAAAGTCAAAATAATTCATGGGATCTTCAGGATCAATCCATTTCCTTTTCTTTTATGGAGTCTTGGTACAAATCTACCAAATATTTAAGAGTACGACGGGTACATTCCCTTTTATATATTGATTGTTCTTTTCAAGTCCACTACCACAACTACAACCATAATTTCCTCTATGATTATCAAATGAGGTTCCATTCACTTCAGGGAATGTGATAGAATCGGTCGTGTGAGATTGTTGGTTTTTTCAGCAAAAGCTCATTATATTGTACAGCCACTAGAAGAAATGATATCACTTCTAGGAATATAATTTCTTTATCGCTTCAAGGAATATATTATGAACTTACACTCACAATATTGCTACTACAGGAGCATATTCGAGGGATGAAAATATAATAAATATTTTCTCTAACATGTCTTCATTAGTGTTTTTTCACTCAACACTTTTAAAATCTTGCAACATCAGGTGCAACAAATTATAATGAGCTTTTAAAATCTTTCCTTTAAATCATTTCATAAGACAAGTGAGACTTTTACTGTAATGTACTCAACTTTTAATTTTTCATGGAGGTGATAGCGAATAAAAATTATTAATTTTGCATGGTCCTGCAGGGATGCATGATTGTCAGCTATAATTGTATCTCCAAGGTTCTTTGCCTTTATATAAATATCAACATCAAGATTCCATTACAAACAATTCTTGCTCAATATAAATCAAAGGCAACAAATTCAAGTTTATAAAATTTGAATATTAAATAACTAAACATATTCCCCATCAAATTAAATAATTATATATGTTCAGATTTAATTATAATGAAACAATTTATAGAAATTCAGTAAAATACGAAACTAAATTTTCTACTAAAACTAAATAACAAACCAACACTATTAAATATATTTGTCATTGTAACTTCATACAAAAAAATATCAAAAAAATATATTAGAAATTTAATTTATTTTAATAAATATTGAATAAAAATTCGGTTAAATATTGAATGATTATTACGTAGAGTTTGTTACAAAATAAAACTTCGACAAACAATTTGTCCATATATATATAGTTATCAGTACAACGTTACTATATAAACTGTGTTGTGTTATAATTCAATAAGCAAAGTGACGTAAATGCAATTCAAAAGATATTTTTTAAATATTAAGCAATGAAGTGTCACTACTTATATTAAACATGCAAGACTGATATACAAAAAAAAAAATTCAATTGTTGATGAGCAAAAAGTAACTGAAGCTTCCTAACAAACCGAAGATGCTGAACTCAGCATCTTCATATGATTATGTAGAATACTCAACTCACATATGATTATTTGCAGCAAAAAAATCAAAAACATGTCTTCATCAGTAAGACAAACTTAAATAAATATATATTGTAAGCTTATAAAATTTTTATAACCTGATATTCATGCACATGTGGATAGTTATAATAAACTAAATTTCTAATGATTTTTGACATATTTTTGTATGAATTTACAATGACAAATATACTTAGTAGTGTTGATTTGTTATTTAATTTTAGTGGACAAATTTAGTTTCATGTTTTACTGCATTTCTATAAATTGTTTCATTACAATTAATTCTGAACATATATAATTATTTAATTTGATGGAAAATATGTTTAGTTATTTAATATTCAAATCTTATAAATTTGAATTTGTTGCCATTGATTTATATCGAGTAAGAATTGTTTGTAATGAAATCTTGATGCTGAGATTCATATAAAGGTAAAGAACCTTGGAAATACAATTAAAGTTGACAATCATGCATCCTTGGAGGATCATGCAAAATTAATGACTTTTATTCGTTATCATCTCCATGAAAAATTAAAATATGAGTATATTACAGTAAAAGACTCACTCGTCTTATGAAATGATTTAAAAGAAAGATATGAGAATCAAAAATTTGTAATTCTCTCAAAAGCTCGTTATAATTGGTTGCACCTGAAGTTGCAAGATTTTAAAAGTGTTGAGTGAGAACAATTCTATATTTTTTAAAATAATCTCACTATTAAAATTATGTGAAAAAAAAAAAGCACTGATGAAGACATGTTAGAGAAAATATTTATTATATTTTCATGCCTCGAATATGCTCTTGCAGTAGCAATATCGAAAACGGAAGTTCACAAAATATTCCCTGAAGCGATAAAAGAAACTATGTTCCCAGAAGTGATATTATGTCTTCTAGTGGCGGTACAAAATAATGAATTTTTGCTGAAAACCCAACAATCTCGCTCGACCGATTCTATTACATTCTCTGAAGTGAATGGAACCTCATTTGATAATCATAGAGGAAATTATGATTGTGATAGTGGACGTGAAAGGAACAATCAATATAGAAAATGAATGTACTTGTCGTACTCCTAAATATTTGGTATATAAATTTGTACCAAGACTTCATAAAAGAAACGAAAATGGAATTGAAATAAATTTTATTGTTTATAATGATCTTGAAGATCCCATGAATTATTTTGACTTTTCAAATGGAGTGGGTACAACTGATTTTGATATCTATGATTTCCTTGATGATATGTTGATAGAGATGTTCATACCAATTAATTATTTTTATTTCATTATATTATGACATTATAATAAGTATTTTTTGTTTTATTTATATTTCAAGTAATAAAGTTAAATTTATGTTTTGCATATATGAAATTGTATGGGCCAGAAGCTCATCAAACTTAATTAAAGGCTCTAGAAGAGCGATTATTCATCAAACGTAATTGAAAGCTCTAGAAGAGTGATTATTCATCAAACTTAATTAAAGTCTCTGGAAGAGCGATTATAATGTTGTCAAAACGGCACAAAACTTTGTATTGATGATTCTTAATATTTTTTTTGAGGCAAGCTGAAATTTGCTCAGTTTTAAGGATATACGTTATAATGGTTATCATATTGAAACCAACATTGAAGATAGTAAAGTAATTTCTTTATATTACTTCAATACTATCAGGCAAGAAGCTCATATTAGAAAAACTGTATATTTTCTCTTCTAGGATATATTATACTAAAATGAGAATAGTTGAAACAAATGTTGTAATACACCAGAAGTGTATAATATACCAGAAGTGTTCGGATCCAAAAGGTTTTTATGATTTGGCATGATCATATTGATCATCAAGGATCAATAATGTTGCGTTGAATTATTGAAAACTCCCATTAATGAAACAATCTTCCCACCATTAGGGGGAGAAAAGTTGTTGCCTGAAGCACGACATTAGATCGTTGCCTGAAGCACGACGAAAGATTAATTGGAATGTTTCGTTGCCTAAAGTACGACGTGAGATCGTTGCCTGAAGGACGACGGGAGATTAATTGGAATGTTTCAACGTTATTTAATCCTGATTCTCATACAAATCAATATGAACTAGAAGTTAAAAGGATTATTAATTTGCAATAAATTGCAAATCAATTACCAGAATTATTCACCGATAATAAGAAGAGAGTGATATCTCACATTTTAGCTGCTAATACTCTAGAAGAGATTGAAGTCCCTGTAGGACAATCAGTTCATGCAGCGGCAAATTGAATCAAAGTCACACTTGAAACATGGAAGAATGATCGGTGTTAAAGATAAAATTTTCCAGAAGAAGAAGAAAGTACAAGAAAAATGTTATGAAAGATAACTAAAACAAGATGACTAAAAGAAGATAATTAGAGAGAGTATTTTCATAATCTATGTCTCCAACTCCATCACTTTACAATTGTCATATTTATAGAAGCAAGATCATCAATACTACTAGTAAGTTATAAAACTAAAGAGTCATGAGTTACAAAATTCAATGGCCATGGGAGTTACTAGACATCCATTAAATTATGAATCTAGACATAATTTTATAACACTCCCCCTTGGATGTCTATTGCATAGCTATACGCATTGAAATCTGCCTCATTAAAAACCTTATCAGGAAAAACCCAATGGGAAAAAAACCTTGGTTAAGGAAAAAAGAGTGCAGCGCGTATTAACTCCCCCTCATGAATGTATCTTTAAGTTCTTCAGCTGTCGTATTCCAATATTGCGACGTAATCCTTCAAACGTTGCAGTTGGTAATGCTTTGGTGAACAAATCTGCTAGATTGTCTTTTGAGCGAATTTGCTGAACATCAATGTCACCACATTTATCAAGGTCAAGTGTGAAAAAGAATTTCGGTGAGATGTGCTTTGTTCTATCTCCTTTGATGTATCCTCATTTTAATCGAGCTATACATGCAGTACTGTCTACATACAGAATGGATGGAGTTCTTTTGTAGCAATTTTCTAAGAATATGCCTCGTTAAAAATCTTGCCAAAGAAAAACCCTGTGGGAAAAAAAAAAATTTGGCGAAGGAAAAGAGTACAATATTCTTGTATAACTTCTAGTGCCTTGAGATTGCCTCATTAAAACCTTGCAAAGGAAAACCCAGTGGGAAAAAACCTTAGCGAAGGAAAAAGAGTACAATCAGCACATATCCTTTTACTCCCCGTCAAAATCATCAATCAAATTATCACATTATCATATATGCTTGATATCAATATCGCCATTCTTCTGGGGCTCATGTATATAATAAAATAATTTTGGTGTAATATGCTTGGTTCTATCACCATTTGGATTAAATAATCCCAAATCAATAGTCTCACAAAGATAATATAAAATAGGTTTAATTTCATTACAATACCTTCGAGTTGGTGCATAACTATATATTGCTAGTAAGTTAATTGCAAATGTTGTCTTTAAATTTGCAAGATACATCAAAGTACCAATTACATTAAAATATGGTACTTCAGGACCAAAACACCAATTTCACAAAGATATGGTACTGCAAGACCAAAAGTTTATTAATCATTTTCTTGTGGTCAAAATGAATATTTCTTGATATCAAGTGACCAACCCATCATTGGAGCACTCAAAGGATTAACATTATCCATGTAAAGTTACTTCAGGACTTTTTCTGTGTATGTTTATTGATGAACAAGAATTTCAGAGTTCAATTTGTAGACCAAGACAAAAAATTGGCTTACCAATATCTTTCATCTTAAATTAGTTGTTTTTGTCGACTCTTCTGGAGCAAAATCTTTCATCAATAAATACAATAATAATAACAAATCCAGATTATGATTTTTTTTTGATAAAAATGCATGCACAAATTGGATTATTCTCAAATCCTTCTTTCAAAAGATATCCACTTAGGCGATTATACCACAATATGCATCTGGATTGCTTTAACCTATATAAATAGCTTTGTAGCTTAATAGAATACATATTTCGAGATGTAGAATTATATGCTTCAGGCATTTTATATCCTTCAGGGATTTTCATGTATATATAATCAATATCTAATGATCCTTACAGATATGTTGTAACAACATACATTAATCGCATATCCAAATTTTATTTTGCTACCAAGCTAATTAAAAATTTGACTATAATTGCGTCCATTACAGGAGCAAATGTTTTTCCATAATTAATACCAAGTCTCTGCGAGAAACCTTGTGCAACAAGTCGCGCTTATTTTTCTTATTTCGTACAAATACCCATTTGTATTCAACAGGCATTACACTTTTAGGTGTTCGGACTACAGGTCCAAAAATTTCACATTTACTTAGTGAATTTAATTATGCTTGAATCGCCTCTTTCTACATTGGCCAAATATTTCTACATTCATCAACGATTTGCGGTTCATATATATGATCATTACTTCTGGTAATATCCATAGCAAATTTATATGAAAATATGTTGTCGACAACGATTTTATTTCTATCCAATATATACGTCTCCTTTATATACATAATGTATCGAGATCTCGTTATTTTCAGGTACCTGGTCCTCTTCAGGGGATAACTCATCCTCATCAGGGAATAACTCTTCAAGAGTTTTATTTACAGGAGATTTTTGTTCATAAATTTTGGATAGATTGATAAATTTTGTAGCCTGTTTCATGGGTATAGCCTCTTTATAGGCTGCAACTTATTTTTCTTGTACTTTCTTCTTCTAGAAAATTTTATTATTTTTTTTTAACACCGATCATTCTTCATATTTCAAGTGTGACTTTGATTCAATTTGCTGTTGTATTAACTAATTGTCCTACAGGGACTTCAATCTCTTCTAGAGTATTAACAGCTAAAATGTGAGATATCACACTTTTCTTATTATCGGTGAATAATTCTAATTATTCATTTGCAATGAGAATAATCCTTTGAACTTCTAGTTCATATTGATTTGTATGAGAATCAGGATTTGAAACATTCTAATTAATCTTCCATCGTGCTTCAGGCAACGATCTCACGTCGTGTTTTAGGCAACGAAACATTCCAATTAATCCCCCGTCGTGCTTCAGGCAACTATCTTTTCTCCCCCTAATGGTGGGAAGACTATTAAAATAACTATCCTCAAAATATACCTTAAAAATATCACTCTAAATTCTTTCTTAGAAGATGAACACCAAATAACAATTATTAAATGTGATAATTTGGTAATTAATTTACTTTGATATAATCAACAGGTAAGGGAATCTTCTGGTTCTTTAAAGGATGTTCATGGGAGTTTTCAATAATTCAATGCATTATTATTGATCCTAGATGATCATGCCAAATCATAAAAACATTTGGATCCAAACACTTCTGGTGTATTACAACATTTGTTTCAACTATTCTCATTATAACCCAGAAGAGAAAATATACAATTTTTCTAATATGAGCTTCTGGCCCGATACTATTGAAGTAATATAAAGAAATTTTTCACTGCCTTCGTTATTGATTTCAATATAATAACGATTATAACGTATATCCTTAAAACTGAGCAAATTTCTGCTTGTCTCAGAAGAATATAAAGAATCATCAATTCAAAGTTTTGTGCCCTTTGAAAACATTATAATCGCTCTTCCAGAGACTTTAATTAAATTTGATAAATAATCACTTTTCAAGAGTCTTCAATTATATTTGATGAATAATCGCTCTTCTAGATCCTTTAATTGAGTTTGATGAGCTTCTGACCCATACAACTTCATATATGCAAAACATAAATTTAACTTTATTACTTGAAACATAAATAAAATGTATAATAAAAATACTTATTATAATGTCATAATATAATGAAATAAAAATAATTAATTAGTATGAACATTTATCAACATAAAATCAAGGAAACCATAGATATCAAAATGAGTTATATCCACTCCATTTGAAAAGTCAAAATAATCCATGGGATCTTCGGGATCATTATGAACAATAAAATTTATTTCAATTCCATTTTCTTTTCTTTTATGGAGTCTTGGTACAAATCTATATACCAAATGTTTAGGAGTACGGCGGGTACATTCCCTTTTCTATATAATCTACCAAATGTTTAGGAGTACGGCGGGTACATTCCCTTTTCTATATTGATTATTCTTTTCACGTCCACTACCACAACCACAACCATAATTTTCTCTATGATTATCAAATGAGGTTCCATTCACTTCAGGGAATGTAATAGAATCGGTCGAGCGAGATTGTTGGGTTTTCAGCAAAAATTCATTATTTTGTACCGCCACTAGAAGACATAATATCACTTCTGGGAACATAGTTTCTTTTATCGCTTCAGGGAATATTTTGTGAACTTCCGTTTTCGATATTGCTACTGCAAGAGCATATTCGAGGCATGAAAATATAATAAATATTTTCTCTAACATGTCTTCATCAGTGCTTTTTTTTTCACATAATTTTAATAGTGAGATTATTTTAAAAAATATAGAATTGTTCTCACTCAACACTTTTAAAATCTTGCAACTTCAGGTGCAACCAATTATAACGAGCTTTTGAGAGAATTACAAATTTTTGATTCTCATATCTTTCTTTTAAATCATTTCATAAGACGAGTGAGTCTTTTACTGTAATATACTCATATTTTAATTTTTCATGGAGATGATAGCGAATAAAAGTCATTAATTTTGCATGATCCTCCAAGGATGCATGATTGTCAACTTTAATTGTATTTCCAAGGTTCTTTACCTTTATATGAATCTCAGCATCAAGATTTCATTACAAACAATTCTTACTCGATATAAATCAATGGCAACAAATTCAAATTTATAAGATTTGAATATTAAATAACTAAACATATTTTCCATCAAATTAAATAATTATATATGTTCAGAATTAATTGTAATGAAACAATTTATAGAAATGCAGTAAAACATGAAACTAAATTTGTCCACTAAAATTAAATAACAAATCAACACTACTAAGTATATTTGTCATTGTAAATTCATACAAAAATATGTCAAAAAAATTGTTAGAAATTAATTTGATTTATTATAATAAATATTGAATAAACATTCAGTCAAATTCAATACTTAATTTTAAAATATTAATTTGTCAAACATATTTATACAAATATAAGCTAGCAAAACTAAACAACACAAATCACTAATTAATTACCGTACTCCTTAGAAAATACATATATACCAATACCATGCATGCATGTACTTATGAATATATTCCCATTTACATACATACCATGCATGCATACAAAAAAAAAACAAAAAAAACAAAAAAAAAAAAAAAACAAAACAAAACAAAAGAAAACAAAAAAAAAAAATGAGCATATAGGCAACTACATGTAGATAATATATATATACCTTCTCCTTCAAATCAAATATGATTATCTTCAAGACGAAAGTGAGAAGCAATTCGTGCTGATAACGTGTTATAAAATGTTATGAAAGATAACTAAAACAAGATGACTAAAAGAAGATAATTAGAGAGAGTATTTTCATAATCTATGTCTCCAACTCCATCACTTTACAATTGTCATATTTATAGAAGCAAGATCATCAATACTACTAGTAAGTTATAAAACTAAAGAGTCATGAGTTACAAAATTCAATGGCCATGGGAGTTACTAGACATCCATTAAATTATGAATCTAGACATAATTTTATAACACTTATTATTAAAAAGAAAAATTCTATTATCATAAAAGATAATAATAAATAATAATAACAATGACTAATCTATGTCGCTCTTTCGAAGTCAATGAAGCCAAGAATTTCGAAGACAACCAATCTCCTGAAGCCAATCCTCTAGTCCAAAGTCGAAGGCGTTAATGATCGTCACATCTGCGACGTTCTTATAACTCATGATACTCCAAGGCCATCAACGTACTATCTGACAACTCAGCATCTTCGGTCTCAGATTCTCCTACATCAGTCACCCCGGGTTGGAAGAACTCGTCATTTAGTTCACAGTTTGTTCAACAGACTGCTCAAAACAAGGGCTCAAATGTTTTACATTAAAAACGTCTGACGTTCGCAGATGACTAAGAATGCACAACCGATAAACATTGTCATTAATTCGCTGCAGAATCTCACAAGGATCAATTTTTTGATCCTAATGTTTATTTTAATCACCAACAGGATAACGATCTCGGGTCAGTTTGAGAATTGATTGAGGGATTGGATTGACGACTGGAAGGACAGGGCGATATGAACATTATTCTAATGACTAATGGGTATTTCTGGAATTTCTCTGAATATATGTGCCTGACATGTGATTACTTAAGTTCTAGGAATCTCTAAAAATACCTTTTCCATTCTAGGAAAGAAGAGACTTCTTTTGGTGACTCTCTCAAAACACTCAAGACTTGGACATTCTCTCAACTCGAAGCATTAAGAAGGCTCTTGGAATCTCTGCTACCCTAACACGATTTCTGAATTCTGAGAGTTCTGCCACGTGTCGTTGGAATAATCGTCCACATGTTCTTCTCCCCTCTTCAATCAATCAATCAATTCCGTGCTCTTTGTGGATTTCTTTCCTTCTCAGCCAACACGAAATCCTAACTAGCAAGACACAATTTCCTTGCCCACACAAAGTATATGAAAATTTTGCATATTCATAAACAAAACAAGATTTAATTACAACTATAATTATCTGTTTGCTTTCAATCATCTATTATTTTTGTGAGGGTTTTAATTTAGCTAATGCCTTATTCTAATTCATATTAATCTTACACTATGAATGAATTTTCCATTCTACCAACTCGAACAAATCAATCTTTAAAATACAAATCAAACTTCAAAAGCCTTCAAATCCATGTAATAAATGCCGCTTAAAATGTTAACTATTTTAAAAATAATTATAAAAATGTCGTTAAGTGTATAATTGTTCTGACAATATTATTTTTACTCTGAAAATATCAATAACTTAAATTTTATCATAATCTAAACATACTTTCATTTGAGTAGATGAAATAGAATATATTTGTAACTTCACAAATACCACAAAAAAGAGAGTTTAATATTAAGGATGGTACTAAATTATATTGTACCGGATAGTTACAAAAATTCAAATAAAAGTTTATGTAAGACCCCAATTTTTTTTAAATAAAATGAAATTTCCTTTATTTATTATTTTGATATAATAAGGGTTGATTTGATTAATGTGATTAGTTATGGATGAAATGCGCAAATATTTTTAAATTAGCATGTGGTTATAAAATATTCATTATTGTCGGGGAATATTCGTTTGGTCGTAGAATATTCTTTTTATCGGGAATCTCCGTACGACGACGCAGTCATTTGTGGGCCCCATAACGAAAAACGGTTGGATGAAAGAAAACGACAAAGATTGAGTTTTATAAATAACGGCGTAAATTGTTACCGTTAACACTGTTGGGTTATCTGGTGGTTAAAATACAGTAATACGCGGGGTTACACAGTAGCACACAGTATTGCACAGTATTATTGAATTATTGATCCTTACGTAAGAAGGCACTACTCAATAATTGTTACAGTAATTACTGTTCATTATTTTATTTTATTGATTCAATAATTGCTGCGTTGATATTTATATTATTATTGTTTCAATAATTGTCATTGCACAGTATTTTTCATTATCAGATCAATATTTCATATTATTTGAATAATATTATCAGATAACATTATTGACAATGTCTAGAAAGTTATATCTAAGGAGAGGTTTGGTCACCTAATTGCGTGCCAGTAAGGAGAAATCCTTATTGGAAAGCCCCCTCTTTCCTGGGAACGGCCTGGTTGTCATAATTGTGATTCTGTAATATTATTTTTAAATAATTAATTATTGATTATTATAATAAAGAAAATATTCATTTTATGTGGATATAGATGGAGAAAATTTTTAATGTGACAATTGTTAAAAATTAATATTTTATCTTTTTATGATAAAATAATTCATTTAAATATATTATTTTAATAATATATTAACGGTGATATTTTTACAATGAATGTGGGATATATGAGTATATGAGGAGGAAGAGTATTTTTGTGGCATTAAATGTTTAACACATATTTTGTGTGTCGGTGCACACAATTCTTGACCGAAAATTGATTATAGACTATAAAATCTCCCGTTTGTGGATTTCAGATTATTTCTGTTTGGAATTTGGAAAAAATTTCTTCTGTAAAGTTGTAGAGAATTGAAATTCCTATAAAAAGTCGCGAGATTTGAATTTTATGATAAAATGGTTATTTATTGTGAATTATTGAAGTTCCGGAGTTCCGAAATAATTGAATTTTGGAAGTTTTAATTATTATTTTTAAGAAAAACATTTTTCAAAGGTTGGTGGGCATATTTAACATGTGTTGTGGCTGATTTCTTTGGTCAAAATGGTGGGCTAAGGAAAATTATGTAAATAAATTAATATTTTATTAATATAGTCTCCTTTGGCGTTCTAGCATTTTCCAATAAATAGAGGGCTAAGTTAGAATTGAAAATTACACCAGAAATAAGTTTTCTCTCTTTATCTCTCTATATTATCGAGCATATTCTTGTGAGTATACTTTGAGTGTTGCTATACGGTGCGAGTTTCTGTCAGCACTATACCTAAATTCAGTCAGAAGTACGGTTATTTGAGATAAGGGATGTTGTTTCTTCTTAAATGATATTATCTTCTTCAATATCATTATGCCGAAATATTGTTCTGAACTTTTTATCAATTTGGAACTTTTTTATGTCGGAGTTACTATTCACGAGTTAATATTCACGAGTACTATTCACGAGTACTATTCATGAAGCGTGATGATGTTTTTATAAAATTTCTATCTTTTGGTGTCGGAGTTACTATTCACGTGTACGACACTATTCACGTATACGGCACTATTCACGAATACGGCACTATTCATCGAAAAATGAAATTTCTTCTTTTTGTCCTAAAATATCTATTTTGGCTACTATCTTTGATTGTATCCATGTTTTGATCGTTATTTTTGAGTTCTGCTTCAAAATCAGTTGTTATGAAGTATTATTGATTTTGGACAAACTGTTGTACGAATCCCTAATAATTGTCCTTATATCTCACTGGATTCGTTCTTAAAAATGTTTTTCATCATCCTCAGTCCTTAATGGTGATACTTGATGATTATCTTTGGCCTGTAGTGAAAAGATGAATGATTAAACTGATGAATCTCTTTGGCTCGTAGTGCAAAGATGAACAGGTGTTGAGATGAACATGACCAACTGGTGATACAAATGAATATCTTTGGCCTGTAGTGCAAAGATGATTAAAGATGTATATTGATTGTTATTACAGGGATGAAATATTGATGATGGACTTTTAAATCTTAGAAGACAGTAGAATTCATTCTCTACGTGACTCTTCTAACGGATTGTTGTTTCCGCTGCATTTGTTGATCTAAAACTTGTTGTCTATTATATTTTATCAGATTTTTCCCTGTTGAAGACTAACGATAATTTGTTGTATATTATCTTAGTCATAATATTCTTTACTGGGCTAGTTGAGCTCACCCTTTCCTTTTTATTCCATTTTTCTTCTCAGGAGGCGAGAATGTAGCGAGTACGAGTCGGGAGATGTAATGATGGTTCTAGTGAGAGTTGTTTAGTAGTCCTCACCATTTTTGTAAAATAATATATTAATAATTGTGATAAGGATTTAGTTGGGTATGTATATTGTCTAGGTGACAATATTTGTATTTAAACTCACAGTTTATGTGTTGTCGTATTTTGTACGACAAATGTATTAATAAGGTTGTAGTTATTTCTGTACCATGTATTTGGCGAATCAGAATGGGTTGGATGGAATGGACCTATTTTGGGGGCGTCACAGTTGGTATCAGAGCTTAGGGATATGATCTCTGGTGGAGATCGGGGAATAAAACTAGGAGGGGAGAGATGAGTAAATCCTTCGCTAGTGTGTCCTACCTAAGCTTATTTGTTGGTCGGTCATAATATAGGAATATTATGTGATACGTTAATTTATTTAATTAACCCTTGTTTTATGGCAGTATTTAAGAATGGCTGCTGAGAACGTTAATAATGGAGTTTATGAGACGGTGGAACAACCTTTAGTCACAAACCAGGAGAACGTGCAACAGGAAGGCAATACTCCTCCTGTAAACAACGTTACCGAGCAAACGATGAATGATGGAATGTTTAGGAACTTTTTGCAGTTCATACAAAATCAGACGAGGGAGACTCGTGTGCAAAATACGGGTGGAAATGATGGCAACGCGCGGTCTATCACAGCTAAGCAGTTTAAGGAGTTGGGACCACCAGATTTCCATGGAAAGCCAGATCCGATCAAGGCAGAAACGTGGGTCAAGCAAATTACCAAGATATTCAATGTCTTGGGGTGCACGGAGGAACAGAAGGTTCCATTCGCCACCTTTATGTTTCGTGGTGAAGCAGATTACTGGTGGGAATATGTGAAGCGTACCCAGCCATCCGCACTCAACATGTCTTGGGAAAGATTTCAGAAACTTTTCAATGACAAGTACTTTCCTGAAAGTATTCGTCATATGAAAGAGGTAGAGTTTATTAGACTTGAACAGAATAACATGACGGTGTCTCAGTACAAGGCGAAGTTCGTAGAGTTATCCAGGTTTGCACCTCATTTGGTGGAGAATGAGGAACGTATGACGCGGATGTTTTTGAGAGGTCTAAAACCCTAGATTCGTCAATACCTTATATCTCATAAATTTTCTCTGTATTCAGATGTTGTAAATAGGGCTCAGTTAATAGAGCGAGATAGTGAGTATACTCAACCGAGGGACCACAACCAGGGTCATATCGGTGACAGCAGTCATCAGAACGATGATAACCAGCGAGGAGAAAAGAATACGGACAAAGGCGGTAACCACTCAGGTGGTAATCGTGGACATGATAATAGGAGAGGTGAGTCAACTGGAAATTTCAGAAAGAGGAGATTCAACAACGACGGGAAGACATCAGCAGCAGCACCTGCACCAACAACAAATTCTAGGGGAGGAGAATGACCGCCAGTTAGATGTTACAAATGCCGGAAGAAGGGACATATCAGCCCAAACTGTCCAGAACAATCCAAGGTATGTTACAACTGTGGAAAGGAAGGCCACATCGCTCGAGATTGTACTATAGCGAAACCAAGTTCAGCGGGAGTGGTGATTCCAAGGGCTGTCCCGGATAAGTCGAAATCAGCGGTTCCTGGAAGAGCATTTTTCTTGACTGGTCAGAATGCGAGGAACCCGAACGAAGTTAGCACAGGTTAGTTAATTATAAATTCTTACGAAGTTTATACCTTATTAGATACCAGTTCTACCCATTCTTTTATCTCTCCTGCTTGTGCTCAACGTTTAAACTTGACTCCGGAGAAATTAGACTTCGATTGATCTGTTGAAACTCCTTTGGGTGAAACCTTCGTTATATCTACAGTTTATAAATCTTATTTGATTTAAGTTGGCAGCATCACATTAGTTGTTGATCTTATCTATTTAAAGATACTTTCTTTTGATGTGATTTTAGGGATTGATTGGTTAACTACTCATCATGCCAAATTGATTGCTTTTATAAGGTTGTTAGTTTTCATATTCCTAAGCAACCTGTTATTTGAATTTAAGTAACCAAACCATTGAAGTCAAACTCTTTCATATCAAGCCGTAAAGTCATTCGTTTATTGAAAAACTGATGTCAAGCTTTCTTAACCCATGTTATGGATTTGAACAAAGACAAGTCAAATTTGAATAATATTTTTATTGTTAGAGAATTTTCTGATGTATTTCCTTAAAAATTTCTTGGCTTACTCCCAGAGCGTGATATTGAATTTGTATCGACTTTAAATCCGGTACAAAACCCATTTCTAAAATCTCATATCGAATGGCTCCTATTGAACTTCAGGAGTTAAAAACCCAACTATAGAAGTTGATACCCGAGCCTCTATCTTATGACTTCCTTTGTAGAATGCACCGAAGCCAAACTCTCCGTAGGGGATGCCATATTCGTGCGGTAGTAAACTGATAGGTGCTATTGTGATGTGATATCCAAGATTGGGATATGAGTCACAGTTGAGAGAAACCTAAGTCAGTAATCGAAATACGTAGCTTTTTAGGCTTAGTTGGTTATTATCGAAGATTCGTGAAAAGATTTTCTCAAATCGCTACTCCATTTACTCAGCTGACTCGTAGAGATATAAAATTCGAATGAAGCGAGGAATGTGGGAAGAGCTTCGAAGAACTCAAGAGGAGACTCATTTCGGCACATGTTCTGACCATACCATCCTAGAAAAGCGAACGTGGTAGCTAACGTGTTGAGCAGAAGATCGTATACGAGTACGAGTACGATATTTTCAAAGACTCATTTCATATAACTTACAAATGATAGAGATAGAGTTAAAGACTCTAGGAACCCACGTGATGATATACGAGTATAATCGACTTTAATCGATAAAGTTAAAACCACTCAAGCTACACACCGAAACTGATGAATTTGAAGAAGGAGGTGTAAGAAGTTGTTATTTTAAAAGCGAGAATCAGTGATGTAAGGAAAGATAAAACCTTCGATTTATTAATCCATTTGAAATTCTCAATCGAATAGGAACTGTGGCCTATAGACTCGTTTTACCGCCAAGTATGACGCGTGTTCATAACGTTTTTCACGTATCGATGTTACGTAAATATGTGGACGACCCAAACTACATTATTGAGTTAGAACCAGACGAGATAGCCGAAGACTTAACGTATAAAGAGGTACCTATCAAGATTTTGGATAGGAAGGAGCATGTCTTACGCACGAAGGTTATACCACAAGTTAAGGTTTTGTGGTGAAACCATGCAATTGAGGAAATGACATGGGAGTTGGAATCGAAAATGAAAGCAAGGTACCCTCACCTGTTCGAAACACCAGATACGTACGTCAATTTCGAGGATGAAATTTCATAAGGATGGGAGGTTGTAAGACCCCGATTTTTTTTAAAATAAAATGGAATTTCCTTTATTTATTATTTTGATATAGTAAGGGTTGATTTGATTAATGTGATTAGTTATGGATGAAATGCGCAAATATTTTTAAATTAGCAAGTGATTATAAAATATTCATTATTGTCGGGGAATATTCGTTTAGTCGTGGAATATTCTTTTTGTCCGGAATCTCCGTACGACGACGCAGTCATTTTTGGGCCCCATAACGGAAAACAGTTGGATGAAAGAAAACGACAAAGATTGAGTTTTATAAATAACGACGTAAATTGTTACCTTTAACACTGTTGGGTTACCTGGTGGTTAAAATACAGTAATACGCGGGGTTGCACAGTAGCACAAGGTATTGCACAATATTGTTGAATTATTGATCCTTACGTAAGAAGGCACTACTCAATAATTGTTACAGTAACTACTGTTCATTATTTTATTTTATTGATTCAATAATTGCTGCGTTGATATTTATATTATTATTGTTTCAATAATTGTCACTCCACGGTATTTTTTATTATCAGATCAATAATTCATATTATTTGAATAATATTATCAGATAACATTATTGACAATGTCTAGAAAGTTCTATCTGATGAGAGGTTTGGTCACCTAATTGCGCGCCAGTAAGGAGAAATCCTTATTGGAAAGCCCCCTCTTTCCTGGGAACGACCTGGTTGTCATAATTGTGATTCTGTAATATTATTTTTAAATAATTAATTATTGATTATTATGATAAAGAAAATATTCATTTTATGTGGATATAGATGGAGAAAATTTCAAATGTGACAATTGTTAAAAATTAATATTTTATCTTTTTCTGATAAAAAAATTCATTTAAATATATTATTTTAATAATATATTAACGGTGATATTTTTACAATGAATGTGGGATATATGAGTATATGAGGAGGAAGAGTATTTTTGTGACATTAAATGTTTAACACATGTTTTGTGTGTCGGTGGACACAATTCTTGACCGAAAATTGATTATAGACTGTAAAATCGCCCGTTTATGGATTTCGGATTATTTCTGTTTGGAATTTGGAAAAATTTTCTTCTGCAAAGTTGTAGAGAATTGAAATTCCTATAAAAAATTGCGAGATTTGAATTTTCTGATAAAAGGGCTATTTATTGTGAATTATTGAAGTTCCGGAGTTCCGAAATAATTGATTTTTGGAAGTTTTAATTATTATTTTTAAGAAAAACGTTTTTCAAAGGTTGGTGGGCATCTTTAACATGTGTTGTGGCTGATTTCTTTGGTCAAAATGGTGGGCTAAGGAAAATTATGTAAATAAATTAATATTTTATTAATATAGTCTCCTTTGGCGTTCTAGCATTTTCCAATAAATAGAGGGCTAAGTTAGAATTGAAAATCACACCAGAAACAAGTTTTCTCTCTTTATCTCTCTATATTATCGAGCATATTCTTGTGAGTATACTTTGAGTGTTGATATACGGTGCGAGTTTCTGTCATCACTATACCGAAATTCAGTCAGAAGTACGGTTATTTTGAGGTAAGGGATGTTGTTTCTTCTTAAATGATATTATCTTCTTCAATATCATTATGCCGAAATATTGTTCTGAACATTTTATCAATTTAGAACTTTTTCATGTCGGAGTTACTATTCATGAGTTACTATTCACAAGTACTATTCACGAATCGTGATGATGTTTTTGTGAAATTTCTATCTTTTGGTGTCGGAGTTACTATTCACGTGTACGGCACTATTCACGTATACGGCACTATTCACGAATACAGCACTATTCATCGAAAAATGAAATTTCTTCTTTTTGTCCAAAATATCTATTTTGGCTATTATCTTTGATTGTATCCATGTTTTGATCGTTATTTTTGAGTTCTGCTTCAAAATTAGTTGTTATGAAGTATTATTGATTTTGGACAAACTGTTGTACGAATCCCTAATAATTGTCCTTCTATCTCACTGGATTCGTTCTTAAAAATATTTTTCATCATCCTCAGTCCTTAATGGTGATACTTGATGAATATCTTTGGCCTGTAGTGCAAAGATGAATGATTAAACTGATGAATCTCTTTGGCCCGTAGTGCAAAGATGAACAGGTGTTGAGATGAACATGACCAACTGGTGATACAAATGAATATCTTTGGCCTGTAGTGCAAAGATGATTAAAGATGTATATTGATTGTTGTTACAGGGATGAAATATTGATGATGGACTTTTAAATCTTAGAAGATAGTAGAATTCATTCTCTACGTGACTCTTCTAATGGATTGCTGTTTCCGCTGTATTTGTTGATCTAAAACTTGTTGTCTATTATATTTTATCAGATTTTTTCCTGTTGAAGACTAACGATAATTTGTTGTATATTATCTTATTCATAATATTCTTTACTGGGCTAGTTGAGCTCACCCTTTCCTTTTTGTTCCATTTTTCTTCTCAGGAGGCGAGAATGTAGCGAGTACGAGTCGGGAGATATAATGATGGTTCTAGTGAGAGTTGTTTAGTAGTCCTCACCATTTTTGTAAAATAATATATTAATAATTGTGATGAGGATTTAGTTGGGTATGTATATTGTCTAGGTGACAATATTTGTATTTAAACTCACAGTTTATGTGTTGTCGTATTTTGTACGACAAATGTATTAATAAGGTTGTAGTTGTTTCTGTACCATGTATTTGGCGAATCAGAATGGGTTGGATGGAATGGACCTATTTTGGGGGCGTCACAGTTGGTATCAGAGCTTAGGGATATGATCTCTGGTGGAGATCGGTGAATAAAACTAGGAGGGGAGATGTAACAACCCCAAAATAGGTCCATTCCACCCAACCCATTCTGAGTTGTCAAATACATGGTACAGAAACAACTACAACTTTTACAACCCATAAGCTGTGAGTTTGAATACAAACATTGTCATCTAGGCAATATTCACATGCAAATAAATCCCCATCATAATTATTGATACATTATTTTACAAAAAAAATGGTGAGGACTACTAAACAACTCTCTCTAGAACCTTCATTCCATACCCCGACTAGTACTCGCTACATTCTCGCCTCCTGAGAAGAAAAATGGAACAACAAGGAAAAGGGTGAGCTCAACTAGCCCAGTAAAGAATATTATGACTAAGATAATGTACAACAAATTATCCTTATTCTTCAACAGGGAAAAATCTGATAGAATACAATAGACAACAAGTTTTAGATCAACAACTGCAGCGGAAACAACAATTCATTAGAATAGTTAAGTAGAGAATAAAATCTACTAACATCTATGAATTTAAAAGTTCATCATCAATATTTTATCCCTGTAACATCAATCAATATATATCCCAAATCAAATCAAATATTCATCTTTGCACTACAGGCCAAAGATATTCATCAGTCGGTCATGTTCATCTAAACACCTGTTCATCTTTGCACTACGGGCCAAAGATATTCATCAACTGTTCATGTTCATCTCAACACCTGTACATCTTTGCACTACGGGCCAAAGATATTCATAATAAAATCAACCATCTTTGCACTACAGGCCAAAGATATTCAGTAACACCATCATTTAGGACTGAGGATGATGAAAAATATTTTAAAGGAAACGAATCCAGTGAAACAAAATAACAAGTATTAAGGATTCGTACTTTAAACAATCCGAGTTCAAAAATACTTCATAAATAATCATACTGAAGTAAAATTCAAGAATGATCAAAACATGGATACAATCAAAGCTAGTATCCAGAATAGATATTTTGGACAAAAAGAAGAAATTTCATTTTTCAGTGAATAGTGCCGTATTCGTGAATAGTGCCGTATACGTGAATAGTGCCGTATACGTGAATAGTAACTCCGACACCAAAAGATAGAAATTTCACAAAAAACATCTTTACGCTTCATGAATAGTACTCGTGAATAGTAACTCGTGAATAGTAACTCATGAATAGTAACTCGTGAATAGTAACTCATGAATAGTAACCCCGACATGAAAAAGTTCCAAATTTGATAAAAATTTCCAACCAACATTTCAGCATAATGATATTGAAGAAATAATATCATTTTCGAATAAAATAACATCCCTTATCTCGAAAGACAGTACTTCTGGTTGAAACACCGGATATAAGCTATGACTTGAACTTGCACCGTATAACAATACTCAAAGTATACTCAAAATACTCACAAGAATACGCTCGATAATATAGAGAGAGAAAACTTCAGTTTCTGGTGTGATTTTCAATTCTAACCTAAGCACCTATTTATAGGAAATTGCTTAGAACACCAAAGCAGAAAATTTAATATAATATTAATATATATTAAAATTTTCATACGCCCAACTAGACTTCTGATTTCAGCAACAAAACATATGATTCATGAGGCTTGCAAATGTAAAAAACGTTTTTATTATTAAAAATATTTTAAACTTCCAAAAATCAATTATTTCGGAGCTTCGAAACTTCAATAATTCATAATAAATAGCCCTTTTGTCAGAAAATTCGAATCTCGCGAGTTTTTATAGGAAATTCAATTCTCTACAACTTTGCAGAGGGAAGTTTTTCCAAATTCCAAACAGAAATTGACCGAAATCCACAAACGGACGATTTTACAGACTATAATCAAATTTTAGTCAATAATTGTGTCCACCAACACACAAAATATGTGTTAAACATTTAATGCCACAAAAATACTCTTCCTCCTCATATACTCATATATCCCACATTCATTATAAAAATATCATCGTTAATATATTATTAAAATAATATATTTAAATGAATTATTTTAAAAAGATAAAATATTAATTTTCAACAATTGTCACATTAAAATTTTTCTCCATCTATATCCACATAAAATCAATATTTTCCTCATCATATAAATCAATAATTTAATTATTCACAAATAATATTACAGAATCACAGTACTAGCAACCAGGCCGTTCCCAGGAAAGAGGGGGCTTTCCAAAAGAATTTCTCCTTACTGGCGCGCAATTAGGTGACCAAACCTCTCCTTAGACAGAACTTTCTAGACATTGCCAATAATGTTATCAATTAATATTATTCAGATAATATGAATTATTGCTTCGATAATGGAAAATACTGTGTAGTGACAATTATTGAAACAACAGTAATATAAAATATCAATGCAGCAATTATTGAATCAATAACATAAAATACTGAACAGTAATTACTGTAACAATTATTGAGTAGTGCCTTCTTACGTAAGAATCAATAATTGGTGCAATACCATGTGTTACTGTGCAACAACGCGTATTACTGTGTTTTAACCACCGAGTATTCCAACAGTATCAACGGTAACAACAACGCCGTTTTTTATAAACAACTTATACTTGTCGTTTTCTTCATCCAATCGCTTTCCGTTATGGGCCCACAAAAGACTGCGCCGTCATACGAATATTCCCCGACAGCAAGAATATTCCACAACCAAACGAATATTCCCCGACAACAATGAATATTTTATAACCACTTGCTTATTCAAAATATTTGCGCATTTTACCCATAACTAACCACATTAATCAAATTCACCCTTACTATTTCAAAATAATAAATAAAGGAGATTCCTTTTTATTTAAAAATTTTCGGGGTCTTACAACCTCCCCTCCTTATGAAATTTCGTCCTCGAAATTGACGTACGTAACTGGTGTTTCGAAAAGGTAAAGATACCTCGCTTTCATTTCAGTTTTCAACTCCAAGGTCATTTCCTCTATAGCATGATTCCTCCACAAAACTTTAACTTGTGGTATGACCTTCGTGCGTAGGACATGCTTCTTCCCAACCAACATCTTGACAGGTACCTCTTCGTACGTTAAGTCTTCAGCTATTTCGTCCGATTCTAACTCAATAACATGGTTCGAGTCGTCCACATCGGTACAAAAAAACGTTATAACACGCGACATACTTGGCGATAAAACGAGTCTATAGGCCACAGTTCCTATTCGATCGAGAATTTCAAATGGATTAATAAATCGAAGGTTTGAGCTTTGCTCACATCGCCAATTCTCGCTTTTGGAATAACAACTTCTTGTACCTGCTTCTTCATATTCACCAGCTCCGGTGTGTAGCTTGAACGTTTTTAACATTATCGATTAAAGTCGATTATACTCGTATATCATCACGTAGGTACTTAAAGTTTTCATCTCCATCTCTATTATTTGTAAATTATACGAAATGAGTCTTTGAAAATATCGTACTCATACTCGTATACGATCTTCTGCTCAACGCGTCAACTACCACGTTCGCTTTTCTAAGACGGTATAGTCAGAACATATGCCGAAATGAGTCTCCTCTTGAGTTCTTCGAAGCTCTTCCACATTCTTTGCTTCATTCGAATTTTGTATCTCTACGAGTCAGCTGCGTTAATGGAATAGCGATTCGAGAATATCCTTCAACGAATCTCCGATAATAACCAACTAAGCCTAGAAACCTATGTATTCCGATTACCGACTTAGGTTGTTCTCAACTGTGACTCATATCCCAACCTTGGATAGCACGTTACAATGACACCTATCAGTTTACTATCGCACGAATATGGCGTCCCCTACAAAGAGTCTGGCTTCGGTGTATTCCACAAAGAAAGTCACCAGATAAAGGCTCGGGTATCAACTTCTACAGTTGGGTTTTTAACTCCTGAAGTTCAATAGGAGCCATTCGATATGAGATTTTAGAAATGAATTTTGTATCGGATTCAAAGTTGATACAAAATTTAATATCACGCTCTGGGAGTAAGCCAAGAAATTCTTCAGGAAATACATCAGGAAATTTACTAACAACAGAAATATCATTCAAATCTGACGTATTTTTGTTCAAGTCCATAACATGACTAAGAAAGCTTGACATCCATTTTTCAATAAACGAATGACTTCATGGCTTGATATAAAAATGTTTGACTTCAATGGTTTGATTGCTTGAGTTCGAATATCAGGTTGCTTAGGAATATGAAAACTCACAACCTTACAAAAGCAATTAATTTTGGCATGATGAGTAGTTAACCTTAAAATCACATCAAAAGCAAATATTTCTATAGAAATAAGGTTAACAGGTAATGTGATAGTGCCAACTTGAATCAAGCAAGATTTCTAAACAACGGATGTAATGAAATTTTCTCCTAACGGAGTCTCCATAAATAGGTCAAAGTCTAATTTCTCCGTAGTCAAGTTCAAACGTTGAACGCAAGCAAGAGAGATAAAAGAATGGGTAGAACCGGTACCTAGTAAGGTATAAACTTTGCAAGAATTATAATTAACTAACCCGTGCTAAACTCGTTCGTGTTCCTCGCATTTTGACCGGTCACGACAAACGCTCTTCCAGGAACCGTTGACTTTGACTTTTCTAGGACAGCCTTTTGAATCACCATCCCCGCTGGAATTGGTTTCACTACCGTACACTCTCGAGCGATATGTCCTTCCTTTCCACAATTATAGCATACCTTGAACTGTTGTGGGCAGTTTGGGCTGATATGTCCCTCTTTCCCGCATTTGTAACATACGACCGGTGGTCTTTCTCCTCCCTTGGAACCAGTTGCTGCTGGCACCGTCGTCTTCACATGGTCGTTGTTAAATCTCCTCTTTTTAAAATCTCCTCCCGACTCGCTTCTTCTATTTTCATGGCCACGATTACCACCAGAGTGGTTACTGCCTTTGTCCATATTCTTCTTTCTTCGCAGGTTATCGTTGTTCTGATGACTTCTATCTTCGGTATGATCCTGGTTATGGTCCCTCGGTTGAACGTACTCGTTATCTCGCTCTAACAATTGAGCCCTGTTGACAACATCTGAATAGATAGAAAATTTATGAGAAATGAGATACTGACGTATGCCGGGTTTCAAACCTCTCAGAAACATCCGCGTCATACGTTCCTCATTCTCCACCAAATGAGGTGCAAACCTGGATAACTCCGCGAACTTCGCCTCGTACTGGGACACCGTCATGTTATTCTGCTCTAGTCTAATAAACTCCACTTCCTTCATATGGCGAATACTTTCAGGAAAGTATTTTTCATTGAAAAGTTTCTGAAACTTCTCCCATGACATGCTGAGTGCAGTTGGATGGGTACGCTTCACAGACTCCCACCAGTAGTCTGCCTCACCACGGAACATAAAGGTGGCGAATGGAACCTTCTGTTCCTCCGTACATCCCAAGACATCGAATATCTTGGTAATTTGCTTGACCCATGTTTCCGCCATGATCGGATCGGGCTTTCCCTTAAATTCTGGTGGTCCCAACTCTTTGAACTGCTTGGCTGTGACCACCCGTGAATTGCTATTATTTCTTCCTGTATTTTGAACACGAGTCTCCCTCGTCTGGTTTTGCATGAACTGCAAAAAGCTCCTAAACATCCCGTCGTTCATCGTCTGCTCAGTGGCGTTGTTCACAGGAGGAACATTGCCAGCCTGTTGCACGTTCTCCTCGTTAGTAAGTACAGGCATCTCCACGGTCTCATTAATTCCACTGTTAACATTCTCAGTCGACATCCTCAAATACTGTCATAAAACAAGGGTTAATTAAACAAATTAACAAATCACATAATACCCCTATGTTATGACCGACCAACAAATAAGCTTAGGTAGGACACACTAGCGAAGGATTTACTCATCTCTCCCCTCCTAGTTCTATTCCCCGATCTCCGCCAGAGATCATATCCCTAAGCTCTGATACCAACTGTAACAACCCCAAAATAGGTCCATTCCACCCAACCCATTCTGAGTTGTCAAATACATGGTACAGAAACAACTACAACTTTTACAACCCATAAGCTGTGAGTTTGAATACAAACATTGTCATCTAGGCAATATTCACATGCAAATAAATCCCCATCATAATTATTGATACATTATTTTACAAAAAAAATGGTGAGGACTACTAAACAACTCTCTCTAGAACCTTCATTCCATACCCCGACTAGTACTCGCTACATTCTCGCCTCCTGAGAAGAAAAATGGAACAACAAGGAAAAGGGTGAGCTCAACTAGCCCAGTAAAGAATATTATGACTAAGATAATGTACAACAAATTATCCTTATTCTTCAACAGGGAAAAATCTGATAGAATACAATAGACAACAAGTTTTAGATCAACAACTGCAGCGGAAACAACAATTCATTAGAATAGTTAAGTAGAGAATAAAATCTACTAACATCTATGAATTTAAAAGTTCATCATCAATATTTTATCCCTGTAACATCAATCAATATATATCCCAAATCAAATCAAATATTCATCTTTGCACTACAGGCCAAAGATATTCATCAGTCGGTCATGTTCATCTAAACACCTGTTCATCTTTGCACTACGGGCCAAAGATATTCATCAACTGTTCATGTTCATCTCAACACCTGTACATCTTTGCACTACGGGCCAAAGATATTCATAATAAAATCAACCATCTTTGCACTACAGGCCAAAGATATTCAGTAACACCATCATTTAGGACTGAGGATGATGAAAAATATTTTAAAGGAAACGAATCCAGTGAAACAAAATAACAAGTATTAAGGATTCGTACTTTAAACAATCCGAGTTCAAAAATACTTCATAAATAATCATACTGAAGTAAAATTCAAGAATGATCAAAACATGGATACAATCAAAGCTAGTATCCAGAATAGATATTTTGGACAAAAAGAAGAAATTTCATTTTTCAGTGAATAGTGCCGTATTCGTGAATAGTGCCGTATACGTGAATAGTGCCGTATACGTGAATAGTAACTCCGACACCAAAAGATAGAAATTTCACAAAAAACATCTTTACGCTTCATGAATAGTACTCGTGAATAGTAACTCGTGAATAGTAACTCATGAATAGTAACTCGTGAATAGTAACTCATGAATAGTAACCCCGACATGAAAAAGTTCCAAATTTGATAAAAATTTCCAACCAACATTTCAGCATAATGATATTGAAGAAATAATATCATTTTCGAATAAAATAACATCCCTTACCTCGAAAGACAGTACTTCTGGTTGAAACACCGGATATAAGCTATGACTTGAACTTGCACCGTATAACAATACTCAAAGTATACTCAAAATACTCACAAGAATACGCTCGATAATATAGAGAGAGAAAACTTCAGTTTCTGGTGTGATTTTCAATTCTAACCTAAGCACCTATTTATAGGAAATTGCTTAGAACACCAAAGCAGAAAATTTAATATAATATTAATATATATTAAAATTTTCATACGCCCAACTAGACTTCTGATTTCAACAACAAAACATATGATTCATGAGGCTTGCAAATGTAAAAAACGTTTTTATTATTAAAAATATTTTAAACTTCCAAAAATATTATTTCGGAGCTTCGAAACTTCAATAATTCATAATAAATAGCCCTTTTGTCAGAAAATTCGAATCTCGCGAGTTTTTATAGGAAATTCAATTCTCTACAACTTTGCAGAAGGAAGTTTTTCCAAATTCCAAACAGAAATTGACCGAAATCCACAAACGGACGATTTTACAGACTATAATCAAATTTCAGTCAATAATTGTGTCCACCAACACACAAAATATGTGTTAAACATTTAATGCCACAAAAATACTCTTCCTCCTCATATACTCATATATCCCACATTCATTATAAAAATATCATCGTTAATATATTATTAAAATAATATATTTAAATGAATTATTTTAAAAAGATAAAATATTAATTTTCAACAATTGTCACATTAAAATTTTTCTCCATCTATATCCACATAAAATCAATATTTTCCTCATCATATAAATCAATAATTTAATTATTCACAAATAATATTACAGAATCACAGTACTAGCAACCAGGCCGTTCTCAGGAAAGAGGGGGCTTTCCAATAAGAATTTCTCCTTACTGGCGCGCAATTAGGTGACCAAACCTCTCCTTAGACAGAACTTTCTAGACATTGCCAATAATGTTATCAATTAATATTATTCAGATAATATGAATTATTGCTTCGATAATGGAAAATACTGTGTAGTGACAATTATTGAAACAACAGTAATATAAAATATCAATGCAGCAATTATTGAATCAATAACATAAAATACTGAACAGTAATTACTGTAACAATTATTGAGTAGTGCCTTCTTACGTAAGAATCAATAATTGGTGCAATACCATGTGTTACTGTGCAACAACGCGTATTACTGTGTTTTAACCACCGAGTATTCCAACAGTATCAACGGTAACAACAACGCCGTTTTTTATAAACAACTTATACTTGTCGTTTTCTTCATCCAATCGCTTTCCGTTATGGGCCCACAAAAGACTGCGCCGTCATACGAATATTCCCCGACAGCAAGAATATTCCACAACCAAACGAATATTCCCCGACAACAATGAATATTTTATAACCACTTGCTTATTCAAAATATTTGCGCATTTTACCCATAACTAACCACATTAATCAAATTCACCCTTACTATTTCAAAATAATAAATAAAGGAGATTCCTTTTTATTTAAAAATTTTCGGGGTCTTACAGGAGAGATGAGTAAATCATTCACTAGTGTGTCCTACCTAAGCTTATTTGTTGGTCGGTCATAATATAGGAATATTATGTGATACGTTAATTTGTTTAATTAACCCTTATTTTATGGCAGTATTTAGGAATGGCTGCTGAGAACGTTAATAATGGAGTTTATGAGACGGTGGAACAACCTTTAGTCACAAACCAGGAGAACGTGCAACAGGAAGGCAATACTCCTCCTGAAAACAACGTTACTGAGCAAACGATGAATGATGGAATGTTTAGGAACTTTTTGCAGTTCATGCAAAATCAGACGAGGGAGACTCGTGTGCAAAATACGGGTGGAAATACGTTAGTTTTGAATAATATTTCTATTGTTAATGAATTTTCTGACGTATTCCCTAAAGAACTTCCTGGCCTACCCCCAGAGCGTGAAATTGAATTTTGTATCGACCTTGAACCAGGTACAAAACCTATTTCCAAAGCCCCATATAGAATAGCTCCTATTGAACTTCAGGAGTTAAAGACTCAACTGCAAGAATTGTTAGACATTGGCTTTATTCGTCCTAGTACTTCTCTTTGTGGTGCCCCCAAAATTAGGTATACACACCCATCTTGAGTCGTCAGATACATGGTACAGAATTCAAATACAACTTACTAATACCACTGTCGTGTATAATACGACAAAATACAACTGTGAGTTTGAATACAATAATTGTCTACTAGAGATCATACAAACTCAAAAGGAGTCCTCAATACAATTATTGTCACACTATTTCACAGAATAGTGAGGACTACTAATGCTATCCTCTGGACCATTACTCCGTTCCCCGACTCGTCCCTGCTATGTTCTCATTTCCTGAAGAGAACAGTGAAAGAAAGGGTGAGCTCAATTAGCCCAGTAAGAAATATTATGACTAAGATAATGCAGAATAAATTATCGTTAGCCTTCAACAGTATTAAACTGATAAAATATAACAACATCAAGTTTAACAGCAGCGGATCAAGCAATCCATTAAAAGAGTCAAGTAGAGAATAGAATCTACTATCTTTTATGATTTAAAAAGTTTTTAATCACTTTTATCGCTGAGACTCAGCTTAATAAATAATCCACATCATCCCTGCACTACGGCCAAGGATACTCATTAGGGTCACGACCACAAATTCCATGCACTACGGGCCAAGGATATTTGTGTATTTATCAATGGTCATGATCATGCCAACAACTGTCCATCAATGCACTACGGCAAATGAGACTTTTACCACATCATTTGTAACATTACGGTCATGATTACACCGAATAATCCCTGGTCATAATCATACCAAGTCCATCCATGCTCTACAGGCCACAGATGACTTTCAAAAATATAAATAAGAGGATGATGACAATGATATAAGAATTCAATAAAACAAGTTCAAGAATTATTTTATCCAGGAATTATTAACGTCCAAATTGTCAACACGATACTATTTTGTGGTGTAAAATTCAAGAATGATCAGAAGAATATTTCCATGAAAGGATACTGGATGAAGCGCAAATGTCAAGGATATTCCACTAATTTCATGGAGTATAGAAATCAAAGTTTTATCCAACTGAGTATAATAAAGAATGGAATAACAAAAGAAATCACCATGCATGCGATAGACCGCACAGACAGGTTATTCCAACAGAATAATAATAATGGAACCAGGTCAGGTGAAATTCACACCGACAGGATGTTCCAACAGAATAATAAAGACGGAACCAGGTCCGGTGTAAAACACACAGACAGGATGTTCCAACGGAATAATAATAAAGACGGAACCAGGTCCGGTGTAAAACACACAGACAGGATGTTCCAACAGAATGATAGAAGAATGTCACCAAGTATAGGGTAGACCGCGTATACAGGTTATTCCAACAGAATAATAAGAAATGGAATAACAACAGTTCTCTTCATGAATAAGAAAGAATAACACCCCTTACCGTAACAGAAATTGGATATGGGAAAAGAAAAGTTAAGTAGCAGAAAGCTTTTCTTCTATCTCTCTATAGTTTCTCTCTCTAGAGTTCAGTGAATTCGTAAGAAAATAATGAAGGAATGAGCTTCTATTTATAGGAAAATGGAATGCATAGTAACTAATCCATGAACGGTCCAGATTAATTTACTTTAATCTGACGGTCCATATTTAAAGAAAAATCTTTTAAATAAAATATAATATATTCTATTTATATAAAAAGATTTTTACTATGCAAACACTATGCAAAACACTATGCAACACTATGCATAATAAAATATAATATATTCTATTTATAAAATAACTTTAATAAAGTATTCTGTTTTATATAAAAAGATGTTTCCGTTTTATTACGTTAATAATACGAATAAAACAAAACGTCATTATCGCTATAATAATTCATATTATTAATCGACAATAATTGAATCAAACTGAGCGACTTCTCACATAAATATCAATAATCAATATCGTGTGCTACTATGCAACAACGCGTATTACTGTACTTTTACTACCCAGTAGTTCAACAGTATCAACGGTAAAACTTCCGCCGTTATTTTTAATAAAATATTTTTGTCGTTTTCTCAATCCGACAATAATTCTGTTGTGGGGTCCACCAATAATTTTGCCGTCGTACGAATATTCCCCGACAAAAAGAATATTCCCCGACCAAACGAATATTTTATAACAACTTGCGTACTTTGCAAAATTTATAAGTATTACCCACAACTATAACATTATATCAAATTTCTTCCATAATATTCAAAAATAATAATTATAAAAATTCATCTTTATTTATAAAAACTGGGGTCTTACAACCTCCCCTTCTTATGAAATTTCGCCCTCGAAATTAGGGTACGTACCTGGTATGTCGAAGAGGTAAGGATACCTTGATTTCATTTCAGATTCTAACTCCCAAGTCATTTCCTCACATCGTGGTTTCTTCACAAAACTTTGACTTGAGGTATAACCTTGGTGCGTAAAATATGTTCCTTCTTATCCAAGATTTGAACAGGAACCTCTTCATACGTTAAATCTTCCGCTATTTCGTCCGGTTCTAACTCAATAATGTGGTTCGGGTCTTTCACATATTTACGTAGCATGGATATGTGAAAAACGTTATGAACACGAGACATACTTGGCGGTAAAGCGAGTCTATAGGCCACAGTTCCTACTCGATCGAGGATTAAAAATGGGCCGATGAATCGAGGATTGAGCTTTCCTCTCTTTCCAAATCTCGTAACTCCTTTCCATGGAGCAACACGTAACAACACATGATCTCCTATATCGAATTCCACGTCCTTTCGATGAAGATCAGCATAACTCTTTTGTCGATCTTGTGAGGTTTTTATACGTTTCCGGATCGTTTGAATCTTTTCCGTAGTCATACGTACCAAATCCGGTCCCAACAACGTTGCTTCACCCACCTCATCCCAACATACTGGAGAACGACACTTTCTTCCATACAACGCCTCGAACGGAGCCATGCCAATACTTGCTTGATAACTGTTGTTGTAGGAAAACTCCACCAATGGTAAGAACTTGTCCCAACTTCCCTTGAAATCAAGGACACAGAGTCTTAATAGATCTTCAAGAGTTTGAATAGTCCTTTCTGACTGTCCGTCCGTTTGAGGATGATATGCCGAGCTAAATCGTAAATCTGTGCCCATAGCTTTTTGCAAACTAACCCAAAATCGCGAAGTGAATCTTGGGTCTCGATCAGAAACTATGGATACTGGCATACCATGCAATCTTACAACCTCGTTTATGTACATACGAGTAAGACGTTCAAGTGTATAAGTTTCTCGTATCGGTAAGAAATGAGCAGACTTGGTCAATCTATCAACAATGACCCAAATCGCATCTATGCCTTGAGAAACTTTGGGAAAACCAGTAACGAAATCCATGGTAATGTGCTCCCACTTCCATTCTGGAATTTCAAGTGGTTGCAATGGTCCTTTTGGTATTTGATGCTCCGCCTTGACTCGTTGACACGTTAGACACCTTGAGATAAAAAACGCTATCTCTCTCTTCATATTGCCCAACCAAAATGTATGTCGAAGATCATGATACATTTTGGTACTCCCAGGATGGATTGCAAACGGTGTGTTGTGCGCCTCCATCATGATTTTATACTTTAAATCAGGGTCGTTAGGAACACAAAGTCTGGAGTTGACTCGAAGCATTCCTTCTTCATCGATTCTTGCTTCCGGTATCTCACCTTCTTGTACTTTCTTCCTCATACGCATCAGCTCCGGATCTGTAACTTGAGCAGCTTTAATTTTATCAATTAAAGTCGGTTCTACTCGTATATTCGCCATCATAATGTGGGTCCTTGGAGTCTTTATCTCTTTCTCCATCCTTTGCAAGTCATCCAAAATGGGCCTTTGCGTTGACAATATTGCACTCGCACCCGCATATGACCTTCTACTCAATGCGTCAGCTACCACGTTCGCTTTTCCAGGATGGTATTGGATGGTATGATCATAATCTTTCAACAGTTCAAGCCAACGTCGTTGTCGCATGTTGAGTTCCTTTTGAGTGAAGAAATAATTGAGGCTTTTATGATCCGTAAAGATCTCCACTTTCTCCCCATACAAGTAATGCCTCCAAATTTTAAGTGCGAAGACAACAGCTGCTAACTCTAGGTCATGAGTAGGATAATTTCTCTCATATTCTTTGAGTTGTCATGAGGCATAGGCTATGACTTTCCCATGTTGCATGAGAACACATCCTAACCCTTTGCCCGAAGCATCACTGTAGATGACAAATCCCTCCGAACCAGATGGTATTGTCAGAACAGGTGCTGAAATGAGTCTCCTCTTGAGTTCTTGAAAACTCTTCTCACATTCCTCGCTCCAACCGAACTTTGTATCTTTCCGAGTTAGCTGAGTTAGTGGAGTAGCGATTCGAGAAAACCCTTCTACGAATCTCCGATAATAACCAGCTAAGCCGAGAAAGCTACGTACTTCGGTCACTGATTTAGGTTGCTCCCAGCTTTGAATAGCTTCAATCTTTGCTGGGTCAACAGATATTCCATGATTTGATACCACGTGCCCAAGGAATGCTACTTCCTCAAGCCAGAACTCGCATTTCTTCAACTTGGCATAAAGCTTGTATTCACGAAGCTTTTGGAGTATTAGCCTCAAGTGTTCCTCATGATCTTCACGGCTTTTGGAATAAATAAGGATGTCATCAATAAAGACGACCACAAAGTGATCCAAATATTCCTTGAATACTCGGTTCATCATATCCATGAAGGCAGCAGGAGCATTAGTCAATCCAAAGGACATGACTAGGAATTCATAATGCCCGTACCGAGTTCTGAAAGCCGTCTTTGGAATGTCATCGGTTCTAATCTTCAATTGGTGATATCCGGAACGAAGATCAATCTTTGAAAAGAATTTGGCTCCTTGCAACTGGTCAAACAGGTCATCAATACGTGGCAATGGATACCTATTTTTGATGGTGACATGATTTAACTCCCGATAATCAATACAAAGTCGCATACTCCCATCTTTCTTCTTCACGAATAAAACAGGAGCACCCCAAGGAGAAGTACTAGGACGAATAAAGTCAATGTCTAACAATTCCTGCAGTTGAGTCTTTAACTCCTGAAGTTCAATAGGAGCCATTCGATATGGGGCTTTGGAAATGGGTTTTGTACCGGGTTCAAGGTCGATACAAAATTCAATTTCACGCTCTGGGGGTAGGCCAGGAAGTTCTTCAGGGAATACGTCAGGGAATTCATTAACAATAGAAATATTATTCAGAACTGACGTATTTTTGTTTAGATCTGTGACATGAGCTAAGAAAGCTTGACATCCATTTTTCAATAAACGAATAGCTTTATGGCTTGAGATGACAGTGATTGATTTTAATGGTTTGGTTGCTTGAATTCGCATAATAGGTCGATTGGGAATATGAAAGCTAACAACCTTACGGAAACAATCAATTTTTGCATGATGAGTAGTTAACCAATCAATCCCTAGAATTACATCAAATGCAAGTATTTTAATGCAATAAGATCGACAGGTAATGCGTGGGTACCAACTTGAACCAAACAAGACTTATAAACCATGGATGTAATGAAGTTTTCTCCCAACGGAGTTTCCACAGATAAGTCAAAGTCTAATTTCTCCGGAGTCAAATTTAATCGTTGAGCGCAAGTAGGAGAAATAAAAGAATGGGTAGAACCGGTATCAAATAAAGTGTAGACTTCGCTAGAGTTTATGATAAGCTTACCCGTGATGACCTCATGCGGGTTCCTTGCTTTCTGGGAGGTCACAACAAACGCTCTCCCTTGCACTACCGGCTTTGAATTTTCTGGGACAGCCTTTGGTGCCTCCATCCTAGTTGAATTTGTCTTCGGTGAACGACAAAATCGGGCTAAGTGGCCTTCTCTTCCACAATTATAACATGCTTTGGACGGCATCGCGCAATTTGGACTAATGTGTCCCTCCCCTCCGCATTTGAAGCATATGATAGGTTGTCTTTCTCCTTCCTTAACAACGGTTGCTGATGCTGACGTCTTTCCATCATTGTTGAATCTCCTCTTCTTGAAATGTCTATTCTTATTGTTTTGGCCCTGATTACCATTTCTGGCCTGATGATTTCCTCCACGCTTGTTGTCACCGCTTCGATGACTGCTCTCACTGGTATTATCATTTTTCCGGCTGCTCTCTTTTGATTGCGTTGACTCGTTATCGCGCTCTACCAACTGAGCCCTATTTACAACATCAGAATACAAACACAGTTTATGAGAAATAAGATGTTGACGTATCTCCGGCTTTAAACCTCTTAAAAATAATCGTGCCATTCTCTCTTCATTATCCACCAAATGGGACGCAAACCGGGATAACTCCGCAAATTTTGCCTCGTATTGCGACACGGTCATATTATTTTGCTCCAATTTGATAAACTCCACCTCCTTCATGTGACGGATACTTTCAGGAAAGTATTTGTCATTGAACAGCTCTTGGAACTTCTCCCAAGACATCTTCAGTACGGCAGGTTGAGTACGTTTTACCGATTCCCACCAGTAATCTGCCTCTCCGCGCAACATAAAGGCGGCAAAGGGAACCTTTTGCTCCTCGGAGCATCCCTAGACATCAAATATTTTAGTGATCTGCTTTATCCATGCTTCCGCAATAAGTGGTTTTGGCTCTCCCTTAAACTCTGGTGGTCCCAGCTCCTTGAACTGTTTAGCGGTGACCGCCCGAGAATTTCCAGTGTTTCCACCTACATTTTGAACAGGAGCCGCTCTCGCTTGCTGTTGCATGAATTGCATAAAGCCTCTGAACAATCCATCATTCATCATTTGGTCATGAGGATTGTCGCCTTCCTGATGCACATTCTCCTGATTATTGATATGTGGAGACTCAACGGTCTCTTGTGCTCCATTGTTATTCTCAACATTTTCGGAAGTCATTTTCAAATACTGCCACAAAACAAAGATTAATTGACATGTAACATAATATCTCTAAACTTTGACCAACTAATTTAAATACAAAATAAATTTAAGTAGGTCATACTAGCGAAGGAATTCCCCGTCTCTCCCCTCCTAGTTCTAGTCTCACATCTTAGCTAGGGATCATATCCCTAAGCTTTGATACCAAATGTGGCGCCCCCAAAATTAGGTATACATCACCCATCTTGAGTCGTCAGATACATGGTACAGAATTCAAATACAACTTACTAATACCACTGTCGTGTATAATACGACAAAATACAACTGTGAGTTTGAATACAATAATTGTCTACTAGAGATCATACAAACTCAAAAGGAGTCCTCAATACAATTATTGTCACACTATTTCACAGAATAGTGAAGACTACTAATGCTATCCTCTGGACCATTACTCCGTTCCCCGACTCGTCCCTGCTATGTTCTCATTTCCTGAAGAGAACAGTGAAAGAAAGGGTGAGCTCAACTAGCCCAGTAAGAAATATTATAACTAAGATAATGCAGAAAAAATTATCGTTAGCCTTCAACAGTATTAAACTGATAAAATATAACAACATCAAGTTTAACAGCAGCGGATCAAGCAATCCATTAAAAGAGTCAAGTAGAGAATAGAATCTACTATCTTTTATGATTTAAAAAGTTTTTAATCACTTTTATCGCTGAGACTCAGCTTAATAAATAATCCACATCATCCCTGCACTACGGCCAAGGATACTCATTAGGGTCACGACCACAAATTCCATGCACTACGGGCCAAGGATATTTGTGTATTTATCAATGGTCATGATCATGCCAACAACTGTCCATCAATGCACTACGGCAAATGAGACTTTTACCACATCATTTGTAACATTACGGTCATGATTACACCGAATAATCCCTGGTCATAATCATACCAAGTCCATCCATGCTCTACAGGCCACAGATGACTTTCAAAAATATAAATAAGAGGATGATGACAATGATATAAGAATTCAATAAAACAAATTCAAGAATTATTTTATCCAGGAATTATTAACGTCCAAATTGTCAACACGATACTATTTTATGGTGTAAAATTCAAGAATGATCAGAAGAATATTTCCATGAAAGGATACTGGATGAAGCGCAAATGTCAAGGATATTCCACTAATTTCATGGAGTATAGAAATCAAAGTTTTATCCAACTGAGTATAATAAAGAATGGAATAACAAAAGAAATCACCATGCATGCGATAGACCGCACAGACAGGTTATTCCAACAGAATAATAATAATGGAACCAGGTCAGGTGAAATTCACACCGACAGGATGTTCCAACAGAATAATAAAGACGGAACCAGGTCCGGTGTAAAACACACAGACAGGATGTTCCAACGGAATAATAATAAAGACGGAACCAGGTCCGGTGTAAAACACACAGACAGGATGTTCCAACGGAATAATAATAAAGACGGAACCAGGTCTGGTGTAAAACACACAGACAGGATGTTCCAACAGAATGATAGAAGAATGTCACCAAGTATAGGGTAGACCGCGTATACAGGTTATTCCAACAGAATAATAAGAAATGGAATAACAACAGTTCTCTTCATGAATAAGAAAGAATAACACCCCTTACCGTAACAGAAACTGGATATGGGAAAAGAAAAGTTAAGTAGCTGAAAGCTTTTCTTCTATCTCTCTATAGTTTCTCTCTCTAGAGTTCAGTGAATTCGTAAGAAAATAATGAAGGAATGAGCTTCTATTTATAGGAAAATGGAATGCATAGTAACTAATCCATGAACGGTCCAGATTAATTTACTTTAATTTGATGGTCCATATTTAAAGAAAAATCTTTTAAATAAAATATAATATATTCTATTTATATAAAAAGATTTTTACTATGCAAACACTATGCAAAACACTATGCAACACTATGCATAATAAAATATAATATATTCTATTTATAAAATAACTTTAATAAAGTATTCTGTTTTATATAAAAAGATGTTTCCGTTTTATTACGTTAATAATACGAATAAAACAAAACGTCATTATCGCTATAATAATTCATATTATTAATCGACACTAATTGAATCAAACTGAGCGATTTCTCACATAAATATCAATAATCAATATCGTGTGCTACTATGTAACAACGCGTATTACTGTACTTTTACTACCCAGTAGTTCAACAGTATCAACGGTAAAACTTCCGCCGTTATTTTTAATAAAATATTTTTGTCGTTTTCTCAATCCGACAATAATTCTGTTGTGGGGTCCACCAATAATTTTGTCGTCGTACGAATATTCCCCGACAAAAAGAATATTCCCCGACCAAACGAATATTTTATAACAACTTGCGTACTTTGCAAAATTTATAAATATTACCCACAACTATAACATTATATCAAATTTCTTCCATAATATTCAAAAATAATAATTATAAAAATTCATCTTTATTTATAAAAACTGGGGTCTTACAAATTATTTACAAATAATATTACAGAATCACAATTATGACAACCAGGCCGTTCCCAGGAAAGAGGGGGCTTTCCAATAAGGATTTCTCCTTACTGGCGCGCAATTAGATGACCTAACCTCTCCTTGACAGAACTTTCTAGACATTGCCAATAATGCTATCTAATAATATTATTCAAATAATATGAATTATTGATCTGATAATGAGAAATACTGTGCAGTGACAAATAATAATATAAACTAACAATGCATCAATTATTGAATCAATATAATAAAATAATGAACAGTAACTACTGTAACAATTATTGAGTAGTGCCTTGTTACGTACGGATCAATAATTCAAAAATATTGTGCAATACCGTGTGCTACTGTGCAACTACGCCTATTACTGTATTTTAACCACCAGGTAACCCAACAATGTTAACGGTGACAATTTACGCCGTTAACATAAGTACATAACCGGTGTCAAAATACCTTCTTAAGTCTTAATTATGCATATTACCAATATTACCCCCTCTGTAATAAACAGAGAAGCCTTAGCCGGTCACAACCGATCACTTTTGACCGACTAATTGGTAAAAGTGTGCTTTTTGTCACGCATAATTAAGTATGGGGTGTACTTAGACACCTTTTTAAGTTTGGGGTGCACAGGTAAATAAGATGTAAAGTTTGGAGTTCATTTTGTCTTTTAGTCTATATGTATATATGTATGTATGTATAAATCCTTGTTTAGGGGGCATTGTGTGATCTGGGTTGTTCAACATTTTTGTCTTTCTAATATTGTTCATCATTGTGTGATCTGGTTTGTTCAATGATTAACTGATTGGCCTTGATGTACATCAGTAAATGACGTGTTTTGTTTTGTTTTTTTTAAAAAGACACGTAGGAAAATTGGCTTGATTTCTTAACATCCGTCAGCAAAATTGGACGAAATCGCCTGAGTAAGAATTTTTAAAAAACATTGTGGGTTAATTGTATTTTTTTAAAGTTCAATGACTTAATGCTTACAAGTCGACGAACACAATAGAGTAAATGTGCTTTTTGCCTAATTGATTTGATTAGTTTTTGTTACGGTTGAGAAAATGAAAACTGACGCATAACATGTGGGTCCACTGCCACATCTCTAAATCACGGGTCTACGAAGCTATTAGGCCCACTAAGTTTGACGACGATTTGGGCTTTTGAGTTTATCTAAATTCCGTCCTACGTAATTGAAAGGTTTTTTTAATTCCATTAGGAACAATTACATATTATAGTACATTTTTAAAAGTAATTACAAAAATCATACATTCATAAAATAATTACAAAAATATGACACTTCATCATATATATTTACAATACTAATACAATTAAAGAGTTCTTAAATTAAGGGATTAATATTGAGTCCTTAAATTAAGGGATTAATATTAATGGGCTGACATAACAAATTAGTTTCCATCTTCCTTCGGTCTCTCTCTCTACGCCCTTACTATTTCTCTCTCTTCTCCCTTACTACTTCTCTCTCTCCTCTCTAAGCCACTCGTCGTCGTCCTCTTTCGCCGCCGCCGCCGCAACACCATAGTCTCTCAACTCCGACAGAAAATTGAATACGTAACTTTCAGGCTATGTTTTCAGGCTAATACGTGTTTTTCTCTCTCCAACTCTCTCACAACTGAAAGGATTCTGGTTTCTCTCTAAGGTATGCTTCTAATTTCTGTTAATTTTCATTCTACTAATTAATTGTCAATATGATCATACATATACACTATGTTTCTAACAGAATGGGGTATTGATTGTTTGGATTTTTGTTATTTTTATATTTTGTATAGAATGGTTGATACAATGAAGAATGATGAAAAGAAGAAAAGAATCACAAAGGGTGATTCTATTAAGGACTTGAAGAAATTTGTTTGCGTTTGTGCAGTTGGATTCTAATTTTGATGTTCCTGTAGTTAAGACAGAAGCTCAAGTTCATAGCAAGAAGATATTTCCAACCCAAAGTTTTTTAAAGGTTTGCTAATTTAAATTTTGTTATTGTTACTATCATATAACTGTTTGGTTACTTCTGCATTATGTTTTGGTTATTGTTAGCTTGTGATTCGGATACCATTTTTGTTACCTTGATTTGGTATTTTGGTTACTTTTTTATGTTGTTATGGTTACCATGTATTTGCTTAGTATACATAGTACTTGACTAAACTAGTTTTGGTGTACATGTTGTTTATGTATTGGTTACCATTAAAACATATTTTGGTTACTATCATATAAATATTTGGTTACTTCTTTAGTATGTTTTTGGTTATTGTTAATTTCTTATTTGGATTCTATTTTTGTTTCCTTGAGTTGGAATTTTGGTTTTTTGTTGTTCTGGTTACCATGTATTTGCTTAGTATATATGGGTTGACTAAACTGTGTTTGGTCTATATGTTGTTTATGTATTGGTTACCATTAATATATGTTTTGGTTACTAACATATAACTGTTTGGTTACTTCATTAGTATATTTTTTTTGCTGGCTTATGATTTGGATACCATTTTTTTTCCTCAATTGGGATTTTGGTTACTTTTATATGTTGTTTTGGTTCCAATGTATTTGCTTAATATACATTGGTTGAGTAAGCTAGGTTTGGTATACATGTTGTTTATGTGTTGGTTACCATCAAAACATGGTTTGGTTACTATCATATAACTGTTTGGTTACTTCTTTAGTATATTTTTTGGTATACATGTTTTTGTTTTGGTGACCTTTAAATTATGTTTTGGTTAATATTATATATAACTATTTGTTTACTGCATAAAATGGTATGTACTACATGTTGTTTATATCTGATTACTAATGACTGTGTAAATCTGATTTTGTTTATTTGCAGTTATGGGATCTTTACTATGAGGAATGCAACAGAAAATTCACTGAAAAAATTATATATTGGTGTGACATGGAAGTCTCCAGCATTATTACCAAGAAATTGAACCCAAGTCAGTTGGAGAAGTTTAAGGCATCATTAGTTTGTGGATGTTTTATTTTTGTAAATAATAAACCCAAGTCATAATAAACCATGTATTTGCTTAGTATACATTGATGTATTATTTTTGCAAACTTGGTTGGACATACAGGTTGTTTCTATTTTGGTTACCATTAAAACATGTTTTGGTTACTTTCATATAACTATTTGGTTACTTCTTAATTATGTTTTGGTTACTGTTACTTATGGTTGGGCTACTATTATTGTGTCCTCAATGTGGGATTTTAGATACTTTTATTTTTTATTCTGGTTAATATGTAATTATTTAGTATACATGGATTGTCTAAACTGGGTTTCATTACATGATGTTTCTGTTTTGGTTACCATTAAAACCTGTTCTGATTACAATCATATAATTATGTGGTTAATGTTTTATTATGTTACATTATGGTTATTGTTATTAGTAACCAGATAGTTACAAGCTTGTATCAGGACAAACATCAATTGTTAAATGTACATGTGTGAGTGTCCTATTTATCTACAAGCTTGTTAGTAAAAATTGAAGTCCTATTCATTGGAAAAGTTATATATTGGTTACATGGAAGTCCCCAACATTATTACCAAAAAATTGAACTCAAGTCAGTTGGAGAAGTTTAAGGCATCATTAGTTTGTGGATGTATTATTATCCTATGTATTTTAGTTATTATTTATTGTTTCTTTTAAGTTGTATTTGCTACATTGTTTGAGATGTACAGTTGGTAATCAAATATGTATATAAAGGTAACCAACTATTGTTTTGATAGTAACCACAGAGTTACAAGCTTATTTCAGGACATATATCAAATGTGAAGTGTACATATCATAGTATAATTGGGTTGCCTAAACAAATAATATCACCTTCATTACATGATGCTGGATACACAGGTTATTTTATATTTTGGTTACCATTAAAACATATTATGGTTACTGTTATGTAACTATTTGGTTACTTATTTATTATATTTATTTTACTGTTATTTAATTATTTTTTACTGCTATTATTATACAATCAATGAGGTATTTTAGTTATTATTTATTGTTTCTTTTAAGTTGTGTTTGCTACATTGTTTGAGATGTACAGTTGGTAACCAAATATGTATGTAAAGGTAACCAACTATTGTTTTGATAGTAACCACAGAGTTACAATCTTGTTTCAGGACATATATCAATTGTGAAATGTACATGTCATAGTATAATTGGGTTGCATAAACAAACAATATCACCTTCATTACAAGATGCTGGATACAAAAGTTGTTTTATGTTTTGGTTACCATTAAAACATATTATGATTACTGTTATGTAACTATTTGGTTACTTATTTATTATATTTGTTTTACTGTTATTTAATGGTTTTTGACTACTATTATTGTACAATCAATGAGATATTTTAGTTATTATTTATTGTTTCTTTTAAGTTGTGTTTGCTACATTATTTGAGATGTACAGTTGGTAACCAAATATGTATATAAAGGTAACCAACTATTATTTTGATAGTAACCAGAGAGTTACAATCTTGTTTCAGGACATATATCAATTGTGAAATGTACATGTCATAGTATAATTGGGTTGCATAAACAAACAATATCACCTTCATTACAAGATGCTGGATACAAAAGTTGTTTTATGTTTTGGTTACCATTAAAACATATTATGATTACTGTTATGTAACTATTTGGTTACTTATTTATTATATTTGTTTTACTGTTATTTAATGGTTTTTGACTACTATTATTGTACAATCAATGAGATATTTTAGTTATTATTTATTGTTTCTTTTAAGTTGTGTTTGCTACATTATTTGAGATGTACAGTTGGTAACCAAATATGTATATAAAGGTAACCAACTATTATTTTGATAGTAACCAGAGAGTTACAATCTTGTTTCAGGACATATATCAATTGTGAAATGTACATGTCATAGTATAATTGGGTTGCATAAACAAACAATATCACCTTCATTACAGGATGCTGGATACACCGGTTGTTTTATGTTTTGGTTACCATTAAAACATATTATGATTACTGTTATGTAACTATTTGGTTACTTATTTATTATATTTATTTTACTGTTATTTAATGGTGTTTGACTACTATTATTGTACAATCAGTGAGCAATTTTAGTTATTATTTTTTAAAATCAGTATATAGCAACTATTTTGTATAATCAGAAATCAAAATATTAATCAATATCAGATTTGTTTACTGTACACAATAAAAAATGTTACCAACCACATGGATAATGGTTACTCATAGTAAACAATTATATATTAATGTATTTACACTCTTAATGTACAACAATTTATCGGGCCTTTTTTGGTCTTAAAATAGGTGGATTATTGCATGTTTTCCTGTTGTGTCCTTTTTCTTGGCACCTGCAGCATTTGTTTTGAATTTTGATTTCAGACCCATGTTTGAACCTCCCTATTCTTGATCTTCCCATTGGTCTTCTTGTGTTCGGTGGTTTTACACTTATGTTTCTTACTTCCTCTGGCATATCCCAGTTTTCTTTGTCATCTAACATCACGATGGAAGCTGAACAAATATAATATTAAACAACAATTAAACCAGCATTAGTCAGTAACCAAATATAATGTTAAACAGTAACCAAACCAGCATTAGTCAGTAACCAAGTCATCATTTTTCAGTAACCAAGTCAGCATTGTTCATTAATAATATGCACTAACCATTATAATTTTACACAGTAACCAACTCAGCAATATTCAGTAACCATTATAATATTACACAGTAACCAAGACAACATTAAACAGTACAATGTTACACAGTAAACAAGACAACATCAGACAGTAACTAGCAGTTTTAGGAAGTTAAACAATGCATTTAATGAGTAACCGAATCAGCATTAATCAGTAACCAAGACAACATTAGACAGTACAATGTTACACAGTAAACAAGACAACATCAGACAGTAACTAGCAGTTTCAGAAAGTTAAATAATGTATTTAATGAGTAACCATCAATATAATAAAATCAATATAAATCATTTAAAAATTATAAAACAATCAAATAAACATTATTCAGAAACCAAATTTATAATAAACAACAACCAAATTATATATATTTAATAACTATAATATAAAACACATTTTCAAATGTATTTTTATAATCAAAACAGTCAGTATACTGACTTTGTGACAAATCAAAGAGCGAAAAACTTAAGAAATGTAACCAATATACGAGTATATAGTAACCACGGGGTAACCAAATAAATATTTAAAGTATACAACAACCAAATAAACATTATACAGTAACCAAATCAATAATAAACCACATTTTTAATCAACATCAATTTTGGTTATTGTACACCATCAAAAATGTTACCAACCATGTGGTTAATGGTTACTAATAGTAAACAATTATATATTCTTGTAAATAATTAAATTTGTTGTATTAGTTACTGTCAGTCTCCATTGTCTGGCAACTTAATAAACATTGTAAAGTAACCAAATCAATATTAGATAGTAACCAAATTACATAATGTTAGTAACCAGAAAATAAACTAATTTTTTACATGCAATTTTGAAGGCCTAAATGATAGAATTTGACCAAAAAACCATGCAGTTCACCAGCAAAGCTAGTGACTTTTGATCGTTGACCCGTTTCCAATGAAATTAGGCTCTAAAAATGCCAAAATCCGACACTCTAATCTTGACAGTTATTGCCAAATTGCAACTGGATCAAATCATTTTATAAAATGTATAATACATAACAACATTAGACAGACAATGTTACACAGTAACCAAGACAGCATTAGACAGTAACGAAATATTCAGTAACCATTATAATGTTACATAATAACCGAATTAGCATTAATCAGTAACCATTATAATGTTACACAGTAACCGAATCAGCATTAATCAGTAACCAATATATTGTTACATAGTAACCAAGACAACATTAGACAGTAACCAAGACAGCATTAGACAGTAACCAAGACAACATTAGAGATTATAATGTTATTCAGTAACCAAGACAACATTAGAGAGTAACCAACAGTTTCATGAAGGTAACCAAACTCATTTAAAAATTATAAAGCCATCAAATAAATATTATTTAGCAAACAAATGCACAATTATGAGTAACCAATTTATATATATTTAGTAACCATAATAAAAAAATATATCAATGAATCATCCAATCGTTATAGGAATTTGTAGTAACCATTTTAAGTGTGAAAAACTTAAGAAAGGTAATCAATATAGGAATTCGTAGTAAGCATATGTAACTATATGTATATGAATTTTAATCTCACATACCTCAGTATTCAGATTTGTATTGAAGTTGCTGTGATTTTGTATTCAACATTCACTGTCGTTCGATTGTGTTTCGTTACTGAACTTGAAGTTGTTGTTGATTTTGTATGCTATTTTGCGATCTCAGCGTGCCGTCGCGACAAAAAGTTTCGTCTTCTCCGATCTCAGAGGTGTGTCGTGACAGAAGATTTGGATTTCAGTCGCTTGAATCTCAGTTGCTTTAATTTTGGATCTCAGTTGCTTGAATTTAGGAGCGGTTAGTTGTAAATAGGAAAAGTGTGTAACTGACATATATACGTGATTTTAGGCGCGTTATATTGCTTATGTTTTATTTTTGTAATTATTTTGTGTATGTTTTATTTTTGTAATTACTTTCTAAATGTTGTATATTAATGTAAAGAACCCATTCCATTACTACATTTATTATGATTATGATGGGTTGGCACTTCAAGAAGAAGAGAAACTTGCCATCGACTCTTTTAACCTCTTTTGTCTACAGGCTGCAGCAAGCAACTGGACCAATTTTATGTATTTTGAAGGTAATCACTAGTAAAATATAAGATGCTGCAATTCAATGAATGTGTTGTAAAATTATATTGGTTCAAGATCAATGTATACAAACATCCTTAACCCAATTTCTTTGTTTTCCTTTACTTTCTCTCTCTATATATGAAAAAAATTGTACAAATTTTAAGTGTCTCTCTCCAATTTAGGGTTTTGCTCAAAGACCGAACCTTTGAATTACCAATCAACGATGGCAGAATCAATTTGCAGAGCTCTCAGAGACGGAGCATTAGACGGGGAACACGCACCGGCTCTCACAATTAAGGACTCAATCCAATCTCCTTTCGGACCAGTAGTCTTCAATCACATTCTCACTCAACTGTCATCCAACATTTTGGCGGGAAAATCACAGTCACGGTCAGTTCAATGACCTTCCTTAGAAACCCTAAAATCCCAGTTTCTAATCTTTATTAATTACATTTTCATTCAGTTCTAATTAACGCGCGTAACTGTAACTTTAGAGCTCTTGTACTGGTTACACTGTCTCGGAGTCCATCATTTTATGCCGAATTGTTCAAAAGCAGAGGAAATGACGATGCTTCGTCCCATAAATGGTTAGAGTCATATTAAAGCTTGCAAAGGGGAATATTTTGTATGTAATTTTTGATTATTTAATTATTTTTAATTGTGTGGAACTTGTGAATGAAAACGTTGTGTCAGGCTTAGGGTCTTGGATTGCTATACTGATCCTTTCGGTTGGAAGGATCGGCTTATGGAGTGTGGGAGCATCACAAATTGTTCTCCATCTACTGCACTCGCTGCTAGTTTATGCAAGGATGTTAGGGATTTAGATAAATTGTTCTCTTCTGTTCTTGAAGTAGGAAAAGGTAATGTTATACTTTATTTATTTTTTTCTGGTATTAATCTGAGTACTATATTGTTTGCTATTTGGAATCAAGTCTGGTTATGGTTATTTATGTGGTTGTAGGGGTCATCGGAGAAGGAAAAGGTCGTTTCTCTGTCGCCATAGACTCGGTAATTCTGCTTCCAATAGTTGAAATTTGTAAATGTTATATGTTGATGACAATGTAATTACTGTGGTTCACAAAAAGCATAAACTATGAGGTCTAAATGAAGTTTGACATGGTCGTATGTTTTAGTGTTCATTGCTGATGTTCAAACTAGCCATCCTTTGCATAAAATAAAATAAAATGGAGATTTCTAAATTTACTAGTTGATTATTTTGGGCATTGACTTGTGACTAGTGTTTCAAATCCATATGAATCTGAAGTATTAGGGGGTGTGGAAACTCCCTACTAACCATATTGCGCACTTAAGTATTAACATAAAAGGAAGACTATGAAGATGGTTATTACTCTTTTGTTTGCACATGATGAATAGTTTGATGCGAGGAAACTTCCTCTTTGGTATGATACTGTCAGTCATGTACATCATACTCATAATGAGCACCAGGCTCAGCAGAAAAGTTGTCCTTTTTTACTTGGTGCTCATAATGAGTATGATGTACGTGAGTAACGTGACTGACAGTCTCATACCAAAGAGAAAGTTTTCTCATGTGCAAACAAAAGAGTTATAACTGTCTTTGTAGTCTTCCTTTTATGTTAAATTATGTGATTATAGTCTTTACCCATCGTTATGAGCACGGTGGAAACATCATTTACTTTTCTATACTTGCTAGTAGTACCAATACCCTCTCTCTATTCCTCTCTTTCCCCCACATGTGTGTACTGATCGAATGTCTTTCCAGGTAAGTGAGATGCTACGACATACATCTATGTCATCAGTTGCAGGCCTTTTGAGCAATCTGCGTAGCCATGGTGTGTTTTATCTCTATTCAATTCATGCTCAATAGAACAATTTTCGTATCAGATTGGCATTGTGAAGAAACTAATTGTTGTCTTTCGTATTCAGAAATGCTGACAGTTTAACTCTTACTTTTGAATATTGTGGAATAATTGGTGTCTTTAGTTCTGGAGTCGATGCTCACCATGTCATTACTCATTAGGCTAATCAAGTTGATAATATGGCTTGTATATTTAAGTGTTTTGTAGCTGATAATACTGAGTAATATTCTTAATATCACTTTGGAACTCGTTTATTGCAGTATCTTATCTCACTAGTTGCCTTATTATATTTTGATATATATTACATGTTGAAATTTAATGGTGGAAGTTCTCCATAATATCAAAGACTTCTTGTTGCTAAATTTTAGTTTGGAAAAACTAATGAAATACCCACTGTAGTTGACACGTTTTACTGATTACACTATTGAACTTTTAATTTTTCAAATTACCCCACTAAACTAATTATTATTTTAAAATTGGGTCATTCTGTTAAAAAATAAACGGACGTTAATTTTTTATCGACAAAACTAATGAATTATCCATTGTAGTTGACATATTTTACTGATTAAACCATTGAACTTTTAATTTTTTAAATTAGCCCATTAAACTAATTAATATTTTAGAATGATCCAATTTCAAAATAATAATTAGTTTAGTGGTGTAATTTGAAAAATTAAAAGTTCAATGGTATAATCAGTAAAACGTGTCAACTACAGTGGGTAATTCATTAGTTTTGTCAATAACAAATTAGCGTCCGTTTATTTTTTTAACGGAATGACCCAATTTCAAAATAATAATTAGTTTAGTGGGGTAATTTGAAAAATTAATAGTTCAATGACGTAATCAGTAAAACGTGCCAACTACGGCGGGTATTTCATTAGTTTTGCCATTTTATTTTTGATACACAAAAACCACACCAAGAATGATTACTTTCTTCCCTTCTGCAGACCAAGTTTCTTGTGTCTTTTGGTTATTGCATGAAGACCTTCATGAAATTAAGGTTACTGCTGCTCTGGAATATATGTCATCCATGCTGGCCACCATAGAATCTACAACTCGACCAACGAATATACCAAGCGACAACCCTGAGAACAGTTCTTTGATGGAACAAAATTTTAACAGGGGGAAGTTTCACACACGCTTCAAACGCAGAAATGGACGTGTTAGAGTCGTGGTAACCCCTCTCTCTCTCTCCGTCTGAAATTTTTGGCAATTCATCATCTAATATCATCGAAAACTTTTTCCAGTGTGAGGAGTTTTGTGTTGAGCAGTCGGGCATTAAATTCAAATCTTTTTCATCTGAAGATGGAGTCACTCAGAGCCTTGTGCCTAAGGTTAGTCGTCTAATGCTTTTTTCGTGATTAAAACTTATACTGAACTTTTCTCCCTCTCCCTAACACTTACTCATCATGGGCACATACAACACAATCCGATGGCACATCCGCACATACATCAGGATAAAGGGGGATTTGGGATCCAACCAATGTATTAATGCAACAATGCCACATCATTTGAACCCTTGGTATTACTTCATGTATTACAGTATTAGCACTTAAGCCAATGGAAAACACTGCAGAGAAAATACGGATGCAACCTGATCATGTGCAGACTAAAAATAACTAAACATATGGGACTATATTCTGTTCATTGAATATTCTTTTGGCAGGTGCAATTTAATCTACAGCTTTCAGACAAGGAACGAAGCGACAGGGCAAAAGTTGTACTTCCGTTTGAGCACCAAGGTAAGTTTGCATTTTGAATTTGGATTTAGTGTTTTAACTTGAGTTCCTTCAGAATCCTACTTTTTGTATGAGGGAATTTTCATTACCTTTTCTACTTTTATTCTAATATTGTATCAATGAATTATCCTCCAATGTGCCCATTGATCTTTTTGTTGGAGTTCCCTATAAACTCTGCACTTGCTGCAGGGAATGGGAAATCCATTCAAATTTATGATGGTCGCAAATCTCTCAGTGATGGTAAAATTGATGCAAAGCCTGCCACTGCCGAGAAAGTGCAAAATAACGAGGAATCTGGCAGGGGCGAGATTATATATTTTCGTGATTCAGATGATGAGATGCCAGATTCCGATGAGGACCCTGATGATGACTTGGACATATAAGTCACCCGTCTTCTTATGCATATTCTTACAAACCACTGACTACTCCGGATATCTTGGTTAAGCATTAGGCTGCTTGAAATCAGTTTCTTAGTCTGTTGCTTCAGACTCGGGAGCCAATATTTTTGTTTCAGTCCGGCCTTGTGGGAGAAAAAAAATATCGGCAATCTCATGTCGTGTCTCATGTCAATTGGTATTCTTGTAATCTGTATGTTTCAGCAGACCTGCAAGTAGTTTGTTCAAGTTATGTGTATCAAATAATTACTAAATCTTCATAGAAGTAATCAGATTCCCTTAAAAAAAACCATATTCTACGTTTGGATTGAGGAAATGAAATTGATGAAAAAATGGAATAAAGAAGGAAATAGAATGGAGAGTGGATGATTCATTCCAAAGAATAAAATTTACAAATTTGACAGGAATTTCCGTGGTTCATTTCATGGGGATGGAACAATTAAATACAATTTTTTAAATTCTAGTCATTCCATTTCCAATCCCATTACATTTGAACATAGAGATTGCTTGCAAAAAATTGTTGTTTTGGAAGGCACACACTATTCATTTGCTAGATATGTTCAATAGGAATAGGACTATTGTTACTCCTCCATGACTTTGTTCGAATGTGATGTTATTGCTTCAAGATCTGTTTTAGAATCTAAAGTTGACTATGAATCTTGCATTGTGACGTTTATGTTTTTCAATTCGTTGAACAGAAATGCTATGCTTCTAAACTAGTTTGACCACTGTTTTGTTTCATCATTTAGGGTAGAGGTGGCAAACGGGCGGACCCAGGCCGGGCAGGGCCGAGTGCGAGCGGGCCGGGTCAAAATGGTCCGGGTTTTGGCGGGCCGAAAATGTTAGACCCGTGGCCCGGGACGGACCGGCCCTTGGGTTTTTTTTTTCCTATTTTTTATTTTATTTTTTGTAAAATTTTGCTACACCAAAAATAGTAATAATAATAATTATTAAAAATAATAAAATAATTTATAATAAACAATAATTCTAATTACCTACATTAACTACATACCTCAATCAATTAAAATTTTAATAATATTACAAATTATTTTCAAAGTATATAAATAAATACTATATATATATATATTTATAAATCAATTAAGAAATTATAAATATTACAGCATAATGACTCCACAAATATTATTATTTACTACAACTATATCAATTAAGATTAAGAACGACCGGCCGAGTGATATATACTATTATTAATTGATGTGGCTACTAGTATATCTGAAACAACTCGGGTCAAATCCCGAATCCGGAACAAATTTTGGGTCAAATCCCAAGTCGGCCTCAAACTACTAGCTCAATAGTATCTTCTTGGGTCATCTAGCCCACCACAGGCTCCCAAAAGGTCATGACTTGAAGGTACTATTGGTAGTTACTTAATTCCTTATATGCAGACAAGTTTTCCCCCTATCTTTCGATGTGGGACTGGGGTGTTACAATATCACTTAAGAAACTCCACATATATATATATATATATATATATATATATATATATATATATATATATATATATATATATATATATATATATATATATATATAAATACTATATATATATATATATTTATAAATCACTACTATTTTGCTAGTATGTCCATATATTACAGCATTCATGACTCCACAAATATTATTATTTACTACAACTATAATAATTAAAAATATATTTTTATATTGAAGATTGCATTAAAAATAAATAATTGTTGTAGTTCAGTTGGTTTGAACTCTTATTTATTTACTTAAAGTCTTGTGTTCAAGTTTATATTTATGGTCGTCCCTTGCGCTCGGCCTGGGGGGTTGTTGGCGCAGCTAGAAACATTTCGTGGATGTCTATTGCCCACACGCTACAGCTATTAGTATATGGATTTCTTATTAAGCTTAAGGCTCAACAGACAAATTTGAACTGTTGGAGAAACTAAACTTATGGAAATTGACCTGATTTTCATCTTCAGAATCCCAAAATCAAGAGCGAAGTTTCCAAAGAAATCTTTTTGCACTGAAACATATGGCTTTTTTTTGATATCTCGGAACTGATGAAACTTAATTGGATGAGTAATGGGATACAGAAGAGTAGACAAAAAGAAATTAACTTAAACTCCCCCATGCAACACCATTATTAGGGCAGGGGCAAACCTCTCAGCATCACTAGAATTCACCCTTCGAGATATTAGATCATCATAAATATCTGCGCCATTAATGTTATATCAGGTAACATATAAAATTCTACTAACATCTACTTCAGTTACTGATTAAAGGAGGATATATAGCTTATACCATATACCGAAAACAGACAATTCATGACGCCTGCAATTTGACAGGCCATAAGTGAGAAACACTTCCGATTATCATATTAGACAAGAAGAGCGAAACCAAGAAGATAAGAAAGTAGTTAAGTACTAATTAAGTTTGTTTAAAAAGATAAAACATAATCTATACCAATGAAGAGAATGATGTATATACCCAAGTATATATATGAATTTCTTGAAGAACCCATATTATGGCAATGAAAATGATAAATCCTGGAAGTTCAGTTGTACGAACCAATAATGTGAGCAGGATATTAAATTTAGAAACAACCAAAACATTAATATAAACAGCAATTTGTCAGATATAGAAATTAAATTACTGACCAACGCAAAGTCCCCGATCGGAGTGTCCACTGTTTCAAATATAGAAGACAAAAATAAGATAGTGATATCTGAGTCCTTCATAACTTTGATTCTCACCCAATTTCAAGTACTATATAAATCGATCTAGTATTTTACGACATGCAGATGATGCACTGGTAAGTATACAAAATATACATATCTTTCTTACATTTTTAGCAACAAAAAGCAAAGCAAGCAGGAAAACAATTAACCAGCAGCAATTGTTGCAGTGAGAAGATTTGTGGATGCAAGAATGAAAAACATTCCCCAAAATGATGAACCAAGATCTGGATGCAGGAAGCAATTGCACACTCTCAGTGCCACTAAGAATCAGTCAACAATGCTAAATTAAAGAAACACATGGTCAAAAGAGGACAGCAGTACAAATAAATTTATGAGAAACTAATTAATATTGTGAGAGATTTCATCTATTCTGTAGCACACAGTAGCAGATTGAAATAAAGATGCAATAGAACGAGACATGGAATCATCAAGAAAATGTATTACATCCTGCAGGCAACACTACTAGAAATTCGACATATAGCGACGAGCTATAGCGACGGTCGGCACGGAACCGTCACTATAGAGTATATATAGCGACGGTCGGCACGGAACCGTCGGTATAGAGTTCTTTTAAAGAAAACCCCTCACATCTTCCCCCAAATCATTTCAATATTTCAGTCCAATTTTTCCCCCAAATTATCGTCTTCCTCTCAAGTCATCTCCCTCCTTTCTAACACTTTCTCAGATCTCGTTTATGAGATACCTACTAAATCGTTTATGATATGAAAGCCCCAGATCTCGTTTTTAGCTATTATTTACTGTGATTCGAGCTGCAATGGCTAAGCAAAATTGAAAGCCCCAGGTCGAGAAAGCAAAATTGATAAGCTTAGCTCTGGAATTTGGATTCGACAAGGAAATCTCTAAGAAGGGCTTAGATCGTCTTGTTCATCTCTACGGTAATCCCCAAATCTATTCCCTAAAATCCACATACAATTCTATATCTTCTTTTTTGCAGATGGTATAGGAATAACTTAATTTTACTTTTATTAAGTTCATCTTCTGAATAATTCCGCTGTTATGTCAACTTGCCCATTATTTCTTTTGATGTTTTACTTGTTGGGTAAAGATTTTACATTTTTCGTGTTTCGAATATTTATTCTTTCCATACTTGGTTTAAGAAAGAGGAGTACTTGAAGAAAATTTTTAGTTGCTTCCCATTAATGGTCACTTAATTTGGGATATTCCAATAGAAAGAAGTAATCCCTCTGTCCTAATATACAAGAGCAATTTTGACTTAAAACTGTCTGAGAAGGATTTATTGTAACTTGTAAGTTAAAGTTATTACTTAAAGGTTAAAAAGCAAATAACTATTGCACTGAGATATGACATGAAATTTATTAATACAAAAAATATGCATAAAAAAGGGAGGAGAATGGAACTTCAAGAATACAAGAGAAAAGAAAGGAAAAGGAAAGGAATGAATTAAAGAAAACAAGTAATGAAAAACTATAAGAAAATTTTCAACTGCTCATTACACTGAATTTTAACAGTTTACTTGGTATTAGATTTAGGTTTATTCACTGATAAGGTATTCTATTTTTATTTCTCATTTCCTATTTCTTGCCTTTCCATAACTATATTCTAGTTAGATGCTTCTGTAATAATGAGAATAAAAGTCCATAGAACTAGCAGAGGCACAGGTCTTGGTTTTCAGAAAATTAAGAATTATGCTCTCTTATTGGATGCGAATACCAATGGTGCTTCCTATATTTCACAAGTTCAAGGTAAATTTTGTTTCTCCCTTGCAAAGTAGAAATAATGGTGAAAGTCTGTTGTTGCAAATTACCTGGACCCTCACTACTGGTTAGTAAAAATTCAATCTTTATTTACTTTCTTAATTTTATATTCAATCTTTGTAATTAACCAAATGGGGTTTTTTTTTTAATTCTTAATCAGGGACCAAAGATTTTCTAATGAGGAGCATTACGAATGGTTCAAAGATTACTCTCACTTTCGTCATCTCATTCAACAACATATCAAACCCAATTCTTCTGTAAACACAAATTTCTTGTCTACTTTGATTTTTCATCAGTTTGAAACATATATCATGAATGGAATTTTGTTATTAGCTATAAGCGGGTAAAAGGTTAAATCTTTAAACAAGTAAATGTAGGTATTGGAGTTGGGTTGTGGAAATTCACAGTTATGTGAAGAGTTGTACCAAGATGGTGATACTAAGCTGACCTGAATTGATATATCGGCAGTGGCAATAGAGAAAATGCAGCAAAGGTTACTAAGCAAGGGATATGCAGGTATCTAATTCTGAATAAGCTTCGTGGAAAGTGAAGCATTAGCAACTCTCATTCTGAATAAGCTTCGTGCTGGAATCAAGGTCTCTTCAGATTCATCTTATTGATAGAAAATTATTGACTGTTCCCTTCAATAATCAGTTACTTTTCTTTCTAGATGCACCTTTTCTTATGTGATCGGAATATGAATCTGTAGGTTTGTGCCATTAAAGCTCCTGGATTTGGAGAGAACAGGAAGGCCAATTTGCAAGACCTTACAACCCTCATTGGAGGCACGGTAGGTTGAACTTTTATTATTCTATTGTATGAATACCTCTGTTTTATTTGGTGGCACTGCTACTATAATGCACATTTAATTGGTTCTTTTTTATCTCTGTTTTCCCCCTAATGAAATAGGTTATAACCGATGAGCTTGGACTGAACCTTGAAAAGGTGGGACTTGAAGTGTTTGGCTCATGCAAAAAGGTGAGGCTTGTTGCAGTTTTCTCGACTCGCACTCCCACTCCATCCTCGCTATTTTTGATTATAATCTCTCTTGTCCAAAAGCAAAAATACTTCCATTGTAGCAACTCTCTTAAGATTTACTTGTTGACTTTGAGCTCTTATTTTTTGATATGCAGGTTACAATATCAAAGGATGATACAGTTATCCTTGACGGAGCAGGTGACAAGAAAGCTATTGAAGAAAGATAACAGGTTTATACTCCTTCCCTAACTGTGTGAAATTTTATCTGGCTTCCAGTTCATTAATACGTCTCTTAAGTGGTTGCAATTGTCCGCTGACAGCTAAGATCAACAATTGAGTTAAGCACTTCAGATTATGACAAGGAGAAGCATCTGGAGAGGTTAGCAAAACTTTCTGGAGGTGTTGCTGTTTTGAAGGTCAGCCTCTTATTGAAGAGTTTAGTTGTGCCATTGATGAAACAAGGCCAAGCAGAAAGTGTACTAGATCTTACTCTATAACTATTGGGATAATGTAAATCTGTTCTTCTTATAGATTGGAGGAGCCAGCGAAGCTGAGGTTAGTGAGAAGAAGGATAGAGTAACTGACGCTTTAAATGCTACAAAGGCAGCTGTTGAAGAAGGAATTGTCCCAGGTAATCTCAATGTTCTATGAGAGAGTCTACTCCAATTCATTAAACTGCGAGGACCATACAATAAATTAATAGTTTTCCTGTGCAGGTGGTGGTGTAGCTCTTCTTTATACCTCGAAGGAACTTGAAAAACTGCAGACTGCCAATTTTGATCATCAGATTGGTAAATTTTATCAAGTTTTCCCTTTGTAAAGCGATCATTGTTTTTTACAAAATTTTGAATTATTTGCTATCTCAATTCCAAATTCTAAGAGTGTCGTTGATTTTTGAAAGTCAAATTAAAATATTTTTGAACTTAAAATTGAGACGATTAATCAAAAGATTGTACGTAGAACAATAAATTTTGTAACAAATAGTATTTATTTATTTTTAGATAGTTTACGATATTCATTGACTAAAACTGAAGAAATTCATGTTAATTTTGAGTTTAAAAATATATCAATTAAAATTTTAAAAATCTTATAGTATTTTACTATACAAGAAACGAAAAGAATCATAAAAGTAATACCAATAGGCAATTATGTGGAAAATAACAAATCGACTTTACACCGACCTTCCTGCTCAAGCCAATTAAGTTTGGATAGACTTTTTTTACCCATCCATGTAGTTTTTATTGATTCCATTTCTTTCTAAAGTCTGGCATACATACATACATACATACATACATACATGTTGCAATTAATTTTATGATAAATTGGTCAATTAATCAATACAACACGCAGAGAGAGATCACCTCTCGAATTTCTCTGCATGTCGACATTTTATTTTGACACGCAGAGAGAGATCATAATAATCTAGAAGATTGGTAATTATTGTTTAATGTTTAAAGTATGTATATATATATATTAGTAAGAATTTATGATTATAACCAGAAATGTTAATATATACTCCATCCGTCCGTTCCATATTAAACTTCAAAATTAGTATGATACATAATATCCATTATTCTTTAGTATTCGTCACTTGAAATTTATAATTGAAATAATATCCATGGTTCTTTAATTATTCGTCACAATTAATTAATTATTTTTTATTTTAATAATAATATTTACAAAATCTAAAAATCCATAATCTTCAAAATAAAATAATTTAATTAAACAATAGCGATCAAACGTCAAACTTGAATTATCAAACAACAAATTTTGTATTAATCTATCATTCCGAGTTCAAAGTTGATCCACAATAATATAATAAAATGAAATATTTGTTACAGAAAGCAAAAGTGTCGGAAAGGAACTCCATAACTAAAGTCATTTGATATCTTAAAGCATGTCTCACACAACAATCCAAGTGAACTCCAAATCATCACACATTTCAATATTTTAAAATTAATTCATGCTGAAAAATAAAATGTGAAGAAAAAATGAAAACTATAGTTAAAAACTTGAGACGAAAACTGTTATAATGATCAAGGGCTATGATTTTTCCACTAATCTATAGTAGCAACTAAGCTAGAATTAGTCTTTGTTCCTAGCTACTAAAACATTAAATAACCAATGATATATAGGAGATTATAAGAGCATTTACAACAGTTTTTTTATCTTTATCCCTGCTCTGCAGTGCTATTGGGTCATTCTGCAAAATAGGAATTCAATTTTTTCACTATGTACCCAACAGGTTCCTTATATTGATTCCTTAAATAATGAAATTTGAAATTTAAAAGTTCCAACAGTTAAACCATCAAATTAATAATAATCTTATAATTTATAAAAGAGAGAGTATAATTTATCAATTATATTTCACTGTAAAATAATTTTTATTTCATTTTAAATTTTAAGTAATTTATGGAGTGAGTATTGAATGGATTGTAGTTGCAAATGTACATAAGATCAATATTAACTTTTAAAAAGTTAATTTGTGATATTTTTAAATTTAAATTTAATATGATTTATTTAAAATTTGAAAATAATAAATTTTATAATTAATAGTACTTTTATAATATATATAATTATATTGACATAAATTAAATAAATTTATATCAATTTTAAATTTCAATACATTAGAAATTAATTTTTTAAAAATAAGTCAATATTAAGTTTATAATTTGAAAATGAAGTAGTAAAAAAATTTCAAGATGTGTATGATTGACGAGTTATCTACTTAAATGAGGGTGTGAAATGTCATTTTATATATAGAGAGAATGATCTTTTGGCTCCCTCACACCGAGGACTAAAATCCTATATGGGGATTAAAATAAAGAGTTAAATAAGGATTAAAAAACTGTTGGATAATGATTTGTTTATGTATTTTTCAAAATTAGGGATAGAGAATTAATTAGAAAAACTATTGTTAATGCTCTAAGTGTCCATTACCTTGCAATAATCTCACATTGTGATATGAATATCAATATACACAAATTTTGCTGGTCCAATAAATCACATTTCTGTCAGTCTTCTAAAAGTCGGCCTAGTCGGCCGACTAGTCGGCGACTAAGTCGGGGTCGGAGACTCAACGATTCGACTAGGACCTAGTCCTTTGATTTAGTCGCTGGCCGACTTAGTCGGGCTCCAGTCGGCGACTAGTCGGAAAAGTCGCCTAGTCAGGTATGTCGCCCAGTTGGAGTAAATCAAAAAATCGGATCAAGTCGGGGAAAATCGGAACAAGTCGGGAAAAATCGAAAAAAATGGGAGTGGATGAGGTCCTTCTACCTAGAAGAAGTGGTATAAATGTGCGAGAACTAGATGAAGACGAGTTTATGTCGGAAGATGATGACAACGAAGAGGAAGATGAGGATTATGAGTTTGAGTCCGATGGAGAGCAAGTCTTGGAGTGATATGGAGAAGAAGAGGAGTGATTGATTATTGATTTTGTGTTACTTAGTTTCATTTGGTTAATTGGTTTTGAACTTAAAAGTGTCAAACTATTTGGTTTTTCTTAGTTTTCATGTTTTTATTTGATGATTTATGTTACTTATGTTATTCTACTTGCTCATAACTTATGAAGGGGGAAGGATAATATATATTTTAAAAAAATAATTGAAAATCCAACTAGCCGATTAATCCCCGACTAATCCCCTAGTCTCTAGTCGGTAGCCAACCGACCTGGGATCAACTAACGACTTTTAGATCACTGATTTCTGTCGAGCATATTATTGAACAACTCACGAGCAACATCAACTTTACCATTATTTCTAAATCTAGATATCAACGAATTCCATAAAACAATATCCTTTTTGTGCATCTCATCAAATACTTGTGACGCCCCCAAAATAGGTATACATCACCCATTCTGAGTTCTCAAATACATGGTACAGAAATAACTACAACTTTATTATTACAACATATAAACTGTGAGTTTAAATACAGATATTGCCATCTAGACAATATCCACACGCAAATAAATCCTCATCACAATTATTGATACATTATTTTACAAAAATGGTGAGGACTACTAAACAACTCTCTAGAACCATCATTCCATACCCCGACTCGTACTCGCTACATTCTCGCCTCCTGAGAAGAAAAATGGAACAAAAAGGAAAAGAGTGAGCTCAACAAGCCCAGTAAAGAATATTATGACTAAGATAATATACAACAAATTATCGTTAGTCTTCAACAGGGAAAAATCTGAGAGAATACATTAAACAAGTTTTAAATCAATATTCGCAGCGAAAAATAATAATTCATAGAAGAGTTACGTAGAGAATGAAATATACTATTATCTATAAATTTAACAGTCCATCAACAGTTTTTTTATCCCTGTAACATCAATCAATATTCATCTTTACACTTCAGGCCAAAGATATTCATCAGTCGGTCATGTTCATCTCAACACCTGTTCATTTTTGCACTACGGGCCAAAGATATTCATCATAAAATCATTAATCTTTGCACTACAGGCCAAAGATATTCAGTTATATCATCATTTAGGACTGAAGATGATGAAAAATATTTTAAAGAAAACGAATCCAGTGAAACAAAAGAATAAATATTAAGGATTCGTATTTCAACTATTTCATGTCCAAAAATACCTCATAAATAATTATAGTGAAGTAAAATTCAAGAATGATCAAAACATGGATACAATCAAAGCTAGTATCCATAATAGATATTTTGGACGAAAAGAAAAAATTTCATTTTTTGATGAATAGTGTCGTATTCGTGAATAGTGCCGTATACGTGAATAGTAACCCCGACACAAAAAGTTTCAAATTTGATTAAAAGTTCAAACCAATACTTTGGCATAATGATATTGAAAGAAATAATATCATTTAAAAAAAATATCTCTTACCTCGAAAGAATAGTACTTTTAGTTGAAACACCGGATATAGGCTATGACTCGAACTTGCATCGTATAACAACACTCAAAGTATTAAAATACTCACAAGAATACGCTCAATATATCGAGAGAGAAAGAGAGAGAAAACATCAGTTTCTGGTGTGATTTTCAATTCTAACCTAAGCACCCTATTTATAGGAAATTTCTTAGAACACCAAAGCAGAAAATTTAATAAAATAATAATATATTTATACAAATTTCCTTAGCACACCAAGAATCTGAATTCAGCAAGTTATCACATGTTTAATGAGGCCACAAAATGTAAAAAAACGTTTTTCTTTAAAAAAATAATTAAAACTTCCAAAAATCGATTATTTAGAAACTTCAGAACTTCAATAATTCACAATAAATAGCCCTTTTATCAGAAAAATTCGAACCACATGTCCTTTCTATAGGAAATTTCATTCTCTACAACTTTACAGAAGAAAGTTTTTCCAAATTCCAAACAGAAATTGACCGAAATTCACAAACGGGCGATTTTACAGGCTATAATCAAATTTCGGTCAAGAATTGGGGTCCACCGATACACAAAACACGTGTTAATCATTTAATGCCACAAAAATACTCTTCCTCCTCATATACTCATATATCGCACATTTATTGTAAAAATATCACCATTATTATATTATTAAAATAATATATTTAAATGAATTATTTTATCAAAAAAAGATAAAATATTAATTTTCAATAATTGTCACATTAAAATTTTCTCCATCTATATCCACATAAAATTAATATTTTCCTCATCATATAAATCAATAATTAATTATTCACAAATAATATTATAGAATCACAATACTGACAACCAGACAGTTCCCAGGAAAGGGGGTTTTCCAATAAGAATTTCTCCTAACTGGCGCGCAATTAGATGACCAAACTTCTCCTTAGACAGAACTTTCTAGACATTGCCAATAATGTTATCTAATAATATTATAAAAATAATATGAATTATTGATCTGATAATGAAAAATACTGTGTAGTGACAATTATTGAAACAACAATAAAAGAAAATATCCACGTAGCAATTATTGAATCAATAAAATAAAATATTTCACAGTAACTACTATTACAATTATTGAGTAGTGCCTTCGTACGTAAGAATCAATAATTGGTGTAATACCATGTGCTACTGTGCAACAACGCGTATTACTGTGTTTTAACCACCGGGTATTCCAACAGTATTAACGGTAACAACTACGCCGTTATTTATAAACAACTTATACTTTTCGCTTTCTTACTCCAATCGCTTTTCGTTATGGGGCCCACATAAGGCTGCGCCGTCGTACGAAAATTCCACGACCAAACGAATATTTCCCGACAACAATGAATATTTTATAACCACTTGCTAATTTAAAAATATTTGCGCATTTCATCCATAACTAACCACATTAATCAAATCAACCATTACTATTTCAAAATAATAAATAAAAGAAATTTCATTTTTATTTATAAAAAAATTCGGGGTCTTACAACCTCCCCTCCTTATGAAATTTCGTCCTTGAAATTGACGTATACGTACCTGGTGTTTCGAAAAGGTGAAGATACCCCGCTTTCATTTCTGTTTCCAACTCCCAGGTCATTTCATCAATAGCATGGTTCCTCCACAAAACCTTAAATTGTGGTATGACTTTTACGCGTAGGACATACTCCTTCATATCTAAGATCTTGACAGGTACCTCCTCGTACGTTAAGTCTTCAGCTATCTCGTCTGGTTCTAACTCAATAATGTGGTTCGCGTCGTCCACATATTTACGTAACATCGGTACGTGAAAAATGTTATAAACACGCGACATACTTGGCGGTAAGATGAATCTATAGGCCACAGTTCCTATTCGATCAAGAATTTCAAATGGATTAATAAATCGAAGGTTTGAGCTTTCCTCACATCACCTATTCTCGCTTTTGAAATAACAACTTCTTGCACCTCCTTCTTCAAATTCATCAGCTCCGGTGTGTAGCTTGAACGACTTTAACTTTATCGATTAAAGTCGATTATACTCGTATATCATCACATGGGTTCCTAGAGTCTTCATCTCCATCTCTATTATTTGTAATTTATACGAAATGAGTCTTTGACAATATCGTACTCGTACTCGTATACGATCTTCTACTCAACACGTCAGCTATCACGTTCACTTTTCCAGGATGGTATGGTCAGAACATGTGCCGAAATGAATCTCCTCTTGAGTTCTTCGAAGTTCTTCCCACATTCCTTGCTCCATTCGAATTTTGTATCTCTACGAGTCAGCTGAGTTAATGGAGTAGCGATTTGAAAAAATCTTTCCACGAATCTCCGATAATAACCAACTAAGCCTAGAAAGCTACGTATTTCGATTATTGACTAAGGTTGCTCTCAACTGTGACTCATATCCCGATCTTGGATAGCACGTCACAAAGGCACCTATCAGTTTACTACCGCACGAATATGGCGATAAATATCAGTTTACTGCCGCACGAATATCAGTTTACTACCGCACGAATTAGCAGATACCCAATTAACATCACAATATCCTTCAAAAACATTAGGATTATCAGAAAAATGTACACTTACATTAACTGTTCCTTTTAAATACCTCATTAGACGTGACAATGCATTCCGATGAACTTATGAAGGATTATGCGTATATTTGTTAAGTCTACTAATGACATATTCAATATCAGGTCGAGTATAATTCATTAAGTACATTACACTATCAATAATTCTGGCATCTTCAATTTGTGCAATACCAAACCCCTTTATTTTTCTTTAAATGCACACACTAGAGTCACAAGGTGTTTCTAATGGCTCTTTATTAAAGAAAATAAATTTCTTGAGAATTTCACATAATAAAAACAAACCATGTGTATTTTTATTAATTCTCATGCCAAGAATCAAGTTCGTTTTTCATGTCAAATTTAGAGAATAAATAATGTTTTAATAATTTTCACAACTTCCTTATCATTACCAAATATCAGCAAATTATCCACATATAATCACATCACAATTTTCATGCTTGTGTATCTCATGCATATATCACATTTCTCATACTTCACATCTTATGTATAATTCGCATTTTATACATGCTTCATCTTTTTCATATTGTACATTTATACATGCTTTATAATGCTCATACTTCGCATTTCTCAAATTATATAGTTCACATAGAACGATTATTATCACATTGTTGCACGAAGTGCACATTAAAACAATTCACAAGAATTTCACATAACGATGAACATTAGCACATAACAAGTACAAAAAAACTTGCTTTAAAATTATCAATAGAACGGTCAGCTTTTAACTTCTTTTTAAACACCCAATAGATTTACATCTTTTAAGCAAAATAACTAGCTCTCATGTATGATTACTCATAATGGATTCTAGTTCACTATTAATGACATCTTTTCAAAAGATTGCATCAAATGATTTCATTTCTTTTTCATAAGTTTTAGGGTCATATCCAGTTATCAAAAGTCTATATACAACACTGTTTGAAACATATTCAGTAAAAATACAAACCATTGTTTATGTCCAATTTTATTCCCTTTTAAATTCTCGTATAGCTACTTTAGCTAGACACCCCCACATTTTAAGATACCCCAAGTTAGATGCATGTTCCTTCCATAATTGACATGGTAAAGAGTTTATCCTTTTATGTGGAGCTCTATTAAAAATTGATTATTCAGAAAGGCAATGAGATAGATTTGACTATATCTAGAATTATCATCATTGTTCACCATCTTTGCCACATGAATCAAATTAACATAAAATAATAGAACATAAAAACAGAAGAAATGTGACTCCCCCAAAATTAGGTATACATCACCTATCTTGAGTCGCCAAATACATGGTACAGAATACAAATACAAACTAATTATACAACAATCGTGTAAAATGCGACAAAACATATGCTGTGAGTTTTAATACAAATATTATCATCTAGACAATATCTAAACTCAATGGAGTCCTCATTATATTTATTATTACACTATTTCACAGAATAGTGAAGACTACTAATGCACCATCTAGGACCATCACTCTGTTCCCCAACTAGCCCCAACTACGTTCTCATTTTCTGAAGAGAACAATGAAAGAAAGGGTGAGCTCAACTAGCCCAGTAAGAAATATTATGATTAAGATAATGCAGAATAAATTATTGTTAGCCTTCAACAGTGTTAAACTGATAAAATACAACAAACATCAAGTTTAACTGCAGCGGAACAAGCAATCCATTAGAAGAGTCAAGTAGAGAATAAAGTCTACTATCTTCTATGATTTAAAAGGTTTTTCATCACTTTTATCGCTGAGACTCAGCTCAATAAATAATCCACATCATCAAATCATCCCTGCACTACAGGCCAATGATATTCTTTAGTATCACGACCACGAATTATCTATGCACTACGGGCCAAAGATAATCGTGTTGTGATTTGAGCTTCCATGATCTAGGTTTGGGCTTTTACTGGATTCATAGATACTTGAAACTCTGGCGATCCAACCGCTTTGAATTCCTTGAAAGTTGTGACTTGAGCTTGCGGTTGATTCGCAAGGGCACCCGTCAACAGAGCTACCAACTGCTGAACCGGATTAGCGTTGGTTTCGTTGTTATTATTAGTAGACCCCTCAGGAGGTGCTTGCTGACGTGGTTGTCTTCTTCTAGGAGGCATTTTCTGTTAAAATATACGCTTATTAGCTCATTACTCAACTTCTTGGGTATTTAAAGTTTAATTTAAACATTCCAAGATTAAAGCTTTAACACATAACATTTCAAATAAACTCTAATATTTTATTCTTTCATAAAGTTTTAGAACATATTTAAAATAGCATAACTGCTATAAACATCTACCTTCTTGAACTAGACCAGTTTCAGGATTACATACTCATATTATCCCTTTATTTATCTCAAAATAAGGGATTCAAGGTTTATTTATTCACATAATTAACCACACATTATTGTCTATCGTATTCTATCTAGGCATACTATGACATCGTAAGGCTTCCCGACGTTCCTCCTCCATGATACGATATGCCGTTCTATGATCCATCACGAACCACGGTGTATTCTCAAACTGAGGTGGATAATAGTAGACTCGATCCTGAGCTCTATCAATCGCCGAATTAAAAGTATAATCCATCTCCTTCATCTTGGCTTTCTTTACTTGAACCTTAGCCTAAGCACAGGTCTGCACGTTGAGTCGCCTTCATCCACGCATCCTCTGCTCTTGCACGCTTAGCTGACTCCTCCTTGAAATCATCTTTCAATTTCTCCATGTCCGTCTTCATCTTCTCGTGTACTGCCAACAGGTCTTCATGCTGACCCTTTGTATGAACTAAGTCCCACTCCGTGTTCCCAAGTTTCGAGTCGAGTTCCTGAATCTCTGCATCCTTCTGCTCCATCGAAGCGTGATTCATCTCAACCATTTTCTTCAGCTCCTGGACCTCATCTTGTAATTCTACATTTCGGTCATACAGAGCGTCATACATCTCAGCTGATATGGAGTTTGGTGGAAACTCCTCAGGATCCTCTTCCTCATCATCCTCCTCTACCTCCTCAGAACTATCCTCCATGGGATCGGCCACATGCTCATCCTCCTGGATCAACTGCTCCCGCACTACATGAATATCCTGGGGCTCATCATCTATAGGTCTCTGAGGTATCACCTCTCTAGCTGGACTGGATTTTCCTTCGGTAGACATCCTGACAACAAAATGTTTTAGGTTTTATTTAATATTTTCGATACTCGCGAGCACATAAGTTATTAACACATAGCACATAATGTCTTTTATTGTTTAGCTTCAATGGATACCTTAATCCATTCCTTAAAACTCGATAAGAGTTGAACACCTATATGTTTTCTATTTCCTTAAAGGTTACTTCCTAAGGTTTCCCCTCCCAAGGTTCATAACCTAAGGCTTTGATAACAACATGTGACACCCCCAAATCCAGATACTTCATTCCCACAGAATTTGGTGCTCACTTATCAAAAACTATTACATCTAACTACCCATAGTAAAGGATAAAGACATAATTAAAATAATTTAAACAATAATCTCTCCCATTAAAGGGTTACATCATCATCTCAAATTAAATCCCAAGTAATCTAACCTTAAAATTATTACATAAGTTTGCAGAATACATCACATATTTAAAACAAGTCTTGAAACATAAAACATTTAAATAAAATTATCATAAGTCTTCATCTTTTAGACATCTTTCCCTTGCCTTTGCTAGTTGACGGTTCATCAACTTTCTCCACTTTAGCTGCAGTGTTAATTACAAGAGTGAGCAAATGAATGCTCACTGATATAGAATGTAGCAATGATAATAACATGAGAGTGAACAACGAAAGCTGAACAATAAGGAACTTGTTCTACAAATCAAACTAGAAAACAAGTTCGAACTTTAATTATCTGAGGGTCTTAAGACCACGAACTATGTCCCCGGTACTTAGGTATTATTACCCAACCTTAACAGTCATTTAGACTATACGGACCCTTCTTATCGTACTTAGGGGGATCAACCCTTTGTACCATGTATTGTGCACAAACATCTAAACGTTACTATAGTTTTTGTACTTGAGGTTTGTCAAGAATTTTCTCGACGCTAAAATCTCCATTATTACCTTCAATTAGTGGTACTACAACGAGGAAATTGATGGATTTAATTGAAGTTTGTTCCTGCTGCTCTTACCAGAAATTCATCCACTTTGTTTTGGATGAAACCAAACGCCATACCCATTTAATTCCTTCTATATGGTGATTTGCGTGATTTGTGTGTTTGAGCTTTTATCCAACTTTGATTGATGTTGGGAGGAATTTATTACGATTAAGATTCAATTGGGATTTGGAATTGGAATTTGAATTTCGTTTGTGGATTTTTTTTAGATTGAGGTAAAAATATTACTTTCCAAGAGAAAATTGTTTTTACTCTAATTGAAGGGTTAAGCGAGTTGAATATTGCTGTCTGGAATAGCAATTCCATCACTTATGATTATTTGAACGGCACAGGAGAGTATGTGCTTTTATACACATTGGAATTTATGCTATCAGATTGTTTGATTCAACAACCTTTTTCTGTTGTTGTAAAATTATAAATTACCTGACTTCTTTTGTGGCTATTTCTTAGGATTCAATTGCAGAAGGTTCTATCTCAAGGATATGATGATAAAGCGTGGACAATACAAACTAAAACTGGCAGGTATATTGCCTCAACTCCATTATCAGTTTTTGGTGTTTTTTTACATATAAAAGATATATGCATGTTTGTATATACGTATCTTTGTGAATATTATTTGTTTCCAAAGGTATTGTCATATAATCCAGTTCAATATTGTGGCATTAAGTGCTCTTTTATTTATACTAGAAAGGACTTTTTGTCGGAGAAAATGGTATAATTCTTACTAATAAAAAACTGCTTTTTAGTAATCGAGTCATCCATACTTTGCGGGTTGGCCTAGGATTATTCACTAAGACGTGAGAATGAATTACCATTTGTTTTTTAATAGGTTAAATTTTGTCCCAAACATGGGGATAAACACTACTAATAAAGACTGAAGTACCATCTTTATGATATTTTTTCTCATTGTTATATTTTATGACAACAAGACTAGAGAATTTTTGATACAATACAAGTGTGACCGGAGAGGGTTCATAATGGGAGTATCGTCCGTTAAGCTTGAGATTTACTGAAGTTGTTACAGATCCCTTTCATAATTTTGACAGAGTACAAATTACAGATTACAACTTACTAAAGATTATTTTGTTTGTTGATGAACTGCTATTGTTGATGTATGTACAAAAAATATGCATTGTAGATACCAAGATGATAACTTACTTGCTTAGATATAATGAGATTTATTGTAGATTTTTTTTAAAAGAGGCTACTATTTTCATACATCCTAGAAAGAGAAATTGAACTCTCATTTGTGGAGAAAGGGAGTTTTGGATGATGGAGGAATAGTTAAATGCTTTAACATTAGGGGCATATCAATTCACACAATAAGGTGGGCAATTACCCACCATGAATTGGGTGGAAATTTTTTGTAGTGCTAAAATTCTTATTTACAGAAGAAATAATGTAAAACTGTAAATATATAGAAATTTTGCCCATCATGATTTTGAAACTTTTTTTGCTCTTGCATCAAATATTGGATGCGTCATTTATAAATCAGGGTTTCAATAATTATCTACTTTAGCATGTGATGAGGGGATTATTTTTTGTGTTATATGGGGTTATGGATTGTATTGTTTTGTGGTTATCTATTTATTTATTTTTGGCTAAATGGTGGCTATCTGTTTAATTAACACATGCTCTTAAGCAATTCTTTAAATTTCTCATGTTATATATTATATTCAGGCAAGTACTTTTTAATATTGATGTTACACTCGTATATAGTTTAGCTTAAAGATTTTGCTTTGATTTTACATTCATAATTTCGTTCCAGCTTTGGCTTTTGAATGGGGACTCTCATTATGTGACTGAGATGCATAATTTGTTTTGGATATGAAATTTTGGTATTTTTTTATTTAAATTTTTTGGGAATGATATGAATATATGCACACTTTGTGATTAATTGCGTGCTAAAAATTTCAAATTTTGTGCTTTATTTGATATTTTAAGGAATTATTACTACCTTTCTTATTTGGGAAAAGTGATTGCAATTTGATTTCTATGATATCAATGATCGAATATTATTTTGCTTTGAAAAGGCTCGATAAAGGTAGCATTTTTACTTTTAACTTTGGTTTAGTTCAGAAAGTCTGAATTTTTATAGAGTATGCTTTCAAGGTTCCGTTCAGGCCAACAAATGTACTTCCAGTTCCGCCGAGACAAATTTTTTAGTCCGTCCTTAATAACTTTCCTAGTGCCGTTGATTTGCTACTGGCATTTGTAGGATCTGTGACTTCTAAAAATGCCTCGATTGATTGGAGGGGTGTTTGCTTTTATCAAAGCTCACCTTGACTTTACCATCGGCGATAATTGTGGTTTGGGTAAGCTATTCTGAAATAATAACTACTATCTCTGTTCCTAAAAAAATTGTCGTTTAAGGTTTTGGCACATAGATTAAAAAAGTATCATTTACCAAGTAAAATTTATTTGAAATTTCATTACTACCCCTTTATGGGAAGCTTGAAAACTATTAATACAAGGGAGAGAAATTCTTGGAACAATGAGAGAAGGTAGGGGTAATATAGGAAAGTAAATAATTTATTCTCCTTGAAAGTTGTAAACAACAAACTTTTTGGAACAAATTTTTTCTTCTAAAACGACAATCTTTTAGGAACAGAGGGAGTACAAGGGAGAGAATTTCTTGGGACAATGAGAGAAGGTAGGGCTAATATAGGAAAGTAAATAATTTATTCTCCTTGAAAGTGGTAAATGACAAACTTTTTGGAACAAATTTTTTCTTCTAAAACAACAATCTTTTAAGAACGGAGGGAGTATTATGTTTTGATTGTATATATGAGCATGTCAGGTTGTTGAACGCATTAATGTTGCTTAATATTTGAGTTATTCATAGACTATTGTTTCTTTGAATTTCTTGAAAATACCATACATGACTAGGATTCTCAATCTACTTGCTAGAATGTTTTCATTTTAGCCAAGTAGGTTGCATAGTTTTAATGAAAAAAATAGGAATATTAATAAATTGAACATGTTCTCCAACTTATTTATGCCATTGGGATATTACACTTCACCACGGATCCAGTCCGGTCTCCCGGACTGGATTTAAAATACGGACTCCAAAATTTTTTTTTTTTTTGAAACAACTAAAAAAAAAAAAAAAAAATTATGGAACTGAAATTTTTCCATAATAAAGTGTTTTGGGCGTGTTTTTAACACCTACCCCAACCAATGTATGTACAGTCTGCCCAGACTGTACAGACATATTTCGTTATAGGCATCCAAATCACGCCCAAAACACTGTATTATGAAAAAATTTCAGTTCCATAAATTTTTTTTTTTTTTTTAGTTGTTTCAAAAAAAAAAAAAGCAAAAAAAAAAAAAAAAAGGTCCGAATTTTATAAAATCCGGGAGTCCGGACCTGATCCGGACTCTATTACACTTTAGAAGCATTGCCTTTAACTTGAAAATGAATGATAACATTGGAGACGCGTGTTTACACACATGCATACAAAATTTGCAAATAATTTGTACACAAACAACAAACTGATTTATTGGTGTTTGGTTTTGAGAGGTGTTCCACAATCAAAGCTGTATAGTTTTTTTATTTTTATATGTACATAACACCTGCCCCCACCCCTTTTGATGATATTACCTATTCGAATAACGACGATAGTGTAGATTTTAAAGAACAAAAAGAATTTTCTTTTCTTCGAACTAGCTCGTGCATTGCACGGGCTATCAACTAGTAACACCTAATTATGTATAACTTTAAAAAATAAATTAAAAATGTAATTAATATATATAATTAGTTGAGCTAAATTGTACTTCGATTATCATTAAATTGTACCTATATAATACATAGTTAAGTACAACTTAAAAAGAATTGCACTTAAAATATAATTAGTTAAGTTAAATTGTACTTAAATATACATAACATGTGCTCAATAATTTGTCAAAGACAACATCTTTTTTTTTTTTTTTGCTAATTAAAAAAAAAAGATGTTGTCTTAGCCAAATGGTTGAGACAACATCAATATCAACTTGTCTATTTTATCAGTTGGACAATCTTATGTACATTACATACAAGGGCGGATGTACATGGAGGACAACATATGCAACTGCCTATGCTAAGTTTTTTTTTTTGGTATAGAGGCAGAAATATAAGCTAATACACTCAAGGGGACAATTAATGAAAGAGTTAAACTTATAGAAAAAATCGATCAGAAATTTTTAACTGTACTAATTGATGGCAACAAATGCTTTTGGAAAGCATTTATAATGGAACTTTCTGCAACTTTCATTGAAGTGATAATTATCTTTAAATCTTTCATTTATCAATTATCTTTTTCATCAATGACAGATAATGCTTTTAGCTATTATCTGATTAATTGAAGTGGTTGTTGGAATTGTAAATTTTTACATTTTATTTTTTTCACTCGGAGTTTGCTCCAATTGAATCATGAAAGTTGTAATTTGGTCTTTGTTGTTTAAGTTTGAGTTCACTGTAATTTGAACTTTTACTTTGGAGTGTAATTTCTTACTTTGTTTTAGTTGTAGAAACAAGATGTATGATGATTTAGGTAATTATGTGGCACAAATTTTTTTCAAAGTTTTGTTATTAATTAATTACATAAAATGTGATGATAATTTTGTCAAAGTTAGTTATTGTTTTGGAAAGATGAACTGAGCACAATTGAGCTAAAGTTAAGGATTTAATGTATGTTGTATTCTAGTCAAGATTATTGGGAATTCAGCAGACTTAAAGAGTGGAAGCTATATTTAAAATTTATCTGTTTGTGATGACCTTAGAAGCAAATGATAAGAATGCATCTAACTAATAGAGCCTGCATAATTTTTGGTGTCCAAATTATGGAGTTTAGGAGGATAGCATTGTAATTTGTAAACATTATTATGATTAGTTCAAGTCTTTTTTATTTAACTTCAACAAAAAAATTAATTAAATCCGTACTTGCTGGAAAAAATTCTTGGATTCGCCCCAGATTACGTAGTGTATTTTGTGAACTTAATTGATTCATCTTGTTATTCTTATTATTTAGAATTTTTTTCATACTTTTTTTAAGCTCCTAACAGTGCGTATAAACCGAAACTGATACAGAGACAAAAAAGGATCTACCAAAATACAGGCCGCTATCGCGACTTTGAACCATGCACTCTGTTCCAACCTTTGCATATACATTACATGCTTGTACAATATAGTCCTGTAATGTATTTGGGTTTATATCATCACCAATATAAATTGAAAGCAACCAGTTCTGACCAAAATTCTATCCAGATTAAACTTTTCTGTTCAAAGTAAAAGACTAGAAGTTTATTGTGGGAGTACTCCTAAGATGCGCCAACTAAACTATCTCGCAAATATTCCCATTTTATTATATCATTTTGCTCTACTACTTTGAAACAGAGGGAGTAATCTCTCATTATTGCATTTTCCTGTAAGAATTCTCCATCAAAACAATGACTGGAGTACACTACAATCCCCTCCCTGTTCAAGACAACCTGGATTATGCAAATTGCCTTGTCTCTTCCGTATATATAAAACATAATGCAAAATTTTGTCCGGAAGATGCTGAAATTTCATAAATTCCCCGTGACAAACATGACCCCAGGAAGCGTCAATAATGCCTACTAATGTGTCTGAATGAACATTCCAACTTGCCTAGCTACTAGCTAATAGTACAAACAACAACATTGTTAAGTAGGGAAAGAAGTAGCACTAACTAATCATTGGTAAATAATACAACAATGCTATGCATAACAAACCAAGATAGAGTGGCGAGTTAAGATGAGGTGATGAGGACTGAGTGTTGATTTCGGAGGAATCGACAGCTAGGGGCATCCCGTCACCGTTGAGACTGCAAGATCGAGGATTCAAACCGTCCGTGCTCGTCATAATGGCCCGGAGGACTGCAGAAACCGTGTGGATGTAAGCTGATCGGTTCTTGGAGAGGAGCCATGTGAGTCCCATGAGCTCACAATCTCTACTCTGCATTTTACTGCTTCTTTCCTCTGATTTACTTGTATTTTTGGCTTTGTCCTCGTTGAGCTGCATGATTATATTGTACAGTTAGTAAGACACTTCATATTACCAAGGGTAAATAAAACTACATGCACCCGAAAAATAGCAAGTTCAACCTATAAATTGTATAGGAAAAAGTTGCATTCGTGCTATTTTTCTGCGATTTCTTACACTGCCCTATCTAAGCTATCTTTATCGATATTACGAATCTTCAACATTTTAATAAAAATAAGAGTGAAGCTAGTGATTGGTGCCTAGATCATGGTTCAAAACTGCATTAGACCCAATGACCACCTTTGGGCTAAACTGCTTAGCCAGTGTGGAAAATTTGAGGTATGATTTACCTAATGCACACTTGTTGGATAGTGGTCATCGGTTCCAACAAGAGAAGAAAAAAAATTGTATCAATTTGTACTATTGGTATATTCCATATTGAGTTTCCATTACCTGAAAAAAACCATATAAATATAAAAATATAAATTTCTTAAATAAATAAAAAAATAGAGAGAGAAGGATAACTGTTACCAGATAGAGAGTCTTCAAGCACTTTGAACACCCACCAAGCCCGGCAAATCTATTACTATCAGTACTCAAGCAATTCCTCTCCAGCTTCTTCACACTACGATCACCAACCAGTTTACCATTTTTTGGTGAAACCGAAAACGCCGCCGGGCAACTCAACGGGTGCAGCCTAATCCCACAATAACAATACACCACGTCGCAGGTCTCGTTTGGTTTCACCAATTCTATCCCTTTATTTCTCAATCCCTTTTGTAAACTATCCACACAAGTCTCCGAATCATCTGGAAGCAGAGGGAGATCATTATACGACGCCGTTTGTGGAACCCTGCCCAGCGCGATGCCCGAGTAGGCCGAGTAGAGCCACGCCGCAAGGACCGGGCAGCACCGGCTCCGGTGGAGCTGCCCGGACTTGGGTTTTCCGCAGGCGGATTTGACGCCGCGGAAGAGCTCGTCGGGGAGGTCTAAGGGGCAGCCGGAGGCGAAGTCGGATTGCTCGGGGAATGCCGGAATGGTGGCCGGCGGGGAGGAGGTGGGTAGAAGTGATTGGATTGGGATCGGGTCTGAGTCGGGTAAAGAGGAGAGGGCGGGTAGGAGAATAAGGAAGTGGAGAGCTGAGAGGGAGAAAAGGTAACGGGACATTGCCATGGGAGTGAGAGGAAGAAGGTTGTGTATGGGTATGATTATGGAGTTTGGTTTTGCTTTTATTGTAAAGTGAAGGGGAGGCCCAATAAAAAGGTAAAAGTTTAGTATAGGGGTTAAAAAAGTTTTTGGCTGTTACTTGTTAATTATGCAAGTTAAATTAAGGTAAGTGATATCTTTGTAAGATTTGTTCGGATATTAGTGTTTATAATGTTTGTAGTAGGAGCATTTGTGACCATGATATATATTTTAAGAATTCAGTTAGGATGAAATTAATTTCATAATAAGATGGTCGATTGATTAATACAATACTGACACATAAAAAGAGATCACCTTTTAATACTGTGTTGATCAATTATACTGACACGCAAAAGAGATCACCTCTCGATCTTTAAGTTGGTGTTAATATTAGAAGCTTTTTGTAAGGAAAATAAACTCAATTGCCAAACGAAAGTGCAGTATATCATGATGACAAAGAATAGTCAGACCATATGAGGTAAAGTGGTGAATTACATTTTGTGCGGGACTGGTTAATACGGAGTTAATTTTAGTCAATTGAGTATTGACACGCAGACTGAAATGTGATCTCTCTGTGTCTTAGCATTGTATTGGTCAATTGACCAATTTCTCGCGAAATTAATTTCATGATAACCCCATTCATTTTGCACAAATCTTTGATATCAGTTTTGGTAACAATGAAGTGACAGCTCATTTGATAAAGATGGTGCATGAAGTGTAGTGTTTTTTAGTATAATCAGCTAGAAATTTATTTGTTTTTTTTGTTTGGTTGAATGTTTTTTGCTATGTCCAGTTGCGAAGCACTGTATATACTCAAAATCCAAGTCTTTTGAATTTGTTTAGAGATATAAATTTTTTAGCTTTTTTGCAAAAATAAAACTACATTTCTAGTGATAAATTGAATGTTTTTGGCAGCATTTTATGTTTCTTCAATAGTTAGTTTGAGGATTTCATGTGTGGGGCCATTATTTGATGTGCTGATAACTAATTGATGATTACATAAACATAAGTAATATAATTCGGGAAATATTTTTTATTATTTTCACAACAGAAGTGTCGTTATAGATATATAGCGACAGTGAAAATCGTCTATAGCGACACTTTTATTGTAAAAATAATATTTTCTATTGTAGATTTAACGATTTCATATAAGAATCCATTCAAGAGATGTTTGGTGCCATAAGTTAAGTGTAATTATGTTACATGACATAAATATTGGTGTAGTGCCTTTTGGTAGAAAATAACAACTGGACACTTGGCATGTAAAAATAATTACTGTGAAATTTTCATATATTTATAATTCATAAAATATTGCATCTATCAATAATTTAAGGTTTGACTATTAATTAAGACTTCTTATTATTTAATTATTTTTATGATCTTGATTTTATTCCATAACACAACATTTCCCCGCTCTTCACTCTCAGTTATGTTTTTCAGATTCTCCACCCAACTTTTCCTTTATTCTTTTTCTTATAATAATACCCACTGAGAATTATTATTTTTTTGGATACTAGGAAAGTTAATTATAAAGTGTCCCACACAAATAGTGAATGTGGCAAAGGCCTAAGCCCCCACCCCCACTCCACCCCACCCACCCACCCACCCACCCACCCACCCACTAGGGAATACTTTAAACAAGGGAACTTCACTTTATAATCTTCATCACATTATATGTTTGCCTTAAGGTAAAGCGACAAAAAGTCTTTGACAGCTATCAATGGTGAATCATTTATTCTCTTGCTTTGATCATTATAGTGGCTAGTATAAAATTAACTTTCATCAATTGATTAATATAATATTAACACATAGATAAGAGGTAATTTCTCTCTCTACATATTAACACTGGATTAATCAATTGACTAACTTACTATGAAGTTAACTTTATTATAATCGAATCAATTGACACTGGCGGAATCAAAATATTTTTAGAGGGGGTCAAAATACATCAATAAAAAAAATTATTTATGGACGTTTGGAGTGTTTCTTTTAAATTTATTTTGCCCAATTATAATATTTCACAACATCATATTTCAACTCTTGTCAACCTTTGAATTGTGAGTAATGATTTTTAATACATATATATATATATATATATATATATATATATATATATATTAATCTCCCCTGAATTATGGCACTATTAATCAGACTTTGAAGTTTTTAATCAACTGATTAGTTACTTTTATAGATAAATTATAATATTATAAATTCAAAATCTTATATTATGATTCTGGTCATCTTTCTTGGAGACAAACTGAGAGGAGTCACTCAAAGCAAGAAAATGAATTAAGTTATTCTCATTTAAAAAAATTAAATTGATACCAAGATATGATTAATTCACTAAAACAAATGAGTATAATATTAATTAATTAATCATCAAACTTATTTAACATTATTTTATCTTATAGTAATATTGTTAATTTATTATAGATGGAAGGACATGAAGAAGCAAATAAATTAATATCATCTCATAATAAAGATCAAGTTTAACTAACATTAGCATGCTTTAGATTTTAGGGTTGGGGGGTCATCGCCCCCTAGTTCTGCCCATGTCCTTTGATCATATATTAAATTTCATATTGTAATATAACCTTTTTAAGGAAATTAAACAAACAAGCTTATACTTATAGCTAGAATATAGTTTGGAGACCGTGTTAAAATTATATTTTCACAGGAATTATTTTCACATGAAAGTGAGACTCGTTTACTATTCATGTAAGTAGGACTAAGCAAAAAACGAGTATAACCGAATTACCGAACCGAAATAATTTAACCGAAATTTTCTAAAAATTCGGTTATTTTTAATATTTTGATTATATCCGAATTATTTTACGATTTTCGGTTAGTTTGTACGTGTATCATTTTTGGGTTATTCGGTTAAACTGAATAATCGAACAAATTTCATCCCACTAGCCTAACCATTAGTCATTTCTAATTCTCAGCCCTCAGCCCAGCCATTAGTCATTAACACGCAGCCCACTAGCCCATATCCATTATTCATTTCTAATTCTCGAACTATCAGATCTCTCAAAGTCTCCAACTCTCTCACTCTCAATCTCTCAGATCTCTCAACTCTGAACTCTCGGCCGAACTCTCAACTCTCAGGTCGTTGACTTATGTTTCTTCTTCTGAGAGGACCATGGAGAGGCATCCGTCCATGTCGTCGGCGCCGTTGTTAGAAAGGGCGGTCACTTCTGCTTTGACCTTTCGATCTCTCGCTAGAGAAACCTCTCCAACAGCCCTATCACCGCCGGACCGCCGCTCATCTTCCTGGTCTTCCTTGTCTCCTCATCGACAAGTCCAACTTATCTTTCTTTCTTGCGCGATGGCGACGCATGGTGTTGACTAGGAATGAGCAAAAAACGGATATAACCGAAGCGAATCGAATTTTTTTAACCGAAATTTCTTGATAATTCGGTTATTTTTTGTAATTCGGTTATATCAAAATTCTTATTCGGTATTCAGGTCCGATTATTAAAATCATTCTATTCGTTTACCCGAATAACCGAATATATTCATTAAAAAAGGAATTTAATATTTGTATGATGGGCCTGATAATTCAAATAAGCTTTTAAATTTGGACGGGCCAATTCCTAATTCCATGGCCCATTTTGGGGAAAAATAGACCCACAATTCCATCTTAGTTCCATGGCCATAGATCCACAATTTTTGGGGAAAATAAAAACAGATCTAATGACCCTAAGTCCCGAATTCCATCTCAGACTCTCAGTTCCTCTCTACGAGAATAATCTACCATCTCTCCTCCTGCAACTAAGTATTCACCCTCAGTAGTTGAAAGAGCCATTGAGGTTTGCTTTTTACTATGCCATGACACGAGACTTTGCCCCAAGAAAGTACAAGCACCGCTCGTATTTTTTCTATCAATTTGACATCCTACATAGTCAGCATCTGAATAGCCAATTAGTTCAAAATGATTGGAAATTGGATAAAACAACCCTAAATTTATTGTACCACTTAAATATTTCAAAATCCTTTTAACAACATTTAAGTGTGATTCTTTTGGTTTAGCTTGAAACCTTGCACATATACAAACACTATACATTATATCGGGTCTAGAAGCAGTTAAATATAGTAAACATCCAATCATACCTCGATATTTTGTTATATCTACATCAATACCTTTCTCGTCAGTGGTGAGTTTTATTGATGTGCTCTGTGACGCCCCCAAAATAGGTCCATTCCATCCAACCCATTTTGAGTCGCCAAATACATGGTACAGAAATAACTACAACTTTTACAACCCATAAACTGTGAGTTTGAATACAAACATTGTCATCTAGACAATATACATACCCAATTATGTCCTCAATACAATTATTGATATATTATTTTACAAAAATGGTGAGGACTACTAACAACTCTCTCAAGGACAATCAATTCATACCCCGACTCGTACTTGCTATATTCTCGTCTCCTAAGAAGAAAAATGGAACAAAAAAGAAAAGGGTGAGCTCAACTAGCTCAGTAAAGAATATTATGACTAAGATAATATACAACAAATTATCGTTAGCCTTCAACAGGGAAAAAAATCTAATAGAATACAATAGACAACAAGTTTTAAATCAATATTCGCAGCGGAAAATATTAATTCATAGAAGAGTTACGTAGAGGATGAAATCTACTAATGTCTATGAATTTAACAGTCCATCAACAGTATTTTTATCCCTGTAACATCAATCAATGCACATCTTGAATCATATATTCATATTTGCACTACTGGCCAAGGATATTCATCTGTTGGTCATGTTCATCTAAACACATGTTCATCTTTGCACTACGGGCCAAAGATATTCATCAGAAATCATTCATCTTTGCACTACAGGCCAAAGATATTCAATAATAACATCCTTTAAGACTGAAGATGATAAAAAATATTTTTAAAGAAACGAATCCAGTGAAACAAAATGACAAGGATTAAGGATTAAGGATTAAGGATTCGTACTTTGTTTTATCCATGTCCAAAAATACCTCAAAAATAATCATAGTGGTGTAAAATTCAAGAATGATCAAAACATAGATACAATCAAAGCTAGTATCCACAATAGATATTTTGGACGAAAAGAAAAAAAATAATTTTTTCTGTGAATAGTGCCGTATTCGTGAATAGTGCCGTATACGTGAATAGTACCGTATACGTGAATAGTAACTCCGGCACAAAAAGTTCCAAATTTGATAAAAACGTTCACCAATATTTCGGCATAATGATATTGAAGAAAATAATATCATTTAAGAAGAAAATAACATCCCTTACCTCAAAATAGCCGTACTTCTGACTGAATTTCGGTATAGTGCTGACAGAAACTCGCACCGTATAACAACACTCAAAGTATACTCACAAGAATACGCTCGATAATATAGAGAGAGAAAGAGAGAAAACTTTGTTTCTGGTGTGATTTTCAATTCTAACTTAGCCCTCTATTTATAGGAAAATGTTAGAACGCCAAAGGAGACTAAATTAATATAATATTAATATTTACAAAACATTCAAGCCAACCACCAAGGGATCTGATTTTAGCCATCAAACACATGTTAAAGATGCCCACCAACCTTTGAAAAACGTTTTTGTTGAAAATAATAATTAAAACTTCCAAAAATTAATTATTTCGGAACTCCGAAACTTCAATAATTCACAATAAATAGCCATTTTATTAGAAAATTCGAATCTCGCGACTTTTTATAGGAATTTAAATTCTCTACAACTTTGCAGAAGAAAGTTTTTCCAAATTCCAAATAGAAATTGACCGAAATCTACAAACGGGCGATTTTACAGTCTATACTCAATTTTCGGTCAAAAATTATGTCCACCGACACACAAAACATGTGTTAAACATTTAATGCCACAAAAATACTCTACATCCTCATATACTCATATATCCCGCATTCATTGTAAAAATATCATCGTTAATATATTATTAAAATAATATATTTAAATGAATTATTTTATCAGAAAAAGATAAAATATTAATTTTCAACAATTGTCACATTAAAAAATTTTCTCCATCTATATCCACATAAAATAAATATTTTCTTTATCATAATAATCAATAATTAATTATTAAAAATAATATTACAGAATCACAGTACTGACAACCAGGCCTTTCCCAGGATAGAGGGGGCTTTCCAATAAGGATTTCTCCTTACTGGCGCGCGATTAGATGACCAAACCTCTCCTTGACAGAACTTTCTAGACATTGCCCATAATGTTATCTGATAATATTATTCAAATAATATGAATTATTGATCTGATAATGGAAAATACTGTGCAATGACAATTATTGAAACAATAATAATATAAATATCAACGCAGCAATTATTGAATCAATAAAGTAATGAACAGTAACTCCTGTAGCAATTATTGAGTAGTGCCTTCTTACGTAAGGATCAATAATTCAAAATACTGTGCAATACCGTGTGCTACTGTGCAACAACGCGTATTACTGTATTTTAACCACCGGGTATTCCAACAGTGTAAACGGTAACAACTACGCTGTTATTTTTAAACAACTTATATTTGTCGTTTTCCTCCTCCAATCGCTTTCCGTTATGGGGCTCACACATGGCTGCGCCGTCGTACGAATATTCCCGACAGTACGAATATTCCACGACCAAACGAATATTCCCCGACAACAATGAATATTTTATAACCACTTGCTTATTTTGAAACATTTGCGTATTTTACCCATAACTATCCACATTAATCAAATCAACCCTTACTATTCAAAATAATAATTAAAGGAATTTAAATTTCGTTTATTAATTATTTGGGGTCTTACATGCTCATTGGTGTACCTTTCGAGTTAGATCCTTCAAAGCCAAATCTCTTGAGTAGTTCTTTTGTGTATTTGGTTTGATGGATGTAAATTTTGTCCTTTGTTTACTTGATTTGTAGTCCCAAGAAGTAATTAAGCTCTCCCATTAAGCTCATGTCAAATTCTTTGTGCATGCATTTGGAAAACCACTATGATAATAGCCTAGTCCACGTCCAATACCAACTAGTATTGGAGACTCACTTTATTTATTTCTTTATAAATAAATACAGATTACACAACAGATTCAAAAATTAATAAACAATTAATTTCCTTTGAGCTCTCTTGCTCCTTGTGCACCTATGCACCCTTCAAGCACCTTTGCTTTCTTGAACCCATTTGTAAACTACTTTTCTAATCCACCAGGATTAAAACCTTTAGACAACACTAAGTTTAACAATAGAAAAATCAATACAATATAGAGGTCTATGATCAATGCAAGAATAATTAATTTAACAATTAAAGGCTCAACTATATGCAATGATCAATTAGCATACACTAGATAAACAATTAATTTCTTACCGAATACTAGCTCAAATAATACCAGAAAATTAATTGCTTAGCTTCTCAACAGTTTGCACTTGACAAAATCAGATTGCTCGATAATAATAATAATAAGTGCAAGTAGTAATTTCGTGAGTTGTAAATAATTCAAGCATGACTCACGGTTTTTATAGACAAAATAAGATTACCGTTGTATAAAGATATATTCTAATTTAGCCAAACAACAAGATAATATCTAGTAACAATTTCCACAACGGTAAAGCTTTGAAATAGTCCACATCTTATATAAATCCATATTCATAATTTTGTTAGTGGAATAAATCAACAGACCACAAAAAGATAACCACTTAATCAATTGATTTTATCTCTCCAGGCATTAAGTAAGTGGCGTGAGACAACACTCCTTTTCCAAGACTCAAGGTTTCCCTAAGTTCCAAGATAATCATTATCATTCCTTGAGACTCGCACAAGCAACTTATCAATAAGTAAATTTGCCAGCTTTTTGTTTATCTAGTATACTCTAGATACCCACGTGTATCAAGTTTATTTAGCATACATATCACAATTCACCTTTTTAGCTATATATTCACATGAAATCCAAGTGTGTGAATTAAATATATTTTGCATGCTAAACATGTAACATGGATAAAACATTTTTCATAAAATCATTTAAAAACATTTTTCATTTAAGACATATAATAATAATGCAAATAATGTCCTAGAGCCTTTAAATGAAAAAAACTAATTATTATGCAATTGACCTTACATTTGATTTTTCCTAGTAAAGAAAAATTCTTCACCCACTTGAAAATGTTCCTTATCATCATACACCTGAAATGTCATAAAATAATTTAGCACAATAATAATTCATTATCAAAACTTAAGGATTAAATATGACTAGGTCAACATACATGGTTCGAAATACGCCCACTGCGTATTTAATTAAATGTTTGTATCCCAGATTCTCAGCCTAAATTTTAATACTTGCCTTTGCTTTTATGGAATCATGTTATTTTTGATAGCAGTGTTCGGTTATTACCTGAAATATTGAATTTACAATTTTGTAATTCGGTATTCGGTTATTCGGTTATTATCGAAATTTGGTTATTAGTTCGGATATTAAAAATATGAATATTTCAGTTTTCGGTTATAACCGAATAGCCTATTCAGTTCGGTTATAACCGAATGATCAGTCCTAGTGGAGACCACCAGCGAGGCAGCGACTTCAGATCTCACTTATCGCACAAGATTACTCCTTCATAATCCTTCCGATGCCTTAGGCCTCTCTAGATTCCTCGTTCTCCCCCAAATTCCAGTCATCACAGTCATTCGGGTTTGGAATTTGTGACTAATTTCGTTTGATTTTGTGTTTCTATCATTCTGTGCTCTGTGCATGGCAATATATTTGGCCATTTGGGGGAGACGAATTTCGTTTTGCATTTGGGGCCATTTCGTTTGATCTCAGTTTGGTTTGATTTTGTGACGAATTTCGTTTTGATTTGTGTTTTTGTGTTTTGACGTTGTCATTTCGTTTGACGTATTGTTTGATTGTGTGTTTCGTTTTGGCAATTTTGAAGATGATTATACTATACTCAATTTATCCCCAAGCAGAAGCACACTGTATTTCAGAAAATTCTGAATGGATGAGCCCTTTTTTCATTTTTTGTTTTCTAATTTTGACCGGTAAATGAAATCAACTTGTAAATATATTTCTTAATTTCGGTTATTACCCGAACAATCGAATTATAAATTCGGTAATTCGGTTAATGGATAATTCGGTTACTTGTTCAGATATCAAAAATGAACAAATTTCGGTTTTCGGTTATAACTGAATAGACTATTCGGTTCAGTTATATAACCGAATGATCAGTCTTACATGTAAGGGAGATCATGTGTAACTATAAATTTTTTATGTATAAATATCAGTTCCATATAGTTTTTATGCAGTGGAAGATAATATTTTTCAAATAATGAGAATTATTTTTAATGTATAATATCAATTTATAAATCTTAAATTATAAATCTTAAATTATAAAATGATCGTGCATCTACTTAAATTATTAAAGACATAAAATCTTGTAATTAGTAGTGTTTTTTTATATAGTTTATAATATTTATAATTATATTGACTAAAATATTCAAATGGACATTTTCCGTTTCTTTGAATTATTTTTTCAACATTAGATTATATAAAAATAATAATTTTCATTTACTTAAAAATAGCTATTTATCTCAAGTGTTATGAAATGACTTTTAAAAGATAAAATTACTTTTCACTCAATAAAAACATAAAAAATTTCTGCTGGCTGCCACTGTTCCCGCCACTAGAAGTAAACAACAGTGTGTGGAAACGCAGTCTACGGGACTAAGAATTGCACGCCTTCCCGTTTAAAGCTGACGTGCCTCAAAAAGTTAACTTTTTTATTCTCTTTATTATTATTATTTTTATTTATTTTGTTTTCCTGACATAAATATTATTTTATTTGCAAATAATACTCTCTCCGTCCCTTAGTACAAGTCGTTTTAGAGTTGTGCACAAATATTAAAGAAATAATTATATAATATTAAATATAATATTAATTGAATATTTTGTCCTTATATTAGAAAAAAAAGATAGTATTATTTATTTGAAAAAAATAGTGAGAACTTAAGTTATATTAATATTTGGGGTAATATTAGAAATTAAGATTTACTTGAAATTTTCGAATGACATATATTAAAAAACAGAAATACTTCTCTAAAACTACTTATATTAACGGAGAGAGTGAGTAGTATAAGCAGTTTCATTCCTTTCGTGTGCAGTTTTTAAGGCTATCTATCTTTGTTTTTGAAATGCTATATATATAAGATTATTTATATTAATTTAAATTTATGATTAATTTTTTTTAATGTCATATATTATATTTGTTCATTTTTAATATTATATGATAATGAATTATAATCTAAATAAAGAGGTGATATTATAAAATCCACTTTTGATGTATCAAATTATTTCAGAAATAATACTTCTTTCGTTCCCAAAAGATTGAGTAAAGTAAATTTTACATATATATTAAGAAAGAAAAGTAAAAGTATAGGAATTAGAGTGAAAAAGTTATTTAGCAAAACCAAAAAAAAATTAGCCAATTTTTTTTTAAAAATTTATCCTTAGTGCTCCTACAAAATTATATAAAGCGATGAATACTTTTATTTTTTATACTAATAGACCCTACTAAATGACATACTTATCATTCATTTTATGTACAATTTCTCAACCTTTTGGAGACAAAAAATTTATATTTTAATTCTTCTTTTTAGGGATAGAGAGAGTAACAAATAGTTCATGAGATTGAAGAATAAATGACTAATTATAAGATAATATAGTTTTTTTAATAAAATTAAATTATTACAATTGATATATATATATATATATATATATATATATATATATATATAGAACACGGATCAGGTCCGGGAGTCCGGACCTGATCAAAATCCAGACCCAATTTTTTTTTTTTGTAGAACAACTAAAAAATAAAATAAAATTATGGAACTAAATTTTTTCCATAATACAGTGTTTTGGGTGTGTTTTTAATACCTACACCAACCAATGTATGTACAGTCTGCCCAGACTGTACAGACATATTTTGTTATACGTATCCAAATCACACCCAAAACACTGTATTATGTAAAAATTCAAGTTCCATAATTTTTTTTAGTTGTTTTAAAAAAAAGCAAAAAAAAAAGGTCCGAATTTTGTTAAAATCCGGGAGTCCGGAATCCGGACTCTATATATATATATATAAATATATAGGGTTATTATACATACCATGTATTTGTTATAAATCCTTATAGGGCATATACCAACTATACCATTGAAAACAAGAAGAAAAAGACAAAATTAGAAATTGAAAATCGACATCTACTATTATTAGTAGCGGACGGTAAAAAAAGATATGGCGCTAATCAATATAAAGGTTTGGCTTGACCAATAAATATTTATAGCTTATTAACTAAAGTTTATGGTTTATTAACCAGAGTTTAGAGTTTATTAATTAACTAGGGTTGAAGGTTTATTAACGTAACATTAAGTTAATAAACCCTAATTATATCCCTAGTTAATAAACCCTAATTTATATAGCTTAAACTCTGGTTAATAAACTCTAAACATTTATTTATCAAGCGAAATTTTTATTCTGATTATGGCCCGTTACTTTTTAGTAGCGAACGCTAGGTGATTTTTTACCGTCCGCTATTATTAATTTTTACTTTTTAATCCAAATTATTCTTCTTATTTTCAATAATATAGATAATGTATGCCTTATAAAGATTCATAACACACATAATATAGATCATTCACCATGTGTGTGTGTGTATTTTATAGAGAAACGTAGCCCAAGTAAATGCGAAAAGTTTAGGTCAGAGATCATAGAGAAAAGCAAGTAGTAATAAAGAGGATGACAAATAAATGGAAATGGCCATTAATTCTCATGGGCTTCAACAAATTAAAGCCTAGTAAAAATGGTCCACCCTCCTTCAATACGCTCATGCATATTGCATGGAATTTGAGAAAAAGCTGAGCCCACAAATTGAGAGCTAGGTTCAAACCTCAAGGGTAATAAGTAACAATTTTTTTTACTGTTTAAATTTGGTAAATGAAAAATGCATTTTATATTTGTTAGTCTCACTCCACTTTAGATTAAAACTTGTTCCATTTTAAACTTTAAAGTGAAATGCAAATGGTAAAAAGTGAAATAAATTTATGATCTTTCTTTAATTTTATTCACTATTGTGCATTATAAGGAGAAATTACTGCGGTAAGAATATCTCTTGACAGAGAAATTATAATGAGACGATTTTTTTTTGGCCTTTTTTTCGTAATCAAATGGAAGCACAGTTGTGTAGTACACAGTCACTATAGGTGATTGTGTACTACACAGCTCTGTCTATAGGACTATATGTATATAAACAGTTGTGTAGTACACAGTGGTGCTATGACGACGGTTTTTTTGGGCTATAGCGACGATTGATCCGTCGTCATAGCCCAAAAAAATCATCGCTATAGACGATTGTGTACTACACAGTTCTGTATGTATATTTTTTTTCCTTGTCTATAATTATATATGTAACCCAAACATTATATTAATTTTCTTATAAAAGTGCGTACTTTTGTCAATATTTGTATATTTAAACGTGTTTCACTCCACTGCACCACACTAGTACACCACACAACCCTGCTAAATGATCACTTAATTAGCTTAAATTCTTGAGGAGTCCTGCTAGTGAAATTTTTATCGAATTACGATTACGATATATATTAATATATGAAATTAAATAAAATTATAAAATTAAATCATCATATCAAATATATCATAAAAATATTACTAATTATATTTATTCATATAAATCGCAATAAAAAAGTTCACTACATGTGGGTTTTTCAGTGTGGATCTCTCTGCTGGGTAATACGCCGCAAAATATGGGTTCACCATAGTTCCTTGAAGTCATAACCGCCTAGTATGAGCTAAAGTAAAAAAAACACGTTTTGTTTTGTTTCATTTATTAATTAATTATAATTTATTTATTTTTAATTTTGATTGTGAATCTCTATACTTAGAAAACCGGTAAATTCATAGCAGAAAATAATATTTCCATATTAAAACCGTTGCTATAAATACTATAACGACGATTTACACCGTCGCTATACATCTATTGTAATACTTTTCAAGAAAAATATCAAAAAATATTAAAAAATATCAATTTCGTATACTTATAGCACATAGAATAGATGTTCTTTTTAGGAAGTGCACTTAGATAGTTTGATGTTTTCATGTTGCATTTTAATTGGTGTATCTTCTTTCTCTTGTTTGGGTTGTTTGTGAGATGAAGAGAGATTTAATGGCATATATAATGATAATATAATGTAGTTATATACAGTGGCGGAATCAGAACGTTTTTATAGGGGGGTCAAAATACATCAATAAAATAATTTTATTTATTGACGCTTGAAGTGCTTCTTTCGATTGTACGATTGAGAGGAGGCAACTGTATCCTACGAGTCTGCATAGTTTGAAAACGTCTCAAAATTTGCTCGTTTTCAATTGTTGAAAAAATATCCTTCTCAATATAAACTACCAGACTGTCATTCATCCACTCGTCTCTCATTTTATTACGTAAGTCAGTCTTGACAATTTTCATCGCAGAGAATACTCTTTCAACAGTAGCAGTTGCAATTGGTAAAACCAAAGCCAACTCGATCAATCGATATACCAATGTAAAAGTTATATTTCTTCTTGTTTCAATCAGCTTCTTAGCAAGAATTCACAAACCCAAATTTTCGATCCCAAAAAATTGACTATCGCTTCGCATATCATAAATGTTATTTTCAAGTTGATCCCCAAGTATCATGCGATCACTCAATGAGATCTTCTGGATAAAGCTCAGAAAGACGGAGTTACTTATTTTTGTCAAATTAAGAGATCGAATCCCTTGGATTAAGGCATGATATGCATAAAACTAACTATGTGCTTGCTTCTGAAAAACGATTGTTCATCTCTTGAACAATTGAATCAACAACCTACATTGCAATAATGAAAAAAAAGAAGATAAATTTTTGGATAGGAATAATCAAAAAAGATTTATAGAGATTACAACCTAACAAAAAATCTCAACACGATAATGATGAAAATTAGTAATAATTTGTCCATTGCGCCTGCTACGACCGCGGAATCTCATGTTGTCTTCTATATTAATTATTGGGATCATGTACTTCTCACAAAATATTGACTTCCTTTAAAAAATTCTCCCATTCCGCCCCACCTAAAATCTTGTAGTCAAGATTTCATTACCCCAATCAATCTCACAGCATGTACAATGTTTTGATCTTTTTGTTGTAAGGCAAGTGACAAATCATTTGTGATTCCCAATAAATATTTCATCAAAAACATCACAAATACAAATTCATAATTCTCCATCTTATCAATCAAATTTATGGCTATACCGCTATTATCATCAAAAGCACAATCATCATGCACATTTTCAAGCACTTGTAATATGGAAGTCCACATAGACATAAGACGGATTATTGTTATGTAATGTGACCCCCAACGAGTATGTACTGGCTGTCTTAAACTGATTTCTTAATTTTTTTCCTTTACCATTAACTATCTCTCCCTTTTCCAAACACTCTACGATCTTATCATGTTCAAGTTGTCTAAGTTTATCTTTCTTTTTACATGATGCTCCAGCCACATTCACAATCATAGTCACATATTTAAAAAAATCACTCACAAAACAACTGCTCTTGGCAACAGGAACAACAACTAATTGGAGTTGGTGAGAAAAACAATGGACATAACTTGCATATAGATTTTCTTTTGGTAAAACTATGAATTTAGCCACTATAGTTGGCAAGTTTTACTTAATTCACAACTGAACTTTTAATTTTTTAAATTACCCCATTAAACAAATTAATTTTTTTAATTGGATCAGACTGTTAACTGTAGCTCAGTTCTGTTAAGCTTTTTCCTACGTGGCTTTTTAAAAGAAAAGAAAAATGACTCAGATATAACAACTAGATTTAACAACTCAGCTTCTCTTTCATTAGATTCAAGTAAACCGAGAATCCACCCACCCATGACCCATCCATCATTCAGCCCACCCAAAACAAAACCAGAACCATAACCCCCACCTCAGCAATAGACTGCTAAACACCAGATAACGATCTATCCTCTTTCTCTCTATAAAAAATGGCGGTCTTTGCGACTCCATTACCATCTTCCATCTCCTTCTTCTCATCCTATATCTTCTTCAATCAAACCCCCACAAAGAAATTCCTCTCCTTCTCAAAACCCCTCAAACCAAACCCCATTTGCCAATCCATATTTTCCCTAATTTGCTCCGAACTCGCCACTCTCCCAGTCCTCTCTGTAAGACCCCAACTTATTATAAATAAAATTGAATTTTCTCTATTTATTATTTTGAAATAGTAAGGGCTGTTTTGACTAATGTGGTTAGTTATGGGTAAAATGCGCAAATATTTCAAATAAGCAAGTTATAAAATATTCATTGTTGTCGTGAAATATTCGTTTGGTCGTGGAATATTCTTGCTGTCGGGGAATATTCTTACGACGACACAGTCTTGTGTGGGCCCCCATAACGGAATGCGATTAGATAAAAAAATGACAAAATTAAGTTATTTATAAATAACGGTGTTGTTATTACCGTTAATACTGTTGAAATACTCGGTGGTTAAAACACAGTAGCACACGATATTGCACAAATTATTGATTCTTATGTAAGAAGACACTACTCAATAATTGTTACAGTAATTACTATTCAATATTTTATTTTATTGATTCAATAATTGCTACGTTGATATTTTATATTACTGTTGTTTCAATAATTGTCACTACACAGTATTTTTCATTATCGGAGCAATAATTCATATTATCTGAATAATATTATTAGATAACATTATTGGCAATATCTAGAAAGTTCTGTCTAAGGAGAGGTTTGGTCACCTAATTGCGTATTAGTAAGGAGAAATCCTTATTGGAAAGCCCCCTCTTTCCTGAGAACGACCTGATTGTTAGTATTGTGATTCTGTAATATTATTTGTGAATAATTAATTATTGATTTATATGATGAGAAAAATATTGATTTTATGTGGATATAGATGGAGAAAATTTTTAATGTGACATTTGTTGAAAATTAATATTTTATCTTTTTCTGATAAAATAATTTATTTAAATAATATATTATATTTTAATAATATAATAATGGTGATATTTTTACAATGAATGTGGAATATATGAGTATATGAGGAGGAAGAATATTTTTATTATAATAAATGTTAAAAACATGTTAAACATGTCGGTGGACCCCATTTCTTGACTAAAATTTGATTATAACTTATAAAATCGCCCGTTTGTGAATTTCGGTCAATTTCTGTTTGGAATTTGGAAAAACTTTCTTCTGCAAAGTTGTAGATAATGGAATTTCCTATGGAAAAGACATAAGGTTCAGATTTTTCTGACAAAAGGTCTATTTATTATGAATTATTGAAGCTCCGAAGTTCTGAAATAATTGATTTTTGGAAGTTTTAATTATTTTTAATATGAAAAAAGTTTTTGGTCATTATTGTGGGTCTTGCATGTGATGTAAGTGGCTAAATTCAGATCTAAGAAAGTAGGAGTAAGAAATTTGATTATATATATTAATATTATATTAAATTTTCTGCTTTGGTGTTCTAAGCATTTTCTTATAAATAGGGTGCTTAGGTTAGAATTGAAAATCACACCAGAAACTAAAATATTCTCTCTCTTTCTCTCTTGATATATTGAGCATATTCTTGTGAGTATTTTGATACTTTGAGTGTTGTTATACGGTGCAAGTTCCTTCACCACTATATTCAGTATTTCAGCCAGAAGTACTATTCTTTCGAGGCAATGGATGTTATTTTCTTCTTAAATGATATTATTTTCTTCAATATCATTATGCCGAAATATTGGTTTGAACTATTTATCAAATTTAGAACTTTTTGTGTCGGGGTTACTATTCACGTATACGACACTATTCACGAATACGACACAATTCATAGAAAAATTAAATTTTCGTTTTTCGTCCAAAATATCTATTATGGATACTAGCTTTGATTGTATCCATGTTTTGATCATTCTTGAATTTTACTCCACTATGATTATTTATGAGGTATTTTTGGACATGGAATAGCTGAAATACGAATCCTTAATATTTATTCTTTTGTTTTGCTGGATTCGTTTTCTTTAAAATATTTTTCATCATCCTCAGTCCTAAATGATGATATTACTGAATATCTTTGGCATGTAGTGCAAAGATGAATGATTTTCTGATGAATATCTTTGGTCCCGCAGTGCAAAGATGAACAACTGTTTAGATGAACATGACCAACTGATGAATATCTTTGGCCTGTAGTGCAAAGATGAATATTTAATTTCAGATATATATTGATTGATGTTACAGGGATAAAATATCGACGATGAAATTTTAAATTCATATATAGAAGATAGTAGATTATATTCTCTACTTAACTCTTCTAATGAATTATTATTTCCGATGCGAATATTGATTTAAAACTGGTTGTCTATTGTATTCAATTAGATTTTTCCCTGTTGAAGACTAATGATAATTTGTTCTATGTTATTTTAGTCATAATATTCTTTACTGGGCTAGTTGAGCTCACCCGTTTCCTTTTTGTTCCATTTTTCTTCCCAGGAGGCGAGAATGTAGCGAGTACTAGTCGGAGTATGGAATGAAGGTTCTAGGAAGTTGTTTTAGTAGTCCTCACCATTTTTGTAAAATATTGTACCAATAATTGTAATGACGACTTATTTGGGTATGAATATTGTCTAGATGGCAATATTTGTATTTAAACTCACAGTTTTTATGTTGTATTAATAAAGTTGTAGCTGTTTCTGTACCATGTTATTGACAACTCAAAATGGGTGTTGTATACATATTTTGGGGGCGTCACAGTTGGTATCAGAGCTTAGGGATATGATCTTTGGCGGAGATCGGGGAATAGAACTAGGAGGGGAGAGACGAGTAAATCCTTCGCTAGTGTGTCCTACCTAAGCTTATTTGTTGGTCAGTTATAATATAGGGATATTATGTGATATGTTAATTTGTTAAATTAACCCTTGTTTTATGGTAGTATTTGAGAATGTCGACTGAGAATGTTAACAGTGGAGTAAATGAGACTGTGGAGACACCTTTGCTCACCAATGAGGAGAATGTGCAATAGGCTATCAATGTTCCTCCTGTAAACAACACCACTGAGCAGACGATGAACGATGAGATGTTTAGAAGCTTTTTGTGATTTATGCAAAACCAGACGAAGGAGATTCCTGTTCAAAATACAGGTAGAAACAATGGCAACGCACAGTTGGTCACAGCCAAGCAGTTCAAAGAGTTGGGACCACCAGAATTCTGGGGAAATCTGGATCCGATTAAGGCAGAGACGTGGTTCAAACAAATTTGTAAGATATTCGATGTCTTGGGATACACGGAGGAACAGAAAGTTCCATTCGCCACTTTTATGTTCCGTAATGAGGCAGATTACTGGTGAGAATCTGTGAAACGTACCCATCCAGCCGCGCTCAGCATGTCTTGGGAGACATTTCAGAAACTGTTCAATGACAAATACTTTCCTGAAAGTGTTCGTCATATGAAGGAGGTAGAGTTTATTAGATTGGAATAAAACAACATGACGGTCTCCCAGTACGAGGCAAAGTTCACGGAGTTATCTAGGTTTGCACCTCATTTGGTGGAGAATGAGGAACGTATGACGTTGATGTTTCTGAGTGGTTTGAAACCCAGCATACGTCAATATCTCATTTCTCATAAATTTTCTCTCTATTCAGATGTTGTCAACATGACTCAATTATTAGAGCGAGATAACGAGTATGGTCAACCGAGGGACCACAACCAGGATCATACCGGTGACAGCAGTCATCAGAACAACGATAACCAGCGGAGAAAGAAGAATACGGACAAGAGCGGCAACCACTCTGGTGGTAATCATGGCCATGAGAATAGAAGAAGCGAGTCGGGGGGAGATTTAAAAAAAAAGAGATTCAACAATGACAATGCGAAGACATCAGCACTAGCAGCAACTGGTTCCAAGGGAGGAGAAAGACCACCGGTTATATGCTATAAATGCGGGAAAGAAGGACATATCAGTCCAAACTGCCCACAACAGTTCAAAGGTATGCTATAATTGTGGAAAGGAAGGACATATCGCTCGAGATTGTACGGTAGTGAAACCAAGTCCAACGGGGATGGTGACTCAAAAGGCTATCCTAGAAAAGTCAAAGTCAATGGTTCCTGAAAGAGTGTTTGTCGTGACTGGTCAACATGTGAGGAACCCAAACGAGGTGATCACGGGTAAACTAATCATAAATTCATGCGAAGTTTATACCTTACTAGATACCGGTGCTACCCATTCATTTATTTCTCCTGCTTGTGCTCAACGTTGAAACTTGACTCCGGAGAAATTAGACTTTGATTTATCTGTGGAGACTCCGTTAGGAGAAACTTTCATCACATCCACTATTTATAAATCTTGTTTGATCCAAGTTGGCACCATCACTTTATCTGTTGACCTTATCTCTTTAAAGATACTTGCATTTGACTGTGAATTTAGGGATTGATTGGTTAACTACTCATCATGCCAAAATTGATTGTGTTTGTAAGGTTGTTAGTTTTCATATTCCTAATCAACCCTGTTGTTCGAATTCAAGCAACTAAACCATTAAAATCAATCACTGTCATATCAAGTCATAAAGCTATTCGTTTATTGAAAAACGGATGTCAAGCTTTCTTAGCCCATGTTATGGATTTGAATAAAGACACGTCAGATTTGAATAATATTCCTGTTTTAGTAACTTTCCTGACGTATTTCCTGAAGAACTTCCCGGTCTACCCCCAGAACGTGAAGTTGAATTCTTTATTGATCTTGAACCTGGTGCAAAGCCCATTTCTAAAATCCCCATATCGAATGGCTCCTATTGAACTTCAGGAGTTAAAGGTCCAACTACAGGAGTTGTTGGACATCGGTTTCATTCGTCCTAGTACATCTCCTTGGGCTGCTCCTGTTTTATTCGTAAAGAAGAAAGACGGGAGTATGCGACTTTGTATCGACTACTGGGAATTAAACCATGTCACTATCAAGAATAGGTATCCGCTACCTCGTATTGATGACCTGTTTGACCAGTTGCAAGGAGCATAATTCTTTTCAAAGATCAATCTTCGTTCTGGGTATCATCAGTTGAAGGCTAAAATTGAGTATATTCCGAAGACTGCCTTCAGAACTCGGTACAGGCATTATGAATTCCTAGTCATGTCTTTTGGATTGACTAATGCTCCTGTGGCTTTCATGGATATGATGAACCGAGTATTCAAGGATTATTTGGATCAGTTCGTTGTTGTCTTTATTGACTGACATCCTCATATATTCCAAAAGCCGTGAAGATCATGAGCACCATTTGAAGCTAGTACTGCAAAGGCTTCGTGATAACAAGTTATATGCCAAGTTGAAGAAATACGAGTTCTGGCTTGAGGAAGTAGCATTCCTTGGGCACGTGGTGTCAAAACATGGAGTATCTGTTGACCCGGCGAAGATTGAAGCAATACAAAGTTGGGAACAACCGAAGTCAGTAACCGAAGTACGTAGCTTTCTGGGCTTAGCTGGTTATTATCGGATATTCGTGGAAGGATTTTCTCGAATCGCTACTCCATTAACTCAGCTGACTTGGAAGGATACAAAATTCGTATGGAGCGAGGAATGCGAGAAGAGTTTCCAAGAGCTAAAGAGGAGACTCATTTCGGCACCTGTTCTGACAATACCATCTAGTTCGGATGGATTTGTTATTTACAGCGATGCTTCAGGTAAAGGGCTAGGATCTGTTCTCATGCAACGTGAGAAAGTTATAGCCTATGCCTCACGACAACTTAAAGAATATGAGAGGAATTATCCTACTCATGATCTAGAGTTGGCAACAATCGTTTTCGCGCTAAAGATCTGGAGGCACTATCAATATGGAGAGAAAGTGGAGATATATTCAGACCATAAAAGTCTCAAATATTTCTTCACCCAAAAGGAACTCAACATGTGGCAACGATGTTGGCTCGAGCTGTTGAAAGACTATGACCACACCATTCAATACCATCCTGGAAAAAGCGAACGTGGTAGCTGACGCGTTGAGTAGAAGATCTTATGCGGGAATGAGTACGATGTTGTTAACACAAAGGCCCATTTTGTGTGATTTACAAAAGATGAAGATATAATTCAAGACTCCGGGGACCCATGCAATGATGTCAAGTATACGTATAGAACCAACTTTAATCGAAAAAGTTAAAGTTGCTCAAGTCACAGACCTGGAGCTGATGCGTATGAAGAAGAAAGTACAAGAAGGTGTTATTCCAGAGGCAAGAATCAATGAAGAAGGAATACTTCGAGTCCACTCCAGACTTTGTGTTCCTAATGATTCTGATTTGAAGTACAAGATCATGATGGAGGCACACAATACACCATTGCAATCCATCTTGAAAGTACCAAAATGTATCGTGATCTTCGACATACATTTTGGTGGAATAATATGAGGAGAGAGATTGCAAAGTTTATCTCGATGTATTTAACTTGTCAACGTGTAAAGGCAGAGCATCAAGTGCCTAAGGGTCCATTGCAACCACTTGAGATTCCGAAATGGAAGTGGGAACATATTACCGTGGATTTCGTTACGGGTCTTCCCACGGTTTCTCAAGGCATAAATGCTAATTGGGTTATTGTTGATAGATTAACCAAGTTTGCTCATTTCTTGTCGATACGGGAGACTTATTCCCTTGAACATCTTGTTCATATGTATGTAAATGAGATTTTGAGATTGCATGGCATGCCAGTATCCATAGTTTCGGATCGTGACCCAAGATTTACTTCAAGATTTGGGGTTAGCTTGCAAAAAGCTATGGGCACGGATTTACGATTTAGTTTGGCATACCATCCTCAAACGGACTGACAATCGGAGAGGACTATTCAAACTCTTGAAGATCTATTAAGACTCTGTGTCCTAGACTTCAAAGGCAGCTGGGATAAGTATTTACCATTGGTGGAATTTTCCTACAACAACAATTATCATGCAAGTATAGGTGTTGCTCCATTTGAAGCATTATATGGACGGAAGTGTCGCTCTCCAGTGTGTTGGGATGAGGTAGGTGACGCAACATTGTTGGGACCAGAGTTGGTACGTATTACTACAGAAAAGATCCAAATGATTCGACAACGTATACAAATGGCACAGGATTGACAAAAGAGTTATGCGGATCTTCATCGAAAGGACGTGGAATTTAGTATTGGTGATCATGTATTGTTGCGTGTGGCTCCATGGAAAGGAGTTACAAGATTCGGGAAGAGAGGAAAGCTCAATCCACGATTTATTGGTCCATTTCAAATTCTTGACCGAGTAGGAAATGTGGCCTATAGACTCGCGTTACCTCCAAGTATGTCTCGTGTTCATAATGTTTTTCATATATATGTGCTACATAAATATGTGAAAGACCCAAACCACGTTATTGAGTTAGAACCGGACGAGATAGCCGAAGACCTAACGTACGAAGAGGTACCTGTCAAGATCTTGGATAGGAAGGAGCATGTCCTACGCAAGAAGGTCATACCACAAGTTAAAGTTTTGTGGAGAAACCATGCTATAGAGGAAATGACCTGGGAGTTGGAAACGGAAATGAAAGCGAGGTACCCTCATCTTTTCGAAACACCAGGTACGTATGTCAATTTCGAGGATGAAATTTCATAAGGAGGGGAGGTTGTAAGACCCTAACTTATTATAAATAAAATTAAATTTTCTCTATTTATTATTTTGAAATAGTAAGGGTTGATTTGATTAACGTGGTTAGTTATGGGTTAAATAAGCAAATATTTTAAAGTGGTTATAAAATATTCATTTTTATCGGAGAATATTCGTTTGGTCGTGGAATATTCTTATTGTCGGGGAATATTCGTACGACGGCGCTGCCTTGTGTGGGCCCCATAACGGAAAGCGATTGGATGAAGAAAATGATAAGTATAAGATGTTTATAAATAACAGCGTAGTTGTTACCGTTAATACTGTTGGAATACCCGATGGTTAAAACACAGTAATACGCGTTGTTGCACAGTAGCACACGGTATTGCACCAATTATTGATTCTTATGTAAGAAGGCACTACTCAATAATTGTTACAGTAATTAGTGTTCAGTATTGTATTTTATTGATTCAATAATTGCTACATTGATATTTTAAATTACTGTTGTTTTAATAATTGTCACTACACAGTATTTTTCATTATCGGAGTAATAATTCATATTATCTGAATAATATTATTAGATAACATTATTGGTAATATCTAGAAAGTTCTGTCTAAGGAGAGGTTTGGTCACCTAATTGCGCGCTAGTAAGGAGAAATCCTTATTGGAAAGCCCCCTCTTTCCTGGGAATGGTCCTTGGTTGCCAGTATTGTGATTCTGTAATATTATTTGTGAATAATTAATTATTGATTTATATGATAAGGAAAATATTCATTTTATGTGGATATAGATGGAGAAAATTTTTAATGTGACAATTGTTGAAAATTAATATTTTATCTTTTTTTGATAAAATAATTTATTTAAATATATTATTATATTTTAATAATATAATAATGGGGATATCTTTTTTACAATGAATGTGGGATATATGAGTATATGAGGAGGAAGAGTATTTTTGTTACAAAAGTTGTTTAAAATATGTTAAACATGTCTGTGGGCCCATTTCTTGAATGAAATTTGTTTATAGCTTGTAAAATCGCCCGTTTGTGGATTTCGGTCAACTTCTGTTTGGAATTTCGAAAAATTTTCTTCTGCAAAGTTGTAGAGAATAGAATTTCCTAATGAAAGGACATGATGTTCGAATTTTTCTGATAAAAGGGCTATTTATTATGAATTATTGAAGTTCTGAAATAATTGATTTTTGAAGTTTTAAATAATTTTTAAAAGAAAAACATTTTTTTTTAATTTGTGGGCATGTGTTAAATGGCTGAAATCAGCTGGTAAGGTATGTGTAGGATTTTAATTTATAAATATTATTATTTTATTCAATTTTTTGCTTTGGTGTTCTAAGCATTTTCCTATAAATAGGGTGCTTAGGTTAGAATTGAAAATCACACCAGAAACTGAAGTTTTCTCTCTCTTTCTCTCTCTCGATATATTGAGCGTATTCTTGTGAGTATTTTAATACTTTGAGTGTTGCTATACGGTGCAAGTTCAAGTCATATCCTATATCCGATGTTTCAACTAAAAGTATTATTTTACGAGGTAATGGATATTATTTTTTTAAAATGATATTAATTCTTTCAATATGATTATGCCGGAATATTGTGAGTATTTTTCTTGTGAAATTCTTGTCGTTTAGTGTCGGGATTACTATTCACGTATACGACATTATTCACGTATACGACACTATTCACGAATACGACACTATTCACAGAAAAATTAAATTTCATTTTTCGTCCACAATAACTATTATGGATACTAGATTTGATTGTATCCATGTTTTGATCATTCTTGAATTTTACTCCACTATGATTATTTATGAGATATTTTTGGATATGAAATAGCTAAAATACGAATCCTTAATATTTATTCTTTTGTTTCACTGGGTTCATTTTTTTTAAAATATTTTTCATCATCCTCAGTTCTAAATGATGATATAATTGAATATCTTTGGCCTGTAGTGAAAAGATTAATGATTTTTGATGAATATATTTGGCTCGATCCCGAACAAGTGTTTAGATGAACATAACCAACTGGTGAATATCTTTGGCCTGCAGTGCAAAGATGAATATTTGATTCCAGATATATATTGATTGATGTTACAGGGATAAAATGTTGACGATGGACTTTTAAATTCATATATAGAAGATAGTAGACTTTATTCTCTATTTAACTCTTCTAATGAATTATTATTTCCGCTGCGAACATTGATTTAAAACTTGTTATCTATTGTATTCTATTAGATTTTTCTCTGTTGAAGACTAACGATAATTTGTTCTATATTATCTTGGTCATAATATTCTTTTATGGGCTAGTTGAGCTCACCCTTTTCCTTTTTATGCCATTTTTCTTCTCAGGAGGCGAGAATGTAGTAAGTATTAGTCGGGGTATAGAATGAAGGTTCTAGAAAGTCGTTTTAGTAGTCCTCACCATTTTTATAAAATAATGCATCAATAATTATAAGGAGGACTTATTTGAGTGTGGATATTGTCTAGATGACAATATTTGTATTTAAACTCACAGTTTTTATGTTGTACTAATAAAGTTGAGTTTGTCTCTGTACCATGTATTTTGACGACTCAGAATGGGTGTTGTATACCTATTTTGGTGGCGTCATAACGGCGTTGTTATTACCGTTAATACTGTTGAAATACTCGATGGTTAAAACACAGTAGCACACGGTATTGCACCAATTATTGATTCTTACGTAAGAAGGACACTACTCAATAATTGTTACAGTAATTACTGTTCAATATTTTATTGATTCAATAATTGCTGCGTTGATATTTTAAATTATTGTTGTTCAATAATTGTCACTGCACAGTATCTCCATTATCGGATCAATAATTAATATTATTTGAATAATATTATTAGATAGCATTATTGGCAATGTCTAAGGAAGTTCTGTCTAGGAAAGGGGTTAGGTTACCTAATTGTGCGCCAGTAAGGAGCAATCCTTATCGGAAAGCCCCCTCTTTCCTGGGAACGACATGGTTGTCATAATTGTGATTCTGTAATATTATTTGTGAATAATTAGTTATTGTTTTATATGATAAGGAAATATTTATTTTATGTGGATATAAATGATGGATATATTTATTTTATGTGGTTATAAATGAAGAATTAATGCTGAGGTGTTTTATCAGTATTTTGCCGGAATAGAGGATTTTGAAAATCGTCCATATGTGAATTTCGGTCATTTTTCGTTTGGAATTTGGAGAAATTTAAACTTACAAAGTTGTAGAGAATTAAATTTCCTATGGAAAGCACATGAGATTCGATTTTTTTGATAAAATGGCTATTTATTATGAATTGTTGAAGTTTTGGAAAATATAATGTTTTTTATTAAAAATATGGTGGGCCCCACTTTTGGTTGGTGAGTAATGAAATGTGCTAGAATTTATTTTCAAAAGTGGTGGGACTTGAATAGTAGCAGGTAAAGCCATCAGGTAGCAGATTGGTCTGTTATGACGTTCTAAGCATTTTCCTATAAATAGGTGCTTAGTTAGAATTAAAAATTACACCAGAAATAAGTTTTCTCTCTTTCTCTCTCTATATTATCAAGTGTATTTTGTGAGTATTTAGATACTTTGTGAGTTGCTATTCATCAGTACAAATTTCCTTCAGCCTTATACCGATATTTTGATCAAAAGTACTGATATTTTGAGGTAAGGGATGTTATTTTTTTTTTCTAATGATGTTATTATTTTAATATCATTATACCGAAATATTGGTATGGATTTTATTGTTGAATTTATACCTTTTTGTGTCGGGGTTACTATTCACGAATACGGCATTATTCACAGAAAAAATGAAATTTTCTTTTCTTTGTCCAAGTTGTCTATTATGGTTACTATCTTTGATTGTGTCCATGTTTTGAATCTTTATTTTTGAATTATGCTCTACAATTGATTATTATAAGGTATTTTTGAACTTGGATAAACTAAAGTACGAATCCCTAATCTTTGATCTTTTTTCTCACTGGATTCGTTTTCTTTAAGATATTTTTCAACATCCACAGTCCTAAATGATGATATTACTGAATATCTTTGGCCTGTAGTGCAACGATGAATAATTAACTGATGAATATCTTTGGTCTGTAGTGCAAAGATGAATGATTACCTAATGAATATCTTTGGCCCGTAGTGAAAAGATGAACATGTGTTGAGATGAACATGACCAACTGGTGATACAAATGAATATCTTTGGCCTGTAGTGCAAAGATGAATATTTGATTCAAGATGTATATTGATTTATGTTACAGGGATAAAATATTGATGATGGACTTTTAAATCTTATAAGATAGCAGAATTCTTTCTCTACTTGACTCTTTTAATGGATTGTTGTTTTCGCTGCAGTTATTGATCTAAAACTTGTTGTCTATTATATTTTATCAGATTTTCCCTATTGAAGACTAATAATAAATTGTTGTATATTATCTTAGTCATAATATTCTTTACTGGGCTAGTTGAGCTCGCCCTTTTCATTTTTGTTCCATTTATCTTTTCAGGAAGTGAGAACATAGCAGGAACTAGTCGGGGTATGGAGTGATGGTTCAGGATAGTTGTATTAGTAGTCCTCACTATTTTGTAAAATAGTATCAATAATTGTAATGAGGACTCTTTTTGAGTTTGTATACTCTCTATTAGACAATAGTTGTATTCAAACTCACAGTATATGTGTTGTCGTATTTTGCACAACAATTGTATTACTGAAGTTGTATTTGTTTCTGTACCATGTATTTGGCGACTCAGATTGGGTGATGTATACCTATTTTGGGGGCGTCACAAATGCACTGCGGGCCAATGATGATTTTTACCACATCATTTGTAACATTACAGGTTATGATTATACCGATACATAATTCTTGGTCATAATCATACCAATCAACAGTCATTCTTTGCACGTAAGCCAAAGAAAACTTTCACCACAATATAAGCATGAGTTCTGAAGGCAGTCTTTGGAATATCCTCAGTTTTAACCTTCAGCTGATGATATCTAGAACGAAGATCGATCTTTGAAAAAAATTGTGCTCCTTATAACTAATCAAACAGGTTATCAATACGTAGCAATGGGTACCTATTTTTGATGGTGACATGATTCAACTCCCGATAATCAATACAAAGTCGCATACTCCCATCTTTCTTCTTCACGAATAGAACAGGAGAACCCTAAGGAGACGTACTAGGACGAATGAAACCAATGTCTAACAATTCCTACAATTGGGTCTTTAACTCCAGAAGTTCAATATGAGCCATTCGATATGGGGCTTTGGAAATGGGTTTTGTACCGGGTTCAAGGTCGATACAAAATTCAACTTCACGCTCTGGGGGTAGGCCAGGAAGTTCTTCAGGGAATACGTCATGAAATTTATTAACAATAGAAATATTCTTCAAATCTGACGTATTTTTGTTTAAATCCATGACATGAGCTAAGAAAGCTTGACATCCGTTTTTCAATAAACAAATAGCTTTATGGCTTGAGATGTCCGTGATTGATTTTAATGGTTTGGTCGCTTGAATTCGCATAATAGGTTTATTAGGAATATGAAAGCTAACAACCTTACGAAAATAATCAATTTTAGCATGATGAGTAGTTAACCAATCAATCCCTAGAATCACGTCAAATGCAAGTATTTTTAAGGAGATAAGATCGACAGGTAACGTGCGGTTACCGATTTGAATCAAACAAGACTTATAAACAGTGGATGTAATGAAGGTTTCTCCTAATAGAGTTTCAACAAATAAGTCAAAGTCTAATTTCTCCGGAGTCAAATTTAATCGTTGAGCACAAGTAGGAGAAATAAAAGAATGGGTAAAACCTGTATCAAATAAGGTATAGACTTCACTAGAGTTTATGATAAGCTTACCCGTGATAACCTCGTTCGGGTTCCTTGCTTTCTGGGAGGTCACAACAAACGCTCTCCCTTGCACTATCGACTTTGACTTTTCTGGGACGGCTTTTGGTGCCTCCATCCTAGCTGAACTTGTCTTCGGTGAACAACAAAATTGGGCTATATGACCTTCTCTTCCACAATTATAACACGCTTTGGATGACATTGCGCAGTTTGGACTGATATGTCCCTCCCCTCCGCATTTGAAGCATATGATAGGTGTTCGTTCTCCTTCCTTAACCACGGTTGCTTGTGCTGACGTCTTTCCATCATTGTTGAATCTCCTTTTCATGAAATGTCCATTTTTACTGTCTTGGCCATGATTACCACCGAAGTGGTTACTATTTCTGGCATGTTGATTCCCTCCACGCTTGTTGTCACCGTTTCGATGACTGTTACCACTGGTATTTTTATGCTGCCGGTTGCTTTCCCTTGGTTGCGTTGACTCGTTATCGCGCTCCAATAACTGAGCTCTATTTACAACATCTGATTACAAACAAAGTTTATGAGAAATAAGATATTGACGTATCTCCGGTTTCAAACTTCTTAAAAAATTCGCGTTATTCGCTCCTCATTATCAACCAAATGGGATGCAAACCGGGATAACTCCGCAAATTTAGCCTCGTATTGCGACACGGTCATATTGTATTGTTCCAACTTGATAAACTCCACCTCCTTCATGTGATGAATACTTTCGGGAAAGTACTTGTCGTTGAATAGCTCTTGGAACTTCTCCCAAGATATCTTGAGTGCATCAGGCTAGGTACGTTTTACAGATTACCACCAGTAATCTGCCTCTTCACGTAACATGAAGGTGGCGAAGGGAACCTTTTGCTCCTCGGAGCATCCCAAGACATCAAATATCTTGGTGATCTGTTTTATCCATGCTTCAGGCTTAAGTGGTTTTGGCTCTCCAATAAACTCCGGTGGTCCCAGCTCCTTGAACTGTTTAGCGGTAACCGTCCAAGAGTTTCCAGTGTTTCCACCTACATTTTGGACAGGAGCCGCTTTCGCCTGATGTTGCATAAATTGCATGAAGCCTCGGAACATTCCATCATTCATTGACATTGTCCTGGTTATTGATCTGTGGAGACTCAACGGTCTCCTGTGCTCCATTGATGTTCTCAACATTCTCTGATGCCATTTTCAAATACTGCCACAAAACAAGGGTTAATTGACATGAAACATATTATCCCTACACTCTGGCTGACCAATTAAATACCAAATAAACTTAGGTAGGTCATAGTAGTGAAGGAATTCCCTGTCTCTCCCCTCTTAGTTCTAGTCTCACATTTTAGCCAGGGATCATATCCCTAAGCTTTGATACCAACTGCGACGCCCCCAAAACAGATATACATCACCTATTCTGAGTCATTAAATACATGGTATAAATTCAAATACAACTTAATAATACAACTATCGTGTACAATACGATAAAACATAGGTTGTGAATTTGAATACAAATATTGTATACTAGAGATTATACAAACTCAAAAGGAGTCCTCATTACAATTATTATCACACTATTTCACAGAATAGTGAGGACTACTAATGCTATCATCTGGTCCGTCACTCCGTTTCCCGATTAGTCCCTGCTACGTTCTCATTTCCTGAAGAGAACAATAAAAGTAAAAGTGTGAGCTCAAATAGCCCAATAGGAAATATTATGACTAAGATAATGCAGAATATATTATCGTTAGCCTTCAACAGTGTAAAACTGATTCAATATAACAACCATTAAGTTTAACTGCAGCGGAACAAACAATCCATTAAAAGAGTCAAGTAGAGAATAAAATCTACTATCTTTTATGATTTAGAAGGTTTTTCATCACTTTTATCGTTGGGACTCGGCTTAATAAATAATCCACATCATCGAATCACCCCTGCTACTATGGCCAAGGATATTCTTTAGTATCACGACCACAATTATCCATGCACTACGGGCCAAGAATATTTGTGTATTCAATAATGGTCATGATCATGCCAACAACTGTCATCAATGCACTACGGGCCAATGAGGACTTTTACCACATCATTTGTAACATTACGGTCATGATTACACCGAATAATCCCTGGTCATAATTATACCAAGTCCATCTATGCACTATAGGCCACAGATGACTTTCAACAAAATATAAACATGAGGATGATGACAATGATATAAGAATTCAATAAAACAAGTTCAAGAATTATTTTATCTAGGAACTAATAACGTCCAAATTGTCAACATGATACTGCCTTATAGAGTAAAATTCAAGAATGCTCAGAAGAATATTTCCATAAAAAGATACTGGATGAAGCAAAAATATCAAGGATATTCCACTAATTTCATGGAGTATAGAAGTTAAAACTTTAACCAACTGAGTATAATAAGGAATGGAATAACAAAAGAAATCACCAGGTATGCGATAGACCGCACAAGTAGGTTATTCCAACAGAATAATAAATAACGGAATCAGGTTCGGCGTAAAACGCACAGACAGGATCTTCCAACAGAATAATAAAGACGGAATCAGGTCTGGCGTAGAACGTACAGACAGAATATTCCAACAGTACAATAAAGACGTAATCAGGTCCGGCGTAAAACGCACAGACAGGATATTCTAACAGAAGAATTTCACCAAGTATAGGGTAGCCTGCGTATACAAGTTATTCTAACAGAATAATAAAGAATGGAATAACAGAAGTTCTCTTCATAGATAAGAAAGAAATAATACTCCCTACCTTTAGAAAAACTGGATACTGAAATAGTGAGGTAGCAGACTTCTCTTTTTCTTTCTATAATTTCTCTTTATAATAATCGCTCTAAAGCTTTTGTGAATTGGTGAGAAATGAAAGAAAAATGAGCTTCTATTTATAAAAAAATATAATTTCAATAATTGCACGTTTTGGGGCTCAAAAATTACAGTACGATACCTCTAACTTTTCTTTCATTTTTAATTTAGTCCTGCAAGTATTATCAATCTTGCACCAACTCCCCTAATAGTAAATAATGTTAATCAATATTATAATCATGTGAAAAATACGAATTACAATATAGTACCTCCATCTATACCTCCATTTTAACTTAGTCATGCAAGTATCATCAATCTTGCACCAACTCCCCTAATAGTAAATAATGTGATTCAATAGTACACATATGTAAATAATAGTTATATAAGCATGTGAATTAGTAGCAATTAATTGCTCATTTATCCGATAAATTACCCGATTTATAGATATTACCCATAGACATCAATTATTAACGGAATAAATATCGATTTTCACTAACACAAACAATTCTAACATAATGAAACTATTTTTATCAAAAATATAAATTTTGAAATTTTGAAGTTTGACTTTTCCCGAAAAAGTCAACTGTTGACTTTTTGACCAAATAGTGAATCCCGGGAAATTTTGTGTTTATAGACTATTTTTACTAATTTCGTCGTTCCTGACTCAAATATCACGTCCGCGTCTTCAAATTCAACTCCGAACAACATTCATCATTAATATTATAACTCATAATATTTATCAACCAGGTCGTTTTCAGGAAAGATGGGGTTTTCCAATAAGGATTTCTCCCTATTGGCGCGTAATTAGGTGACCAAACCTCTCATTGACAAAACTTCTAGATATTGTAAATATTGCAGTTTATAATATGAATAACTTTGGCGTCTCAAGTATTTATTTAATAAAAAACATTTTAAGCAGATGATACTGACCATAATTGAATCCATAATATGATAGATATGATGCAGCAATTACTGTAACAATAATTGAGTATAACTGAGTGACTTCTCACGTAAGCATCAATAATTAATACCGTGTGCTACTATGCAACCACACGTATTACTGTACTTTTAACACCGGGTGTTTCAACAGTTAACGGTAAAACTTTCACTTTATTTTCATAAAGTATTTTTGTCGTTTTCTCAATCTGACAATAATTCCGTTGTGGGGGACTACCAATTATTGTGTCGTTGTACGAATATTCCCCGTTAAAACGAATATTCCCCGACCAATCAAATATTATATAACAACTTGCGTAATTTGCAAAATTTGTAAATATTACCCACAACTATAACATTATATCAAATCCACACCATAATATTCAAAAATATATTTCGAGAAAATTTAATCTTTATTCAAAAAGTGAGGGTCTTACAGAATATATTATATTTTATTATGCACAGTGTTTGCATAGTGCCTGCATATTGTTTGTATTGTAAAATCTTTTATAAAGTTATTCGTTTTATTAGATTATAAATAGAATATATTATATTTTATTTAAAAGATTTTGCTTTAAATATGGACCGTCAAATTAAAGTAAATCAATCTGGACCGTTCATGAGTTAGTTACTATGAAGTCCATTTTTTTATAAATAGAAGCTCATTCCTTCATTATTTCTTACGAATTCACTGAAACTCTAGAGAGAGAAACTATAGAGAGAAAGAAGAAAAGTGTTCTGCTACTTCACTCCTTCTATATCCAGTACTCTTCTTTCTAAGGTAAAAAATATTATTTGTTGTACTCGTAAGGAGTATTCTTTCTTTCTTATTTATGAAGAGAACTTCTGTTTTTCCATTCTTTATTATTATGTTGGAATAACCTGTATACGCGGGCTACCCTATACTTGGTGAAATTCTTCTGTTATTCTATTCTTTATTATTATGTTGGAATAACTTGTCTTTGCAAAGTACTGCATACATGGTGAAATTCTTCTAATATTCCATTCTTTATTATTCTGTTGGAATATCCTGTCTGTGCGTTTTACACCGGACCTGGTTCCGTTATTTATTATTCTGTTAGAATATCATGTCTGTGCATTTTACGCCGGACCTGGTTTCGTTATTTATTATTCTGTTGGAATATCCCGTCAGTGTGTATTACGCCTGACTTGGTTCCATTATTTAGTATTCTGTTAGAATAACCTGTCTATTTGAAGTACCGCATACATGGTGATTTCTGTTGTTATTCCATTCTTTATTATTCTGTTGGAACATTCTGTCAGTGCGAATTTCGTCTGACCTGGTTCCGTTATTATTATTCTGTTGGAATAACCTGTCTATGCGAAGTACCGCATACATGGTGATTTCTTTTATTTTTCCATTCTTTATTATACTAAGTTGGTTAAAGTTTTGACTTCTATACTCCATGAAATTAGTGGAAAATCCTTGATATTTGTGCTTCGTCCAGTATCTTTTCATGAAAATATTCTTCTGAGCATTCTTGAATTTTACTCTACAAAGCAGTATCATGTTGACAATTTGGACGTTATTAGTTCCTGAATAAATTAATTCTTGAACTTGTTTTATTGAATTTTTATATCATTGTCATCATCCTCGTGTTTATATTATGTTAAAAGTCATATGTGGCCTGTAGTGCATAGATGGACTTGGTATGATTATGACCAACGATTTTTCGGTATAATCATAACCGTAACATTACAAATGATGTGGAAAAAGTCCTCATTGGCCCTGTATTGCATTGATGGATAGTTTTTGGTATGATTATGGCTATGGATTCTCTATTGCCGTAGCGCAAAGATGAATTGTTTTATGGCATGATCAGGACCGTTGATGAAAAAATGATTATCTTAAGCCGTAGTGCATGGATAATTCATGGTCGTGATACTAAAGAATATCCTTGGCCGTAGTGCAGGGGTGATTCGATGATGTGGATTATTTATTAAGCTGAGTCTTAGCTATAAAAGTGATGAAAAACCTTTTAAATCATAGAAGATAGTAGATTTTATTCTCTACTTGACTATTCTAATGGATTCCTTGTTCCGCTGCAGTTAAACTTGATAATTGTTATATTGTATCATTTTAACACTGTTGAAGGCTAACGATAATTTATTCTGCGTCATCTTAGTCATAATATTTCTTGCTGGGCTAGTTGAGCTCACCCTTTCTTTCACTGTTCTCTTCAGGAAATGAGAACGTAGCTAGGACTAGTCGGGGAACAGAGTGATGGTCCTAGATGGTGCATTAGTAGTCCTCACTATTCTGTGAAATAGTGTGATAATAATTGTAATGAGGACGCTTTTTGAGTTTGTATACTCTCTAGTAGACAATATTTGTATTCAAACTCACAGTTTATGTTTTGTCGTATTGTACACGATAGTTGTATTATTAAGTTGTATTTGAATTCTGTACCATGTATCTGGCGACTCAAGATGGGTGATGTATACCTAATTTTGGGGGCGTCACAGTTAATATCATAACTTGCAATATTAACAACCAGATCATTCTCAGAAAAGAGGGGGATTTCCGATAAGAACTTCTCCTTATTGGCGTGCAATTAGGTGACTAAATCTCTTTCCTTGACAGAATTTCTAGACATCGTCTATAATGAAAATAATAGTATGAATAACTTTGCCGTCTCAATTATTGATTTAATAATATAAAATATTATGACAATAATTGAATCAATAATGTGAGATACTATGCAGCAATTACTGTGCAATAATTGAATAAAACTGAGTGACTTCTCACGTAAGCATCAATAATCAAAGATATTGTACAATACTGTGTGCTACTGTGCAACCATGCATATTACTGTAATTTTATCACCAGGTATTTCAACAGTTAACGGTAAAAGTTTTGCCGTTATTTTTATAAAAAATTTATTTCTGTCTCTTTCTAAATCCGACAGTAATTCTATTGTGGGGTTCAACAATGATTGTGTCGTCGTACGAATATTCCCTGATAAAACGAATATTTTATGACAACTTGCTTACTTTGCAAAATTTATAAATATTACCCACAACTATAACATTATATCAAATCCACACCTTATTATTCAAAAATAATATTTAGAGAAAATTAAAACTTTATTCATAAAAAGTTGGGGTCTTACATGTACCACACCAAGAAACCTTTCAATAACATCTCTATGGTTGTTTATATATCTCAAAACAACTCCCATTTGCTCCTTTATTGAAACATCTCAAGACTCATCAACCATAATAGAAAATATGTTGTCCCCAATATCATTAATGATGGCAAGTGTAGTTTCCATAACACAAGCACTTGTTAATTCTTTTTGAATTTTTGGAGAAGTCTTTTGATTGTTTCTAGGAGCATTCTCATTAACTACCTTGCCTACCTCTTCATTTCGTAGGCTGTACCACTCAAAAAACTCAAGGACATTTCCCTTATTTGATGAATTCGATGACTCATCATGTCCACAAAAAGGCAAACCTTGCTTCAAAAGAAGGCGTGTGACATCCATAGTCGCCGTTAAACGGGTGAGATAAACAACCTCCATCTCTCGCCCTTGTGTTATTAATATATGTGACACACTCTGTGACACCCCCAAAATAGGTATACATCACCTATTCTAAGTCACCAAATACATGGTACAGAAACAAATACAACTTTATTAATATAATTGTCGTGCAAAATACGACAACACATATACTGTAAGTTTAAATACAAATATTGTCTAATAGACAGTATTCAAACTCAAAATGAGTCCTCATTACAATTATTACCATACTATTTTAAAAATATTGAGGACTGTTAACACAACTGACTGGAAACATCACTCCATATCCCGGCTAGTTCCTGCTATATTCTCACCTCCTGAGAAGAAAAATGGAACAAAAAGGAAAATGGTGAGAGAAACTAGCCCAGTAAAGAATATTATGACTAAGATAATATATAACAAATTATCATTAGTCTTCAACAGGAAAAATCTGATAAAATATAATAGAAAACAAAGTTTAGATCAACACCTGCAGCGGAAATAATAATCCATTAGAAGAGTCAAGTAGAGAATGAATTCTACTATCTTCTAAGATTTAAAAGTCCATCAACAATATTTTATCCCTGTAACATCAATCAATATGCATCTTGAATCAAATATTCATCTTTGCACTACAGGCCAAAGATATTCATTTGTATCACCAGTTGGTCATGTTCATCTCAAAAACTGTTTATCTTTGCACTACGGGCCAAAGATATTCATCAGTTAATCATTCATCTTTGCATTACAGGCAAAAGATATTCAGTAATATCATTATTTAGGACTGAGGATGATGAAAAATATCTTTAAAAAAATGAATCCAGTGAGATAAAAGATCAAAGATTAGGGATTCGTACTTTAGTTTATCCAAGTTCATAAATACCTTATGATAATCAACTGTGGAGCAGAATTCAAGAATGAAGATCAAAACATGGATACAATCAAAGATAGTAACCATAATAGACAACTTGAACAAAGAAAAAAAATTCATTTTTTTTTCTGTGAATAGTGTCGTATTCGTGAATAGTGTTGTATACATGAATAGTGCCATAAATGTGAATAGTAACCCCGACTAAAAAAGGTAGAAATTCCATAATAAAATCCATATCAATATTTCAGTATAGTGATATTGAAAGAATAACATCATTAGGAAAGAAAATAACATCCCTTACCTCAAAATAACAGTACTTTTGGCTGAAATATCAGGTATAAGGCTAAAGGAAACTTGCACTGAATAACAACTCACAAAGTATATAAATACTCACAAAATACGCTCGATAATATAGAGAGAGAAAGCTTATGATTATGGTGTGATTTTAATTCTAACTATGCACCCTATTTATAGGAAAATGCTTAGAACGCCATAGCAGACTAACCTGCTACCTGATGGCTTTACCTGCTACTATTCACGCTCACCACTTTTGAAAATAAATTCCAGCACATTTCTCACCAACCAAAAGTGGGGCCCACCCATGTTTTTAATAAAAAAATATTTATTTTTGAAACTTTAATAATTCATAATAAATAGCCCTTTTATCAGAAAAATACGAATTTATGTCCATTTCATAGGAAATTAAATTCTCTACAACTTTGTAGATTTAAAATTTTTCCAAATTTTAAACGAAAAATGACCGAAATCCACATACGAACGATTTTCAACACCTCTATTCCGACAAAATACTGATAAAATACATCAGCATTAATTCTTTCATTTATAATCACAATAAATATATCCATCATTTATATCCACATAAAATAAATATTTCATTATCATACAAATCAATAATTAATTATTCATAAATAATATTAGAGAATCACAATTATGACAACCTGGTCGTTCCCAGGAAAGAGGGGGATTTCCGATAAGGATTTCTCCTTATTGGCGCGTAATTAAGTGACCAAACCCCTTTTCTAGACAGAACTTCCTTAGACATTGCCAATAATGTTATCTAACAATATTATTCAAATAATATGAATTATATATTAATCTGATAGTGGAGATACTGTACAGTGACAATTATTGGAACAACAATAATATAAAATATCAACGCAGCAATTATTGAATCAATAAAATAAAATATTGAACAGTAATTACTGTAATAATTATTGAGTAGTGACTTCTTACGTAAGAATCAATAATTCAAAATACTGTGCAATACCGTATGCTACTGTGCAACCACGCGTATTACTGTATTTTAACCCCAAGTATTCCAACAGTGTTAACGATAACAACTACGTCGTTATTTGTAAAAATTCAAACTTGTCGTTTTCTTCATCCGACCATTTTCTGTTATAGGACCCACAAATGGCTGCGTCGTCGTACGAATATTCCCCGACAGTAAGAATATTTCACAACCAAATAAATATTCCCAGACAACAATGAATATTTTATAACCACTTGCTTATTTTGCAAAATTTGTTCATTTCACCCATAATCAAAGTATTATATCAAATTAACACCTTATTATTAAAAATAATAAATAGAGGAAATTTGATTTTATTTATTAAAAAGTTGGGGTCTTACACACTCTGTCTTCGATTTTTAAAACCTTAAAGTTGTATTCTAGCATCATTATGAGCACTATTTGAAGAACCCACATGTTCTTGAAAATTTTCAATTGCCTTTTTCCTGTTGCTGAACCCTTTTTTTTTTGTAAAAGCATATACTCTATTTGAATTGCTAAATAGATTGCAACAAAAGCAAAATGTCGTATCCTTTGAAATGCTATACTCCAACCATTTAAAAATTTTAAACCAAGCGGGCCGAATGCTTCTTTTCACATTAGAAAAGTATTTTTGGGGATAATTATGGGCAATTGGTTGACATGGACCTCTAGTCAAATACTCTCTTCGAACTTGATCTCTAATCACAATATTAAAGACTTCAACTGATTTATGTAACCCCGGATCACTAACAATATCATTCGAATTGAACTCCACATGTGAATTATTAATATCACCTCTTGCTTCGGAACTTGGTAATTGATTATTAGAAGAATTAACAGTTCTTTGTCGCTTAATCAAGTATTTATCCATAATCTAGTATAAATAAAAATATTAATTACTAATCAATAATTTCATCATTCATCAATTTAATTATTCAAACATTTCATCATAATTTCATCAATTAACCTAATTTTAGCAAGTCAAGACTCAAGTGATGGAAGACAAATTGCAATTTCAGCATAGGCACAAAAATACACATCAAAACATAAGAAGGGACATAATCATAATCCTCCCCCTGTCCCAAAATCAAGGTCCATTTTGAAAAGTCAAAATTCAATTCCCAAGATGTCAATTCATTTAAATATAATAAAATTTGGTAAATTGGTTTTGAAAGTGACTCTAATCTTGTGACAAAGGGTCTACATTTACATACAATTAGTAGCAGAAGCAATTATAGTTTAGAAAATACAATCAATGTATGAGTCAAAGATTGGGACATTGCTTACTATGAAAAGAAATCGCAAAAAATAAGTAAACCATATAGAGCAATCAATTTCAACATCAATTTTGTTGGGATACATTTTTTGATTAATTGCAAATAAAACATTGAAACTGAAGAATTAACAACATAATAAACTGAAAAATCAAATAAAGAAGTACATAATTATGAACATTATTTAGTGGAAGATAATGGTGGTCTGGCGACTGGTGGAGCAAGGAAGCAAGCAAGCAGCGGCGGCCGTCGGCTAGAGGCGGAGAGAGAGGCGCGGCTGAGCCTGAGGAGTGAGCGGCGGAAGAAGAAGAACCGAAGTGGTGAAGAGGAAGAAGCGAAGAAGGAAAATAAAATCCCTAAACCAAAGCGTCTAATAGTGATAAGATGATATAAAATATTTTTTTAATGAAACGACATCGTTTCATGTTAGTTAAAAAAAAACCTAACCTGTGTTGCAGACTATTAGACGAAGAAGAAGACTGAGCCGCTGAAATGCTAAAGGCCGCTCCTCCTATCTGGGTCAGATGCCCCCTAGTTTTGCCTCAGGTTATATATATATATATATATATATATATATATATATATATATATATATATATATATATATATATATATCTGCACACACAATCAAGAATAACTCGCACATCAAAGAATCAAACTTCTGACCTCGTGGAACCATAAGATAAGAGTTACCGCTAGACCAAAAATCGTACGACGTAGTTATAGTGTTTTTCATTATTTCTGATCGTTTGGATATGTGCGTTAAATTCTTTTTTTTAATAATTTAAATCATTTCTTGTTGGTTGGTTTCATATTCGCCGTAAGAGTTCATGATCGATATCAACCAAGAAAGTCAAATTTTGTAAAATAAAAATAGGAGGATGGGAATAGTGAAAGTGTTATTGTTAGAATCGTAGTTTAGTAGAGTCAAAATTGTTGTTGAAGACATGACATGAGTGATCCCTGTCCTTAAGGTCTTTATCGCCCCCATCATGATCAGTTTACTAAGGGTTACAGACGATATACCTCCATGATATATGTCAAGCCTTGGTGAATTATCTGTGATAGCAATTCACAGAAAATTTCAATAGAACACTGCTTTGTAGTAGTTATTTTTTTGTAAGAAGAAATCAAAAGAGAGAGAAAAAACATGTGCACAAACATACGTGTAACTTATATATTTTATATGCATATATCTTATCTTATGTATATATATCAACATATATATACATATATATATATATATATATATATATATATATATATATATATACATATATGTAAGTTACATAAAATACTATTTAATTCTATATTTAATCATTTAGTAATACTAAATATGTAAGTTACATATATGTAACCATACTTAGTAATAATTAGGAGTTAAATAGAATTTGAATAGTCACATTATTTTTCTTTTGTTCCAAAAAATAAAATAAAATAGACTTCTATTCAATGGAACTAAGGAAAAATAGTTTTTATTAAACAATTTTGCACCTTATTAAATGTTTCACTATAGACACTAATCAAATGATTTCTACACAAATCAAATAAAATTCTCTTTTATTCTCCACACAGAGGACATTAATTTATACCTTTTATGTTAGACCCCAACTTTTATAAATAAAGATGAATTTTCTATAAATATCATTTTTGAATATTATAGAGTAAATTTGATATAATGTTATAGTTGTGGGTAATATTTATAAATTTTGCAAAGTACGCGAGTTGTTATATAATATTCGATTGGTCTGGGAATATTCATTTTAACAGGGAATATTCGTACAACGGCACAATCATTGGTGGACCCCATAATGGGATTATTGTCGGATTGAGAAAATGATAAAAATACTTTATGAAAATAACGGCGGAAGTTTTTACCGTTAACTGTTGAAACACCCGGTTTTAAAAGTACAATAATACGCGTGATTGCATAGTAAGACACGGTATTGATTATTGATGCTTACGTGAGAAGTCACTCAGTTTTGTTCAATTATTGTTACAGGAATTGCTACATAGTATCTCACGTTATTTGATTCAATTATTTTCAATATTTTATATATTATTAAATTATTAATTAAGACGATAAGGTTATTAAAATTATTATTTCCAATATTAAAGATGTCTAGAAGTTTTGTCAAGTAAAGGTTTGGTCACCTAATTGCGCTTCAATAGGGAGAAATCCTTATTGAAAAGCCCCCTCTTTCCTGAGAACGACCTGGTCGATTAATAGTGTGAATAATAATAATAATGATGATGAGTTTTGTTTTATTAGTATTATTAATATAATAAAACAGAAAAGCTTTTTATATAAAACAGAATACTTTTATAAAGTTATTTGTTTTATTAGACAATAATTAAAATATATTATATTTTATTATGCATAGTGCCTGCATAGTGTTTTGTATAATAAATTCTTTTTATATAAAACAGAATACTTTTATAAAGTTATTCGTTTTATTAGATTATAAATAGAATATATTATATTTTATTTAAAAGAATTTGTTTTAAATCTGGACCGTCCGATTAAAGTAAATCAATATGGACCGTTCATGAATTAATTACTATGCAGTCCATTCTTCTATAAATAGAAGCTCATTCCTTCATTATTTCATACGAATTCACTGAAACTCTAGAGAGATAAACTATAGAGAGAAAGAAGAAAAGTGTTCTGCTACTTCACTACTTCTATATCCAGTACTCTTCTTTCTAAAGGTAAGGGATATTATTTGTTATACTCGTAAGGGGTATTATTTCTTTCGTATTCATGAAGAGAAATTATGTTATTCCATTCTTTATTATTCTGTTGGAATAACCTGTATAAGCGGGCTACCCTATACTTGGTGAAATTCTTCTGTTATTCCATTCTTTATCATTATATTGGAATAACCTATCTATGCAAAGTACCGCATTCATGGTGATTTCTGTTATTATTCCGTTCTTTATCATTCCGTTGGAACATCCTGTCTGTGCTTTAAGCATGACCTGGTTTCGTTCTTTATTATTCTATTGGAACATCCTGTCTTTGCTTTACGCATGACCTGGTTCCGTTCTTTATTATTCTGTTGGAACATCCTGTCTGTGCGTTTACGCATGACCTGGTTCTGTTATTTATTATTCTGTTGGAATAACCCGTCTGTGCGGTCTATCGCATGCCTGGTGATTTCTTTTGTTATTCCATTTTTTATTATACTCAGTTGGTTAAAGTTTTGACTTCTATACTCCATGAAATTAGTGAAATATCCTTGATATTTGCTCTTCACCCAGTATTTTTTTATGAAAATATTCTTCTGAGCATTCTTGAATTTTACTCCACAAAGAAGTATCATGTTGACAATTTGGACGTTATTGGTTCCTGGATAAATTTATTTTTGAACTTATTTTATTGAATTCTTATATAATTGTCATCATCATCATCATGTTTATATTATGTTGAAAGTTATCTGTGGCCTGTAGTGCATAGATGGACTTGGTATGATTATGACCAGGGATTATTCGGTGTAATCATGACCGTAATGTTACAAATGATGTGAATAAAGTCCTTATTGGCCCGTAGTGCATTGATGGACAGTTGTTGGCATGATCATGACAATTAATGAATACACGAATATTCTTGGCCCGTAGTGCATGGATAATTTATGATCGTGATACTAAAGAATATCCTTGGCCGTAGTGCGAGGGTGATTCAATGAAGTGGATTATTTATTAAGCTGAGTCTCAGCGATAAAAGTGATAAAAAAATCTTTTAAATCATAAAAGATAGTAGATTTTATTTTCTACTTGACTCTTTTAATGGATTGCTTGTTCCGCTGCAGTTAAACTTGATGTTTGTTATATTGTATCAGTTTAACATTATTGAAGACTAATGATAATTTATTCTGCTTTATCTTGGTCATAATATTTTTTACTGGGCTAGTTGTGCTCACCCTTTCTTTCACTGTTCTCTTCAGGAAATAAGAACGTAGCAGGGACTAGTCGGGGAACGGAGTGACGGTCCAGAGGATAGCATTAGTAGTTCTCACTATTCTATGAAATAGCGTGTTAATAAATGTATTGAGGACTTATTTTGAGTTTTAATGCTGTCGAGAAGACAATGTTTGTATTAAAACTCACAGCTCATGTTGTATATTGAAGGTTGTATTTGTATTCTGTACCATGTATTTGGCGACTCAGAATAGGTGATGTATACCTATTTTGGGGGCGTCACATTTTATACTTATTTAATTATATACACATATGAGTTTTATCAAACTCAAATATGACATATTATAAGTCACAAAAGTATAAAATAAGGTGCTATATATAACAATCCCCCACTTGTTTGGAAAAACTATTTTTTATCCAAACAATTTCCTATCAAACAACTCTAAGGCATGTGTGTATAAAAGAGGGTGTGAAGAACATTGAACCTTCCCTTAGTGTAAACAATTCAAAGTCACGTCGAAGTTGAAGGTGTTCGTAGATTGAACCTCTACTTCTATATGATATTACCGAAATTGTCACACACACACAAAATTCTCCTACCACGGTGAGTATTCTCAATTGCTTTGCGCTAATATGTCCATGCGCAATACACTGTTTCATGAAGAGAGTAAACCACAACCCTCTATAAGAAGCGGCTCCACTTCTAGTTCATATAGGCAAAGTGTTTCGCACGTGTTTCTGTTGCTAAGAACACACCAACTTTGTTAAGAGTATAACTCAGCCCCGGTCGTGCAACAGACGTTACTATCTTAAACTACATATGGAACTACATCGATAGTAACACAGTCAGCAACTGTGACTTGTTTTTCCCGTTGAACCTATAAACTAGGGGTAACCTAAGAATAGGTTGGGTTCCCATCACCACTGACTCAAAGTGGTTTAAGTTACATATCACAAGTAGTTAAACTTACTATGATCTCGTCAAAGTCTTAGTAAAAAGATAAGTCAAGTCGTCACTTGACTTTCTTGTAGATAAATATTATAATACCTTCTCGTATCAATTATCTAAGAAAAATTATGTCTATGGCCAACATGTCAAGACTTACCATTAAAGGTAATCTCATATGCTCTATACAAAATAATTTCATTATCACATCATAATGAACTAAGCAATGGAAGTGGCCACAATTTGATGTTTTAACAACAAATTTTGATTCCATTGCTTTCTCCATTATATAAAGCAATAGTATTACTTGTTACTCCAAGTAAATTATTCCCTCACTAAGGGTAATAATATATCCACCTACTTGTAAAAATATAATTATATATTCACCTACTTGTGAATATTTTCAAACTTATTCAAGATCACAACCAGATATGAATCCAAGATTAATAATTTGTACTACATAAAAAATTTCACTAACACAATATTGTGAATTAGGAGGCTTTAATTTATACTAGGCTACAATCAATGTTTTAACAAACAACCTAATCCATTAAACTTCCCTCATAAAATAATAACATTAGATTTATACTGTGAAATGGGAAATACTCATTTGTTTCTTACTCATCTAAGAAACAAAACCCAAGATTGAGTGAAAATTCATCTACTTGTAAATTTATAATTTTTCTCACTAAAATATAAGTGAAACTTATGTGATCTATTAAAATATTGAGAGATCTAACAAAAACTAATGTAAATCATTAGTATACTAAGTTTAAAACTGTATGTAATATTTGATCTCGTGCATTGCATATCAAACACAAGGCTCCCACTAGCGAATGTGTACTTCAGATTTACAATAGCTATATCAGAATTAACTTTCAGTGTACCACTACTATTAAAGAATTATTAAATTCTTCAATCTCAAGGTATATCAAACTTAGTTTAGTATATCCTCTCAATACAATTTAATTGGTTTAGTTGGAATCCTCACTATGTTTTCACATGATAATAAGATAACATCCATTTTACAAGTCTTTCAACATAAAGACAACAATAGATATTTCTTAAACTCGTTTACGTTAACAATACTATGTAAAATGATCAACATATCATTAATATACACAAAAACTATTACATTATAGTTTATAAATTATATTGTTAGTGTAAACATATAAATAATTCTATATCTGATAGAATCTCAAGATTAATATACACATATTATCACCTAATATGTATCCACTTGAATATTTATAACTTAGTTTCAATCTCACTGTTGAACTAAATCACAATAAATATATTGAATCATATTTCTGCTAATAAAATAGGTATTTTATTTACCAAATTATTATATTGATTTCCTTCACCAAATCAATATTGTTATTTCTAGGTTCAGTTTATAACTTTGTTGAACCTTAGATAATAAAATTAAGTGAAATAAGTTCACACTTCAATATTATTCAAAAGTTTGTGTTTCAAAGACTTTCATTTCACAAAACTACACAATTAAATTGAATTTCGCAACAATAAATCCATAAGCCTTACTATTTCTTACATAAATAAATTTATACTTCAAATAGTTCAAAGACCAAAATAAAAATCTTAAAGAATCACCCCCATACTTTTAAATAATTGATATATCATTGAATAATTTCACTTCACAATATTATGTTCACTACTTAAAATAAATTTTAGATTAATTAACATTTTATGTAACAATGTTACGTTCCTATAAATATTACTTCCGATCCACATAAGAATATTAAGGAACACTTCTCAAAACATAAAATAAGTTCTTGCACATTTTATGTATTAGTTATTCATATAAAGATTGATTCAACATAAGAATCTTTTAGAACACCCCCACATAAGAAAACAAGCTCTTATTTTTTAAAATTACATAAAATCTCAAATCTAAAAAATTATTTAATATTAGCACTTAATAAATTATACATGTACATTTTTCAAGTATACCAACACGTAACACTTGACTCTATGTAATTAAATAGTATAAAATTCATTATATACAAATTATAGCACAACTCATCATATTGAACAAATTTATTTGCATATAAAATATAAAAATTTATATTTACTTTCTAAGAAATTAATTTATCACACAAAATTAATTTATGTAGAAAGCAAATAAAATTCACACACATGAATTAGTATATCCTCAAGTATTTTCTTGTCCCAACTTGGATAGGAAATATCATAAACAATATATCTTTTGACATTTACAATATAGAATTCAAGATAATCTTAATAATAATATGAAATACTTGAACTTCATTATATTTATAAAAATTCAAAAAATAAAATGTTATATCAATTAGAATATACAAAATTCATATGATCACATTAAAATTTACTACTTCTTGGACAAAAAGTACATATAATAATAAATCAACATATACCGATTATTATTATCCCAAAAACACTACGAATAATTTATAAGTGTTTTCTCAACATCAAAATCATATTGTATACAAGATTTATTCAACAAAAATTACTTCTACAATATCTCGCTCTTCCAACTATTAGTTGATAATTAATTTATTATCCACAAATAAATTAATTTATCTCAAAATTCATGCATACAAATACCAAGTAATATTACACACTAATTATTATCTCAAACTTTCTATGCATAATTTTGTTCAAGAAGAACATAAATTTACTTTATTCTCAAAATAAATTAATTTACAACTAATTTGTTATTCATAGAGACAAGTAAACTCCTCAAATTTTACTACAACTTTCTCATAATAAATTAATCTCAATTAGTGTATAGAAAAATAAGTGTCTCAAATTTCATACATACATATACACATCAAATATTTTATCTACTCATAAAATATTATAAAAAAATATATATGTACAAAATTAAATTTATTCCATCTTGAACAAAAATTTAATTACTTTTTCTTATCCCATAAAATTAATTAATTAATTAATTACACCAAAATATAGGTAAAATAATATTCAAACATACAATATCTGTAATTCTGTAATTAAGCACACCTAGAGGGGGGGTGAATAGGTGTAAATACTTAGAAGTGATATACAATGACGAATTTGCAAAGTTAACTATAGCAGACTGCAATCGGACGGTCTAACCCTGTCCGTATTAGTTATATTCTTAACTATTAAAAACGGACAGCTAATGCCTGTCCGGATTAGTGTAAAACTTTTTCGACGCAAATAAAAACTGCAGAATATTAACTGTTAAAAACGGACAGTTAATGCCTGTCCGGATTAGTGTAAAACTTTTTCGACGCAAACAAACAAAAATTACAGAATATTAACTGTTAAAAATGGAAGCAAACAAGTAGAAAATTACACCGAGATTTTTACATGGTTCAGCCCCTATCCTCTACTCTAGTGGCCTAATCCACGTTCAATCCCAACTAGGATTGGAGACTAACTTTATTAAAATAATATTCAACAATTACAAAGACAATAAAACTCTCTGTTACAACGACGATCGATTGGACACCTCTGCCCCCTTTGCACCTCTGCAACACCTCTCACCTCTGAGACTTTGATACCTTCATTGTACAGCCTGAATATTACTAAAATAAAAAACCCCAACCCAACCTAGACTTGTACTATGTTTACAATAGATATTGGAATAAGAAATACTAGAATACTGTGAACCAAGACTGAAAGAATGATATGATAATTGATGTGTATCTTGGATAGCTTGAAGAGTTTCTGCTCAGTCGTCCTTTTTTTTGTCTTGAAGCCGTGTAAACAATATATATATATATATATATATATATATATATATATATATATATATATATATATATATATATATATATAAAGAAGAGAGTAACGGCTATGTACCCTTTCAAATCCTCCTGCAATGGCTATATCTTTTTGATTGAAATAGGAGATCCATGTTACCAAAAACAACATTAGTAGTTAAAGAATTTCAGCTATGAAGGAGTCAATTAGGAATCAAATACTAGTTGAAAGAGTCCTATTAGTAATTAGCAAGATCCCAAAAAAAGCAATTACTGATTAGCATGTGACAAAATAATATCTCCATCAACTTTAAATAGGAATCCTTCATAAAATCAATTCCTAAAATATCTCCCAAATCCGTATAAATTGATAGCACAAAATATATATATATTGGAAGGATATATCCCCATAATTAAATATGAGAAATATAATGAGTATTAAACAGATATTCAATTTCCTTAAAATACTCCAATTTGAATTAGACTTTAAAGAAAATTAGGATTGGATATATATTCTATATAACAACTTAACACATGTGACAAAAATAACCACCTTGATTTACTCACTCCAAAACGGCATTAAATTTCGTGGGCTAGCAAATAAAGTGTAGTATTAACCCATGCAAACTATTATATATTATATAATTACTATGTAGCAAATAAAGTGTAGTATTAACCCATGCAAACTATTATATATTATATAATTAATATGCATAAAACTATTTGAATAACATGACCCAATAAAATCAATTAAGCCCATATAAATATTGTCATTATTAAAACAACAAAGTATATAAACCAACATTCTCCCCCTTTTTAATGATGACGATATATTACCTTTTAAATTTAAATATACTCCCCCTATCTATAAGGCTCCCCCTAAATTTATACGTATTAAGTCAACATGAGTACCAGTCAATTCAAATTTCAAATACCAAATATATATCTCCCCCTTTGTCATTATCAAAAAGAAATCATTAAGCACAAGTTGGTTATAACATAATCATCATCACCCAAATCTCTCCTACGTGGTCATTAAAAAAATTAGTGAGATCTTTGAATTGCACATTCTAACCACATACTGACATTCCAAGTTCCCTTCTTAAAGTGTAAAACCGCTCTTCACTTAAAGGTTTTGTAAAAATATCTGCCAATTGAAGTTCAGCAGGGACAAATACTAATTTAATTAATCCTTTAGCAACATTATCTCTTAAAAAAATGATGTCTCACTTCAATATGCTTAGTACGAGAATGAAGCACATGATTTTTTGAAATATCAATTGCACTAGTATTGTCACACATAATGGGCACATTTTCACATATCACATTAAAATCATGAAGAGTTTGAAACATCCATAAAATTTGTGAACAACAACTACCTGCCGCCAAATATTCACCTTCCGTAGTAGACAAGACAACTGATGTTTGCTTTTTGCTGTGCCAAGCCACAAGGCTTTGTCCTAAAAATTCACAAGCACCGCTTGTGCTTTTTCTATCAACTTGGCACCCTGCATAATCTGCATCTGAATATCTAATTAGTTCAAAGCTTGGAGATACAGGATAAAATAAGCCTAAATTAATTATGCCAGCTAAATATTTAAATATTCTTTTTACCGCTTTAAGATGAGATTCTTTAGGTTGAGCTTGAAATCTAGCACAAAGGCATACACTATACATAATATCCGGTCTTGATGCAGTTAAATAAAGTAAACAACTAATCATACCTCGATATATTGTCACCTCAACATCTTTACCTGTAGCATCCGTGGTAAGCTTGATGGTAGTACTCATTGGTGTTGACTTTGGTTTGGTATTTTCAAAACCAAATCTTTTTAATAACTCCTTTACATACTTGGATTTGTGAATGTGAATCCCTTCATTGGATTGTTTGATTTGAAGCCCCAAAAAATAGTTTAATTCTCCCATAAGACTCATGTCAAACTCATTATGCATACATTGGGAAAACCACTCACACAAAGAGTTAGTAGTATCTCCAAAAATTATTTCATCCACATAAATTTGAACAATTAATAAATCTTTATTTTTGGTTTTAATAAAAAGAGTAGAGTCAATCTTACCACGATTAAAATCATTTTCTAATAAAAACTTGCTTAGTCTTTCATACCAGGCTCTTGGAGCTTGTTTTAATCCATACAAAGCCTTTTTTAATTTAAACACATGATGTGGATATTTTTCATGTTCAAAACCGGGTGGTTGCCTAACATATACTTCTTCATTTAAATAACCATTTAGAAAAGCACTTTTCACATACATTTGAAACAATTTAAATTGTCTAAAGCATGCATAGACTAATACAATTCTTATAGCTTCTAACCTTGTAACAGGGGCAATGGTTTCCTCATAGTCTATACCTTCCTGTTGATTATAGCCTTGAGCTACCAATCTGGCTTTGTTTCTTGTTATAACACCATTTTCATCTAATTTGTTTTTGAAAATCCATTTTGTACCAATAATAGATGCATTTTTAGGAGGCTTAACAAGATCCCATACCTGACATCGTTCAAATTGGTTTAACTCTTCCTGCATGGCGATTGTCCAATTTTCATCTTGAATTGCTTCCTTGGCATTTTTTGGTACAATTTGAGAAAGAATGGCTGAAGATGCAAAATAATTCCTCGCTTTCCTTCTTGTGTTCATCTAAGTGTCGGGATCTCCAATAATCAAGTTTGGAGGATGATTTCTCACAGTCCGAGATGATTTAGGAAGCTTGGCAGTGGTCATATGTTCGTTGGATTCAGTCTGTGGTATGTCACATTCTGCACCACTGTGTTCGTCTGATTTCTGGTCTAAATCGGACGGGTTTGACTGTTTGTTTTGCGGTGTCTGCATGTCTGAGTTTTCTACTAAAACGGACGGGTCAGGCTGTCTATTTTCAGCTGTATTTCCTTCTGATTCGGACGGCTTAGGTTGTCGGTTTTCAGCTGTATTTCCTTCTGATTCGGACGGCTTAGGCTGTCCAGATTTAGCAGTTTGGCTTCCACGAATTAAATTGTCATTTCCTGCAGAATCCTCATCTTTTGACAGATCATGGTTAACTTCATTAAATATAACATGTACTGATTCTTCAACCTTTGACTTGTCAAGATTATAAACCCTATTGCTACGTTTGGATTGATGGAATAGGAGGGAGAATGGAATGAATCATTCTATTGGAATGATAAAAATGTTGTTTGGTTTGTTTATTCCAATGGAATAATGTATTCCTCCTGGAATGATAGTTAACTTAAAATTTTAATTTTCATTCCTTGAGGGGTGGCCAGGAATAAATCATTCCATCCATTATTTTTAAGTAATTGACAAATATACCCCTAAATATATAATAAGACTTTTTACATATTCATTCAATTTGATTGATCTGGGAACGACGAGAGAGAAGGGGCCGATATTTGATAATTTCTTCGGAATATCCATATTTTTATTTCTTCGTAATTTATCCCACTTACCCCTAACCAGCCACCCCACCCCACCCCACTCCTAACCTACCTACCCCACCTACCCCCACCCCTACCAACTTACCCCCACCTACTCCAACCCAACCCCCTACTAACCTACCTCCACCTACGCCACCCCACCTACCCCCACTCCCACTCCCACTCCCACCCCACCCATTACCCACCTATCCCACCCCACCCTACTCTACCCCACCCCTAACCCCACCCACCTCACCCCACCTACACCACCCCACCTCCACCTACCCCACTCTACCCACCCCACTTACCCCAACCCATCTACCCCACCTACCCCACCCCTACTAACCTACCCCCACCCAACCACCCTAACCCACCTACCCTACCTACCAACCTACCCCACCCTACCCCACCCAGCCACCCTAACCCACCTACTTACCCCACCCCACCCAGCCACCCTAACCCGTCTACTTACCCCACCCCACCTAACCACCCTAACCCACCTATCCTACCTACCCCACCCCACCCACCTAACCCCACCCCACCCTACCCCACCTCCACACACCTACCCTAACCCACCCACCCCACCCAGTCACCCTACCCACCCCACTCCACCCACCTTACCCCACTCCACCCACCCTATCCCATCTCCACACACCCACCCTAACCCACTTACCCTACCTACTAACCCACCCCACCTACCCCACCCCTACCAACCTACCCTCACCCAGCCACCCCAACTCACCTACCCTACCCACCCTACCCCACCTACCCCCACCCAGCCACCCCAACCCACCTACCCTACTTACCCCACCCCACCCCAACTACCCCACCGTACCCACGCCACCTTACCCACACCTACCCCACCCCCACCCCATCCCTACCCCTCCCCTTTATTTCTAAGAATGAAATATGTGTTCAAATTTTAATATAAATTGAATTTAAGTTAAATTTGAATATTTGAGGGTATTTAGGTCACTTTCTAATTATTTATTTCATTCTTAGATGTATTCCTAACATCAACCAAACATGTACATGAAATATTAAAAAATCATTCCATTCCCTTCCTTATTCCATTCCCTCATCTATTCCATTCCCTACTCTATTCCATTCCTTCAATCCAAACGTAGCATATATGTCTTGCTATGTGTTGAATAACCAATAAAAATAGCTTCGGTTGATTTTGCATCAAATTTTCCAAGATTACTATTAGTATTTAAAACAAAACATTTAGCACCAAACACTTTAAAATAATTAATATTAGGAATCCTTTTATTTAGTAACTCATATGTTGTTTTCAATAATATGGGTCTAATCAATACTCTATTTAGAATGTAACATGCAGTACTTACAGCCTCTGCCCAAAATCTTTTAGGCAATTTACTTTCTTGAAGTAACGTCCTTGCAGTTTCTTGGAGAGTACGATTTTTGCGTTCCACTACACCATTTTGTTGTGGAGTTCTTGGTGCAGAAAATTCATGTGTAACACCCCTCTCGCTGCAACACGGTATAAAGTCTTTTCCAAATTCTCCACCATGGTCACTCCGAATACTAATTAGCTTGAGGCTGTGTTTTGTTTCAATATTCTTTATAAGCTTTTCAAATTCTGCAAAAACTTGATCTTTAGTTTTCAAAAATAACACACATGTAAATCTTGAAAAATCATCAACAATAACAAAGGCATAATGATTATTTCCTAAGCTAGTATATCTCTCGGGTCCAAACAGATCAAGATGCAATAATTGAAGAGGTAAATAAGTTGATACCTTATTTTTGCTGATAAAGGAATATCTTGCTTGCTTACCTAACTGACATGCATTGCAAATCCCTATCTTTTCATATTTAAGCTTTGGCAATCCTTTGACAAGGTTCCTGGTAGCTAGTTTGTTAATCAATTCCATATGCATATGTCCTAACCTTCCATGCCGAAGAATAGTTTGATCTTGAATAGCAGTTAGGCAAATATCTTTATTTTGATTTTCAAAATTAATAGTATAAATATTACCTTCCCTTTTGAGCATTTAAAGGAACATTGTGAGAAGCATGTATAATAGCACATTTATCTTTTTCAAAAACTACTTTATGTCCACTATCCATTAGTTGACTTACACTAATTAAATTATATTTTAATCCTTCAACATAATGAACATTATCAATGAAAACCTTACCATTCCCAATTTTACCTTTACCGACGATTTGGCATGTGGTGTCATCCCCAAAAGTAACAGTTCCTCACTTCTTAGTTGTTAATGAGATGAATTTAGCAATATCACCCGTCATGTGTCTAGAACATCCACTGTCTAGTACCCATTTATATGATGAGCTTTAAATCACACCTACAAAACAAAGAAGTAGCTCATCGTTTTGGTACCCAAATCTTTTTGGGTCCGGTATTGTTAGTAGCAATTAAATCTCCTTTCTTTACACTACTACAAAACAGTAAATAGACAACGCAGAAAAAACGTTGTGGTTTCAGTCAGAAAAACGTCGTGGTTAAGGGTGTTGTCTATTTGACACCCTTACACAACGTTTTTAAAACGTTGTGGTTAAGCAAAATACACAACGTTTTTTAAGAAAAAATGTTGTAGATTTGTTTTCCAAAAATTAACAGATGCTTAAAAACGTTGTAGAAGGTATGATTCCACAACGTTTTCTGGATAAAAACGTTGTAGTTTAATATATCAGACAACGTTTTTAACCAATTTATACAACATTTTTAAAATGTTGTAGATAAAGAAAAAAAAAGAAAAAAAATTGTGGTTCACCTATATTACCAATGCACCTGCAATATGCTAATAACATGATATATAGCTAAAAGGTCTAAATTCTCATTTAAATTTAAAGACAAAATGTATCAACCATTCAAAATACATCTCAATAATATCATTCGTTTACATTTTCAAATTACTACATTCATAAAATATACCAAACTATCCATAAAATTAAGTTATGGAGAACTACCTAAACTGTGGTGCACTACTTAAGCTGTCGATCTTGGTCAAGAGCTCAGCAAACTTGACAGAAATGTGAGAGGTGTGGCAATTAAGAACTGGGGCATATCCATTTCCAATCTGTCCAGGGTGGTTCATGATGATGACCTGAGATGTGCAGTACTTGGCAGCACCCTTGGTAGCTCCCTTTAACCACCTGCCTGAGTACATACATCTTCATTCCTACATAGTATCTACTAAATAATTACATCACTTAGGAAAGTATTTTAAGAATATCAATTTACCACAATGGGCCACATATATAAACACAAGTGCAAACACAGACACAAAATAAATAAAACTTACCCCAACCAACGCATGGTCAGAAAAGACATCAACAGCTGCAAGGATGCCCCTGAAAGATTGTAAGAGCAAAATATTATTTAAAATATGAAAGTGAAGAATACAGATCTACAAATTAAATAAAAAGGTATGTCTATGGTAACAGGAAAGGGAAAAAATGATCAGAAACAACTACATTACCTTGAGCAAAGGTTAAATTTTTTGCATTTGTTGCAAAATCAACGAACTCCTGATAATATTGCTTCATGGCAGCGCATGCAAACGAACTGCAAATGGACAACAATAAAGTTGTCCTTCACAGGTAAGATTGTTTGTCCCAGCTATCAAAGAAAAGAAAATCCAATTAACAAAAATATTATTTGGTGCATATCACATAAGAAGAACAACAGCGCTTTTAATTCCAGGGAAGTAATAACTGAGAATACCAAAAAATTTATATGACTTACAAAGGACCAAATGTTTACTAATATATGTTATACGTTCCCATCTAAAATATACATCCCCCACTCCCCCTTTTTGTGGGAAATTTCTTAGTTTTTCGTGATAAGAAGTCACAACCAGAAAAGGAAATGACCATGATTCTATACTAAGATCACATGAATGTGAAATCAAAACAGGTATTCATAAAGGCTTATGACATTCTTCCTTTCTAGTGTACTCCAGCTTGCACCACAACTTCGACATACTTGTGCTTGACAAGGACTTGTTCTACAATAAGGAGGTCTCACAGTAGGATTCCATGCTCTCACAACAAATATTATTGTTAATGCAGAAATACCTGATCATTTGAAATTAGGTTGCGTGGTTTTACCTCCATCAGTTTACTTTTCTTTGGTTCTGACCTTAAAGATAATTCTTGTAAATTAGACTTGGGAAGAATTATCGAGACGAGTTCTCTCCGTAGATATATATGTTAGGTTAAATGTATCTAGTTTATTCAGCACTTTTGAGGCACTCAATTTTCCATCTAGACTATAACCAAGATTACTGTTAGAATTAAGGGGTATGCCAATTAAAGTTTAGAAAATGAAAAGCCTATGATAAAAGGACATTTGATAGTACAACTACGAAAGCAAAGTAGATCACAGCATACGAAAACCATCAGAACTACTAGATATTTTTAAAGAGAACAAGTTTAAGTAGATTACTTTTTGCATCACTAGCTCATCTTTGGTTGCATCACTAGATAAAGTGTTGTGCCCCATAGTCACCATCAAAATTTCTAGTTATAGATTCAGCGGTACTTGACCAATAGTCACCATCAAAATATGGCAAACGAGCTGCGGTTATTTTTGTGTTGCAATCACCAGAAGGAAGAAAGAAGTAATCATAGAAACTAGTGCAATCCACCACAACGTTCTCTTTCGCTGCTTTTTTAAGCATTGACTCGTACCTGCACATCCAACATTTTCTAGAGTCAAGACTTGAAGTAAGATCTTAAGATAAGGGAAGCTCAGAGCAAAGTGCCTAAATCAACACATATTATGAACTGATTAAGGCTGCTTTTGATGTGTGAAGGCAGGGATGAAGACATAAAAAGTGTTCCCCCGGGGAGAGTTATAATTTTAGTAAAAGAAATTTATTTATCTACTTTCTTTTTCCTCAAATATTATAGTAGTACATAATTTTTTACAAGAACTTTGGGGAGCCTGAAGTTAAAATTTGAAAGGCTTAATTTTTTTTCATAATCTGTGTAGCCTTCCCCCACCCCCCACCCCCACCCCCACCCCCACCCCCACCCACAGGCCCCCTTGAGAGGTCCATGTGTGAAGGCCATATATAGGAAAGACCACCTCTAGTGCAAAAAAGTGACACAGGTTCAAGTTTGATCTTTCTCAATTGTAAGACGAGCAAGCAACATCCAGTGTGCCCCCATATCATAACTCCGTATACATATAAATAACTGCTATGTACATATCAGAATGATTCGTGAGATAAATAGAGAGTTACCACTGCCGTAGCTGTTCTGCCTTTGGTGTTTTCTGACTATCTGGATGGCAATATAAAATATAATCTTCCCCTTTTAAAGGTGGGCAGGCCCAGATATAGCAGGTTGAAAAGCCTTTTTTTCTGCAATAATCAAGGTATCCAATCTGTTGATGACAAGAAAGGAAACACAAGCATTCATATTCAATTTACATGTTTGCATAGACTCTAAATGTACGTCTCATAATAAAATAGCACCGATAATGAGAATATAAGTAAGTACCAATATTTCATGGTACACTAAGGTACGAAGAGCTTCACCAGTCACCGTTTTTGTCTCGGGTCTTAAGTACTTCACAGAATCAAGATATGAGATATAGACATAACGTTGATTAGGTTGACCACATTCTGATCCATACTCCTGAACATACATCCCAAAGAGGCAAACATCTACCCCTTCTATTCTCTGAAACAATAGTATCACTTGATTGCAACAAGAATGTGTCAGTGTGTTCATGGTAAATCACATAACAATGAATGGAAAGACAATAGCATAGGAACAAAAGCCTCCACCCCCCCCCCCCCCACAGAGAAACAATAGGCTTCTGGGTTTGAGATGAGCTGAAACTAAAACTCAAATAAACTGGACACTCAAAAAAGCCAGAAGTTGGCTTCCCTAACTTCTCCACTTATTTAATTTTGGAATTTTTAGTTGGTCCAATAATTTTGACAAACAACCCACTCATTTTGTTTTTAATATACAAAACTATGAGTTGGAAAAAAAGCAGGCACTTTTGCTAAAGTATCTAAAGACTTCAGACAGGATCTTTTGTTAAAGAGTCTAAAGTACTTCACTATGTGGTAACTTCTGCTGCTGAGATTTAATTACTTACAGTGTATCAAGATTTATAATTCTCCCCAACTCAACAAGTATTCCTCCCTTAAATTCATTAGAAGAAAATGCAACAGTTTATAAGAATTGTAGCTCATAATTTGAGTAAACTTAAACAAAGTAGGTTGGAGTCATCAGGTAGTCAAACAAGTCCCAAACAAAGTAAAGAAAACTCAAAAGAAACAGCAAGTTGCAATAACATACACAACAAAAATTAAGCTTACAGTTTCAGCTTGGGCTTGCATTGCCTTAAACTTTGCTGCTTATATCATTAGTTAGTTTGGTTAGAACCAAATAAAATTTAAACAAAATTTCAACTTAAAACCCATAATTTCCCCAATTGAATCAAAATGCACAATTAATTAAATACATACAGTGAAATAAATGTTTAGCAAGGGTGCCATTGGGCATGTAACCAGCAACAAGCAGCCTCTCGTCACCATCACAGCAATACCCAATCAAATTGGCTAACCTCTTGTACCTCAGCTTCCCAACACCCCAAGCTTCATCCTTTAAAAAGAAACCCTAATTTTAAAAAACCCATTTATCACAATAAACCCTAAGGCTTCAATTCAATTCCATCAATAAACAAGTTGTTAAAAATTATTACTACAAACTGTTTAGGATCAGGCCAGGCCTTTTTACTAATTTCTTAATAGCAATCCTCCTTCGATTCTGCAGCCGACCCTTGTATATCACATTTGGGGTTTTTTTGCCACTCTCAGAAACAATAAACTCCGGACTGAAATTGTTGGTGGCAGCTTTAAGTCGACGAGATTATGAATCAGAGTCTCCGAAGCCACGTCCCAGTACTTGACAACGGCATCGTCGGCGCCGGAGAGGAGGTGAAGCTTATCGAGGCGAGGGTATTTAACTACATGAACGCGGCAGGAGTGACATGGAGTTTCCAAAGGGGTAATCGGAACTTGGCGTCAAAGAATCAGATCTGAGTGGGATCCGGCGGCGAGGAGGCGTTCGTCCGAGCGGAAAGAGGCGGATGTGGCTATATATTTGAAGGCGGAGATGGTGGCTATAGGTGTTAGGCTTGGAGACGGTTGCGGAGTGAGTGGCGGCGAAGTGGTGAGGAGAAGTTAGCGAGAACGAGAGAGAAGTGGATGGAGAAAAGTACAGAGATAGAGATAGGAGAGAGAAGAAATTTTGTGTTTTTGAATTTTGAGCTCCGTGTTTTTTAGATACATAACGTTTTTTTAAAAAATGTTATCTAGTTAAAATCAAAAAAATGCATTTTTAAATAGATAACGTTTTTGCATATATATCTACAACGTTTTTTATAAAAACGTTGTAAAAAAAAATACCACAACGTTTTTATAAAAAACGTTGTCTATTAAGTGTTGTCTATTAGGTACTTTTTACTGGTGTTACCCAAACTTGCTTTATTTTCATTTTATTACAGTTTGTATCAAAATGTCCTTTTAAACCACATTTTCTGCAAGTAACATAAGGTGAGCAATAAAGAGGCTTGTTCCTTAGTTTATTATTTATTACTCTAATTTTATTAGTCGTGCTTGTGATGTTCTTAACAGGATTATATCCGATTCCTTGTTTATCAAGACTTGATCTTTGAGCACCTAACATTATATTTAAATTCTCTTCCCCTTGAACAAATTTTACAAGATCCTTTTTCAATGAAATTATTTCTTCCTCATTATTATTTTGCATGTTTAATATTTTTCCATCATTAAAAGCATCAATACATATATCTCTCATTTTCACACTTTCTTTTAAAATATTATTTTCCTTTTTAAGGTCATTAAATTCTTCATTTAATTTGTTTGCACGATTATAGAGAATTTTATTATAGTTATCAAGATAATCAATTTTAGCATTTAACTTAGATACTTCACTAGATGTGCAATATTTAACTATTTCTTGTTTTTCTTCAATCAATGTTTCTACCTCTTTCATTAAATCTTTTATCCAATTTTTTAAATGAGCATTTTTCTCTTTAATATGAATATTTTCATTTTTTAAAACTAGATAATCAGAAATAGAAACATCACCAAGTTCAGAGTTTACCTCAGATGATTCTTGATTGCATAATCCAATGAAACACAGTTGAGCAGTTTCATCTTCTTCCTCGTCATGATTGGACTCATCATCGCTCCATGTCATTAACGCCTTTCCTTTTGAATTGCTTGCTTTGTTCTTCCTTTTTAATTGGAAGCAGTCTCTCTTGAAATGACCAGGCCTTCCACATTCAAAACAGGTATCTTCTTGTGGCTTTTGCTTGGCATCTTTCTTGTTGTTGAATGTCCTGCCTTGAAACTTTGATTTATTCTTCTTTCTAATCATCTCTCTCAATTTTCGGGATATCATAGTTATTTCTTCATCGGAGTCTTCATCGTCCCCTTCTATGTAGCTTTCAACTTGAAGAGCTAAGGTCTTTCTTTTAGGTCCTTCATCTTCTTCATCATACCTCTTTAGTTGATTTTTGAATTCTTCAAGTTATCCAAACAAAGTTAGAGTTTCCATCGTACTGATTGTAGTTGAGTCTTGAAGAGTTATTACTTTTGGTGCAAATCGTTTGGGCATGACTCTATGTATCTTTCTATTTATCTCCCTTTGATCAATTTTTCGGCCGAGCATGGTTAGAGAGTTCATAAGAGTGAGGAATCTAGCTTGAGCTTCTTTGATGGATTCATTCTTCTCTAACCTGAAAAGTTCATATTCTTGCATTAGTAAATTTAATTTGACTTCTTTTACCTTTGTAGTTCCCTCATGGCTCATGACGATTGTATCCCATATTTCTTTAGCAGTTGTGCATGCAGAAACTTTGTCAAATTCAGCTTGAATCATCCCACTTAGCAGCGTGTTCATGGCTTTGGAGTCGTAGGATACCATATATGATTCATTTGAATCCATTTCCATGAGAGTCTTCGGTTTTCCATCATCGTGTCTTGGAATGACAGGGCCATTCTCAACAACCCACCATTCTCATGGGTCTCGTTTGAGATAAATCATCATTTTAAACTTCCAAAAGTTAAAGTTTTCACTTCCGAGCAACAATGGTGGTCGGCTTGTGGATTGACCTTCTTGAAAACTATGGTGTGTCATAGGATCTTTTCCTACGACCTGCAAAGATTAATATTAGTATAGCCTTGCTCTGATACCAAATGTAATTCTGTAATTAAGCACACCTAGAGGGGGGGTGAATAGGTGTAAATACTTAGAAGTGATCTACAACGACCAATTTGCAAAGTTAACTATGGCAGACTGTAATCAGACGGTCTAACCCTGTCCGTATTAGTTATATTCTTAACTGTTAAAAACGGACAACTAATGCCTGTCCGAATTAGTGTAAAACTTTTTCGACGCAAAAAAAAACTGCAGAATATTAACTGTTAAAAACGGACAGCTAATGCATGTCCGGATTAGTGTAAAACTTTTTCGACGCAAACAAACAAAAACTACAGAATATTAACTGTTAAAAATAGAAGCAAACAAGTAGAAAATTACACCGAGATTTTTACGTGGTTCAGCCCCTATCCTCTACTCTAGTGGCCTAATCCACGTCCAATCCCAACTAGGATTGGAGACTCACTTTATTAAAATAATATTCAGCAATTACAAAGACAATAAAACTCCCTGTTACAACGACGATCGATTGGACACCTCTGCAACACCTCTCACCTCTGAGACTTTGATACCTTCGTTGTACAACCTAAATATTACTAAAATAAAAAATCCCAAGCCAACCTAGACTTGTACTATGTTTATAATAGATATTGGAATAAGAAATACTAGAATACTGTAAACCAAGACTGAAAGAATGATATGATAATTGATGTGTATCTTGGATAACTTGAAGAGTTTCTGCTCAGTCGTCCTTTTTTTTCTCTTGAAGCCGTGTAAACAATATATATATAAAGAAGAGAGTAACGGCTATGTACCCTTCCAAATCCTCCTGCAATGGCTATATCTTTTTGATTGAAATAGGAGATCCATGTTACCAAAAACAACATTAGTAGTTAAAGAATTTCAGCTATGAAGGAGTCAATTAGGAATCAAATACTAGTTGAAAGAGTCCTATTAGTAATTAGCAAGATCCCAAAAAAAAGCAATTACTGATTAGCATGTGACAAAATAATATCTCCATCAACTTTAAATAGGAATCCTTCATAAAATCAATTCCTAAAATATCTCCCAAATCCGTATAAATTGATAGCACAAAATATATATATATATTGGAAGGATATATCCCTATAATTAAATATGAGAAATATAATGAGTATTAAACAGATATTCAATTTCCTTAAAATATTCCAATTTGAATTAGACTTTAAAGCAAATTAGGATTGAATATATATTCTATATAACAACTTAACACATGTGACAAAAATAACCACCTTGATTTACTCACTCCAAAACTGCATTAAATTTCGTGGGCTAGCAAATAAAGTGTAGTATTAACCCATGCAAACTATTATATATTATATAATTATTATGTAGCAATTAAAGTGTAGTATTAACCCATGCAAACTATTATATATTATATAATTAATATGCATAAAACTATTTGAATAACATGACCCAATAAAATCAATTAAGCCCATATAAATATTGTCATTATTAAAACAACAAAGTATATAAACCAACAATATCATCTACACATGATATAATACATAAAACATATACTTTCAAATATATACACATATAAAATGATACACAGTTATCATTTATAAAAATAAAGGCAATCGTTAAAAAACACACCTCTTTTGGAATTAAATCCGAAGAACACCACAATCTCTTTAGAAAAAAATTTAGGCATCAAAATTTGGTGTTTTCCATGATGAACCTTCATCTTCTCCATATCAATTTACAAACTTGTAAATTACAAATCTTTCACTTTCATTTTTCTCCACAATCCATCATCTAACATGAATTATAATAAAAATTATTAGCTTAATATCTCAATATATTACTAATTATCATAAAAATTCCATTGATAAAATAGATACAAGAAAAATGACACTTATCTTTGAAAACTGTGTTGTCTTCCATCTCACCAAAATCATGACTAACAAATACGATAAAGACCTTAAGATTGTTAGAATCGTAGTTTAGTAGAGTCAAAATTGTTGTTAAAGACATGACACATATGATCCCTGTCCTTAAGGTCTTTATCGCCCCCACCACGATCAGTTTGCTAAGGGTTACAGATGATATACCTCCAAGATATATATCAAGCATTAGTGAATTATCTGTGATAGCAATTCACAAAAAATTCCAATAGAACACTACTTTTGTAGTAGTTACTTGTTTGTAAAGAATTGGAGAAGATCAAAAAGAGAGAAAAAAATATGTGAACAAATTTACTTGTAACTTATATGTTTTATATGCATATATCTTATCTTATGTATATATATCAACATATATACATACATATATGTAAGTTACATAAAATACTATTTAATTCTACATTTAATCATACTTAGTAATACTAAATATGTAAGTTACATATATGTAACCATACTTAGTAATACTTGGTAATAATTAGGAGTTAAATAGAATTTGAATAGTCTCATTATTTTTCTTTTGTTCCAAAAAATAAATAAAATAGACTTCTATTAAATGGAACTATGGAAAAATAGTTTTTATCAAACAATTTTGCACCTTATTAAATGTCTCACTATAGACACTAATCAAATGATTTCTACACAAATCAAATAAAATCTCATCTAAATATTAGTTTTATTATCCGAAAGTGAAGTAGATTAGTGATTCGTTATTGCATGTAAAGTTGTAAACCCAACTTTTCTACATAAAGGCAATGTCAATTCCTAATAATTACTCCCATGCATGATGCTTTTGCAACTAAAATACATCATAAAACATAAGCCCCCAAAATAACAAAATGAAGTGGTACATCATATCTCATCTAAATATTAGTTTTATTATCTGAAAGTGAAGTAGATTAGTGAATCGTTATTGCATGTAAAGTTGTAAACCCAACTTTTCTACATAAAGGCAATGCCAATTCCTAATAATTACTCCCATGCATGATGCTTTTGCAACTAAAATACATCATAAAACATAAGCCCCCATAATAACAAAATGAAGTGGTACATCATATTTGTTGGCCTGTATAAATCATGGATTGAAGAGCAATCAATATTCCGAAGAAATGATTGCTAAATCTAAATTTAAGTTTAAGAAATAATATATACAATGTAAGCGTTTGCGCGCACACAAAAAATAATGGGAGGGGAAAGAGAGAGTATAGCTACAAAGCTTATACTGAAGCACATTTTATTAACAGTCACTTCAAGTTTGCCACAAATGTTTTCAGCAATGAGAAGAGAATATGCGGAATGTTTATCCGTCCTAGACGGATCTGGATAAAGAACAATTAAATAGTTAATGACTTACTTATATGCTGCCTTAATCAAAATGAAAATTACCTCCAAGTAGCCCCTCTCTATCAGATATCACAACAATGGAAAATGGAATATATTCGCCTTCCTTGGAAGAATTTTGAATATTTGTTATGGTTTCTTTCAAAGTAGTATAATCCATGGGGCTTCCAATCTATATCATATGGATGAGCATCAATATTCTGATGGAGTATGAGAATATATTCTAAACTAAAAGGGAGTAACATAACAATCATCAGACATTCACATCCAAAACAAAATATTAATTAAGTAGGTATTCCCAGTTAAACAAAATATTCACATCCAAAAATAAGTTAAACATGCACAATATTTAGAAAAGATTACACATAAATTGGGTCAAGAGAGTAACAGAGCAATTACACTAAGCAATGATAAGTCAGGTATCATACCACCATTTAATTCATCCACTTGGGCGTCAAAAGGTTATTTTTTTTAAATAATTACTCATTCTCGCATCAAAATCTAATTCAGGTTAAAAAATTTGGATGGAATCTTATTTCTTCTTGTTAATGTTCACCTAGATAGTTTAATAAACATCAAACGAAGCACCAAAAAGAGAAAGAAAAAGAAGTACACAACGAAGACAGACATTGACATCAGCAGGGCAAAAAACTAACAAACCTTTAAGGTGCTCAGATTGTTTAATTTTGGAACTTTATGGTGCAAAGCATTTCTTTAAAAGTGTATAAATTATAAGTAAATCTTTTAACCGTGTGTTTATAACATAGGCATAGAAAAAGGATATATCACTTTATGGTAAACGATTTAATCAATGTGAAGTACAAAAGCAATTTTTTTTAAAAAATAAAATTTACTTTTAAAACTTTTATACCACTTATATGGGAATCCAGGCCCCTGGCCACTTACACAATTTTAGGTAAAATTCTCGTTTCTTTACTACTCAACTGAACCTAAGTCTACGAATAAGATACCTTATTAATTACTATTATGAAAGAACAACAGAATTAAATTGAAGTATAAATATATTCCATCCAAAAAGAAGCGAAACCTGCTAAGCGTACCTGCTTGTGTAAACGAAAGAGAAGGCGGTGATCGTCGAGGACGAAAGGCGCGTGCTGACGTAGGAGATCAATGGCGGAATCAATGTCTCCAAATTCTAGCAACCTTCTGATCTGGTGAATCAGTATATAAATGCTGCTATTTGGAAGAGAAAAGAAAAACAAAAAATAATGGATTGAAAAAGGCAACTGGATTGCAGTTTTGAAGATGAAAGAAAAAGAAAAACTGTTGGATTGGAAGAGGAAGTTGAATTAATGGATTGCAGTTTTGAAGATGAAAGAAAAGGAAAAACTGTTGGATTGGAAGAGGAAGTTGAATTAATGGATTGCAGTTTTGAAGATGAAAGAAAAAGACCATTGTTCTTGAACAAAAATCCATTTTTTGATTTATTTCATCTATTCCAGGACCGGAACAGGGCTGAGTTTTTAATGGTCTCTTTTGTTTAAGTATATATATACATAACACACGAATACCTCTTAGGGACCGTAAAATTTGTCAATTTTAGTGGGCCACCTTGGGCTTTAGCCCAGGGCCGGTGTTGGAGGCAGCTGAAATAATGGTTTTCTGTTATGTATTAATGGTTAATTGATTTCAAATTAATCTCAAACTATTTTTTGTATTAATAGTTTTATTAATATCAATTGTATATGGTATTTCAATTGATTAAAATTGGGTGTGTTAATTGATTGATTTGAAATTAATTGAGTTAACTCTGTTAGAAATCAAATTAGAAGCCATATTAATTAATTAATTTGAAATTAATTGAGTTAATTCGGTTGGAAATCAAATTATATATTAAATAATTTCAAATTAAGTGAGTTGACTCACCTAATTATGTAATTTAAAAGATAGGTTGTGATGCCTTTATATATAGGGTATTGATAAATGATCAAAGGGCGATGAAGACAAAAGTCGATATTCAAAACGAGAATAAGGTACATTCCAATTATTCATTTCAATATCTACTCGAGATGTAGTCGATGACAAAATAATAATAATAATAATAATAATAATAATAATAATAATTCCGTTAGGCATACAAATCCAATTCAAACAAATTAAACCCTATTGGATGTATATGTCATTTTGATTATCAAATTGTACCTTAATATATATCATTTTAGATATTTTTTTCTTTAATTATTTGTCCTTTTATATAATTTAGGAGAATTAACTACAATATTTATAAAATTACCTTTCATGGAAAAATATTACAGTTCAGAGAGAGTATGAGATAAGTATGATAATTATGAGAATTTAAGGGTATTATAGATAAATAATATCATATTTAATGATATACAATCATTTTCTTGATTTTTGTGCACACCTCTAAAACGACATATATTAAGTTACAATGGAGTATCAATTTATCCTGGGTAAAAGCATAAATTGTAATTAAGGGTTTTCATATTCCAAAATTAGAAACATGTTAATTTGCAATATAATTCATGTACTCGAGATCAGTAACATACATTCCAATCATTTATTTTAAACAAGATGGATCCGAATCAATCGGATAATCACACAAATCCACCTAATTCGAACATATTAAATCTCATTGCATTTATGAAGGCCAGAGATTTGAAAGGGAACTTTTCAAAATATCTTGACATGAGAAGAAATGATTGCATTATAGTTCATGTACTTTGATATATATATATATATATATATATATAATTTGAAAATTATTTAATCAATAGTATTTAATGTGGCCAATTGAGAAAGATCGATCCAGAAATTGATATTTCTACAACACTTTTTTATATTTCCACATGAAAAGTGTCGTTAAAGATGAATAGCGACGGTAAAAACCGTCGCTACAGGATCTATAGCAACAATTTTCATATGAAAATATCATTTTCTGCCGTGGATTTATTAGTTTCCTTTCATTTATACTACCACAATTATATATCCATTATATAGCTCTATATACAAGCTAGTTCTAGGCCTTGAAAATGCAACTCATAAGGAAAAGAGCAAAGCATGCCTATTGACTAGCAGGTAAAATCTTTGATATAAGAAATTGTGGTGGTGGTGCTGTTGGTACTAACTACAGTAGTATGTCAGCAGAGGGAGATATAACTACAAAAAAGACAAAAAAATGAAAGAGGAAAACATATCACAATTTTGTTTTGTCCCATTCTTTTATTTTTCTGTTGGGAAAAATATGAAGATGAAGAATGACAAACATAGAGCTAGAAAATTTAATTGTGTTCATATTTTTGGTTAAACATTTTAATTTCTCCTCATGGATCATACGTGGAAGTGTGCATGTAACGATCTGATCCAAATCGAGTTCATGATAAAATTCAATTATCAGCTAAGTCGTCTTAACTTACTCCAAACTCAACTACAAGTTAATTAATGATACTTAAAAATTAAGTACATGCATGATCGAGTTGATACCTTATAAATATACTAATCTGACCCATAAAATTTGATAATTCGATGTAAGACTGAGATATATTATTATATCACAACATGATCACCATTTATTTTCTTCCTTCTTGGGAAAAAATAATTTCAAATTTTGGGGACAAACTCGATATCAGGCTAATTTAATTAAGGGACAATTTTATATTTCAGTCTACTCGATTTGAGAAATATATATGGCTAATTAATGGAGAAAATATCAAAATAGAAGAGCTAGATGAATCTTTCACTTAATCATGCATAAACAAAAAGTTATACCAAGTAATTAATGAAGACTTAGGAGTAGAAATTAAATACATGGCTTGCATGTTATTTCCACGTACAGAACCTCCTAAAAGAAGAAGAGTTGAAGCTTTAATGCCATATTGCCATATAATGTCATAAATTTGTCCTTTTATTAACTACACCGCTTATCTCAGCTAATTATAACCTCTTCTACCAACTCCATTTTTTTACCATGTTCTATATCCATTTTTAGCCCAAGGAATTCAGATAAGGTTGTTTTTCCTCTATGCATGCATGCCTCTATAAAAAGCCCCCCCCCCCCCCCCCCCCCCCCCGGCCTTATCTCTCAATTCTTTCATTCTTCGTCCTCTAATTTCCTCATTTTTCTCTTTCTAGCTAGTCCATTCATTCGGATCAGCATGTCACTCAGCGTCGATCCGCTCGTCGTAGGCCGGGTTATCGGCGATGTGGTGGACATGTTTGTCCCTTCAGTCACCATGACTGTGTTTTTTGAGTCCCAGCAACTCACAAATGGCTGCAGCATTAAGCCCTCACTTGCTTTTAATCCACCAAGAATCACTCTCACGGGCCATCCCCAACAACTCTATACTCTGGTTTTGTTAATTATTCCCCTTATATATCATTTCTCTTCATTTGTGTTATGTTAAGAATATGGTTGCGGATTTTGTTTTAAGTAATGTTACAGTGCCTGAACTGTCCGAAAATACTTTTAAGTGTTGTATGTGTGTTACACGATCAATATTTTAAAGTATTTCGGCAAAATTTAAGTTGAACTGTCCGAATTAAAATGCTTTGTCGTATGGTTCTTTACCCAGCGGTAACTCTTGTCTTATAGTTTCCATGAAGTCAAGGGTTTGATTCTTTCAATTTTTGAGAGTGTGGGTGTGTGTGGAAATTAACAAAAAAAAAGGAAAAAATAATTAAAATACTTTGATCAAGTGTTGTACGTATGTTGTACAGTTCACAATACTTTTAAAGTATTTCACGACAATTTGGGCATAGTATTTTGAACATTATAAAGTTCTCCTTTTGTTTTTTCTCTTCAATGTTAATTTAAAATTCTTGTTCTGTCACTTTTTTATTTTATATTATTTTTTCATTTTAAAATTGTGTGTTTTGGGGTTAGGTAATGACGGACCCTGATGCACCAAGTCCGAGCGAGCCATACCTGCGGGAGTGGGTTCACTGGTTAGTCTCCCTTACAAGGATAATTTTATCTTTTTCCTTCATCAGTTAGATTGATTATATTTCTCTCTACATTTTCAGGATAGTTACAGATGTTCCTGGATGCACCACTGTTGCTCAAGGTAAAAAGTAGCCGTCAATTTAAGTTCTCCCACCACCACCACACACACACACACATATGGTCCTTATCGGTGGCAATCGGTTGCCACGAGTACTATTCCAGCAACCATAATCTGCATCGTTGATCGCGACATTGGATGGTACATATTAAAATGAATTTTTCCCCTACCGCTACAGGCTGTAGAGCAGTAATATAGTTTGTAGTGACTTGAGAAATTACTCATTTACCCCTCATTTGCCCATGCGGCACTGCCTACCGCTACAACTTGTAGCGACAATGAAGTTAATTGATAAATTAGGTTGGTGCAGTGGTAGCTTAAGGGTCTAATATCGCATATGTCCCAGGATCAAAATATGGTTGTGACAAAACTTTTGCTTCATGTGCTATATTTTTAGCGTATTAAATAAATTCTACTACCATTTATATATATAAACGTTTCTCATTACAAAAAAAGTATTTTCGTTAATATTTTTCTACCAATATATATATATATATATATATATATATATATATATATATATATATACATATATATATATATATACGGTAAGGAGTGCTATTTAAGGAGAATGCTCTTGATTCTTACCGTATATATATATATATATATATATATATATATTTAGAGTTACTTTATATATATATTTATTTTAATGTTGAGATTTGTTTAATATTTTATTTAGTTTGACAAAAAATTAAAAATAAATGTATATATATATATATATATATTGGTAGAATAAAATTAAAAATATTGGAGACTATGAAAATACTCTTTTTGTAACGAGAAACGTTTATATATATAGATGATAGTAGAATTTAGCTAATACACAAAAAATATTGAAGCAAAAAGTTTATGTCACAGCCATGCTTTGATCTCGAGATGTATGGGAAACTGGGCCCTTGAGCTACTATTGCGCCAATCTAATTTATCAATTAACTTCACTGCCACTATAAAGTTGTACCGGCAGTGTCACATGAGCAAATGAAGGGTAAATGAGTAATTTCTCGAGTCGCTACAAGTCATATTACTGTCGTTACAGCCTGTAGAGACAGGGAAAAAATTCATTTTAATTTGTTTCATCCAATATCGCCATCAACAGTGCAGATTATGGTTGCTGGAATAATATTCGTGGCAATCGGTTGCTACGGATATGGACCCATATATATATATATATATATATATATATGATTGATTCATAACTATCGTTATAATGATAAAATTATTCTTATAATAGATCTCAGTCGTCTATCCGTCCGTCGAACGGTAATGAGAAATTCTCATCCGCAATTTAATATGGGGAAACCCATAGTTTAGTTCTGCGAACGGGAAAATTGTCCAAAATACCTCTCATCCATCTACAAAATTAAAATATGGACGCTATATATGTGATAACCCCAAAATAGGTCCATTCCATTCAACTCATTCTGAGTCGCCAAATACATGGTACAGAAAACAAATATAACTTTAATACAACAATTGTCGTGCAAAATACAACAACACATATGCTGTGAGTTTGGATACAAATATATACCAACTGTGACTCTCATTCCCAACCTTGGATAGCACGTCATAATGACACCTTACATAAAGGTATAGTCAAAAACTGTTTTAGAAATTAGAATATTTGGGAAGTGCTCAAGAAAACCTTCGTACATGGGAGGCCATGCGTCTAGGTTATGATAGATATTATATGGCCACAGAATTATCCTTGGTTGACCCAATAGACCCCAAAGAAAAACGAGAAGATTACTATCATATTCTTCCCAATGGTGAGTCTTCTCTTGACATATCATTATCTCCACTGTCCCTAATTGAGAATTATACTTCAAACAAACACCAATATTATATAGGTAGTGCTCGTAAATATACTCAACAAGTGGATGTACACAACCCTGTCTTATGATGACACGAGGTTGTATGTCTTTAGATATCTTGTATGATAGTGGCAAAACACCCTTCCAACGTTGGGTTCGCCTCACCCTAGTTGATTCACCAAATGTAACTACTAAATGATGACCACCGTTCTATTCCCCTGTTACCCCCGCTCGACCCAGTTACACTCTTATTATCTGAAAGGAATTGTGAAGCAAAATGGTGAGCACAACTAGCTCAGTAAAGAATATCATGACTAAAGATATTTAAATTACCAATAGCCATCATCAGTAATAAATCAGAGATTTAGAACATATGATAGATGATAAAAAAATTTAACCATAGTTACAGCGGAACGAGCAATCCATTAGAAGAGTCAAATAGACCATAAAGTCTACTATCTTCTCCACATTAAAAGTCCACTAACAGTGTTTTAGCCCTGTAACATCACTCAACAGTTCGTTTCCACAATTATATGAATAACTCATAATCATAATTGTGATTCTAAATTCCTCTTCGCACCTAGGACGAAGATAATTTTCATCACATGTCTTTACCTGAAATATCAAAGATCATGATTATACCAAATCACAGTTCCTATTTATAATCATACTAACAATTTCATCTTTACACTACGGGCCAAAGATATTCATCAACATACCATCTTTGTACTACAGGCCAAAGATATTCAACAACAGGTCATCTTTGCACTACAGGCCAAATATATTCCTCAACAGTTCATATTTGTACTACAGGCCAAATATATTCATCAACAATTCATATTTCCACTACAGGCCAAATATATTAATATCTCAAAGAAATATATAATAATTTTAGAATTTATATAAACAATAATTATAACCATGTTGATCATTTCACCTTTGCACTTAAGCTAAAGATATTCGATTATAAATTCAATGGTCATGATCATACCAATCAACAATTCAACTTTGCACTACTGACCAAAGAGAACACATAGTCATGATCATACCAAAAATTTACCCATCTTTACACTCAAGTCAAAGAGAAATATCATCATTAAGGTTATAAAAATGTTATATATAATAGTAAAATCAATATAATCAAAACATCTAGATTTAATCTCAAGAGTAATATTCATAAATCAACTATAATTTGGTTAGAAAAAGAAACCAATTTTGTCGTGAATAGTAACCCATGAATAGTAAATTCGTGAATAGTAATTCATGAATAGTAAAGTCCACACAAAAAGATAGAAATTTCATAATAAAATTTATACCAATATTTCGGTATAATGATATTGAAATAACATTTCTTAAACTTATAAACAATTTATTTAAATTGTTTACACTTTACTAAATAATGCATTTAATCATTCTAAAATGCCAAATTCTTAAGATTTCATCACCAATAATCAAAACCCTCATCAAAAATCTGCATATAACTCATATATGATTCTCAAGCCATAAAATCATATTTTCCAATTTTCTTACTTCACATAACATATTTAATTCATTTACTCATAACTAGACCATTTTCATGAAAAATACCAAATCAGTTCCAAAAATATTTCTTTTCTGAGATTTAGCATAATATAGTCCCATATTGAACATATATTTTTCTCTGAATTTTTAAAATTCATTTACTATTTTTTATATGGCCAAAACTACGGAATATTTAGACATTTATCATAAATTGTACTTTTATCTAAAAATTCCGAAATTCACAGAATACACTTATATTATATAGATGTACTCCAAATAAAAATTTCATCAATTTTGGAGTTAACTAAAAGGATTTATAAGCAGTTACTTTTAAAATAGTATTTTCCCGTAAAATTCATAACTCTTAATCTATACATCCAAAAATCATTATTTTTGGACACAATCAATAAAACTCATCAAAATATCATTTTAAAATTTTTCAAAATTTTTGAAGGTATGAAAAGTTACGAAACATGAAAAACATAACAACCCTTAAAATCCCTTACCTCAAAAGAGCAGTATTTCTGATTTGAATATCGGATATAATGTTGAACGAACTTGCGTCGTATAGCAACACTCAAGATATCTAAATACTAACAAAAATATGCTTGATAATATAGAGAGAGAAAACTTATGTTTCTGGTGTGATTTTCAATTCTAACTTAAGCACCTATTTATAGGAAAATACTAGAACGCCAAAGGAGACTAAATCAATAAAATATTAATATATCTTCTTCCTCATTCTACATCCACTCTTGCTAAAAAATCTGAGCAGCCAACATTGAAATCAATTCAGCACATAGCTTGAAAAGTAGAAGTGGGTCCCACCCATAAATTAATAAAAATTATTTTATTTTCTGAAATTTTAACAATTCATAGAAAATAGACCGTTTATCAGAAAAATACGAATTTTATGTCCATTCTGCCTGAAATCGAATTCTTTAAAACTTTTTAGCTTTGAGTTTTTCCAAATTCCAAACCAAAAATATCTGAAATCCACAAACGGATTATTTTTAATACCTCCACACCGACAAAATACTGATAAAACACATCAGCATTAATTCTTTCATTTTTATCCATATAAAAATAAATATATTCATCATTTATATCCACATAAAATAAATATTTTCTTATCATATAAATCAATAATTAATTATTCACAAATAATATTACGGAATCACAATAATGACAACCAGGTAGTTCCCAGGAAAGAGGGGGCTTTCCGATAAGGATTTTTCCTAAGTGGCGCACCAAACCTCTCCTTGACAGAACTTTCTAGACATTACCAATAATGTTATCTATTAATATTATTCCAGATAATATGAATTATTGATCTGATAATGGAGATGATGTGCAATGACAATTATTGAGCAACAATAATATAAAATATCAACGCAGCAATTATTGAATCAATAAAATAAAATATTGAACAGTAATTACTGTAACAATTATTGAGTAGTGTCTTCTTACGTAAGGATCAATAATTCAAAAATACTGTGTAAAACCGTGTGCTACTGTGCAAACACGCATATTACTGAATTTTAACCACCGAGTATTCCAACAGTGTAAACGGTAACAACTACGCCGTCATTTATAAAAACTCAATTTTTGTCGTTTTCTTCATCCGACAGTTATTCGTTATGGGGCTCACAAATGGTTGCGCTGTCGTACGAATATTCTCCGACAAAAAGAATATTCCATGACCAAATGAATATTCTCCGACAATTGAATATTTTATAACCACTTGCGTATTTTGAAAAAATTCATATCTCACCCTTAACTTTAAACTTTTATCAATTTAACCATTTACTGAATAATTATTATAAGAAAAATTGAATACCTTTATTTCATAAAATTCGGGGTCTTACAATATATGTCAGGTGTTAATATCATTAATATGATATCATTTTTCTCATATCATCTGTCTGCAGAAATAAACTACGGACGCTGAGTGTGACGCCCCCAAAACAGGAATACATCACCCATTTTGAGTCGCCAGATACATGGTACAGAATTTAAATACAACTTAATAATACGACTGTCGTGTACAATACGACAAAACATAAACTATGAGTTTGAATATAAATATTGTCTACTAGAGAGTATACAAACTCAAAAAGATTCCTCATTACAATTATTAACACACTATTTCACAGAATAGTGAGAACTACTAATGCACCATCTAGGACCATCACTCTGTTCCCCGACTAGTCCCAGCTACGTTCTCATTTCCTAAAGAGAAGAGTGAAAGAAAGGGTGAGCTCAACTAGCCTAGTAAAAAATATTATGACTAAGATAATGCATAATAATTTATCGTTAGCCTTCAATAGTGTTAAACTTATAAAATATAATAAACATCAAGTTTAACTGCAGCGGAACAAGCAATCCATTAGAAGAGTCAAGTAGGGAATAAAAGCTACTATCTTCTATGATTTAAAAGGTTTTTCATCACATTTATTGCTGGGACTCAGCTTAATAAATAATCCACATCATCGAATCACCCCTGCACTACGGCCAAGGATATTCTTTAGTATCACGACCACGAATTATACATGCTCTACGGCTTAAGATAATCATGTTTTCATCAACGGTCCTGATCATGCCATAAAACAATTGATCTTTGCACTACGGCCAAAGAGAATCCATAGCCATAATCATACCAAAAATTGTCCATCAATGCACTACGGGCCAATGAGGATTTTTTCCACATCATTTGTAACATTACGGTTATGATTATACCGAATATTCACTACAGGCTACAGATGACTTTCAACATAATATAAACATGAGAATGATGACAATTATTTAAGAATTCAATAAAACAAGTTCAAGAATTAATTTATCTAGGAACTGATAACGTCCAAATTGTCAACATGATACTGCTTTGTAGAGTAAAATTTAAGAATGCTCAGAAGAATATTTCCATGAAAAGATACTAGATGAATGGCAAATATCAATAATATTCCACTAATTTCATGGAGTATAGAAGTAAAAGTTGTAACCAACTGAGTATAATAAAGAATGGAATAACAAAAGAAATCACCATGCATGCGATAGACCGCACATGCAGATTATTCCAACACAATAATAAATAACAGAACCAGGTCCGGCGTAAAACGCACAGACGTGATATTCCAACAGAATAATAAAGAATAGAATCAGGTCCGGCGTAAAACGCATCGACAGGATATTCTAACAAAATAATAAATAACGGAACCAGGTCCGGCGTAAAACGCACAGACATGATGTTCCAACAGAATAAAAAATAACGGAACCAGGTCCGGCGTAAAATGCACAGACATGATATTCCAACAGAATAATAAAGAATAGAATATTAGAAGAATTTCACCATGTATGCAGTACTTTGCATAGACAGGTTATTCCAACATAATAATAAATAATGGAATAACATAAGAATTTCACCAAGTATAGGGTAGCCCGCGTATACAGGTTATTCCAACAGAATAATAAAGAATGGAATAACAGAAGTTCTCTTCATAAATATGAAAGAAAGCGTACCCCTTACGAGTACAACAAATAATATTCTCTACCTTAAAAAAACTAGATACTGGAATAGTGAGGTAGCAAACTTCTCTTCTTCTTTCTCTCTATAATTTCTCACTATAATAATTGCTCTAAAGCTTTTGTGAATTAGTGAGAAATGAAGGAAGAATGAGCTTCTATTTATAGGAAAATATAGTTTCGATAATTGCACGTTTTGGGGCTCAAAATATTACAGTATAATACCTTTCTCTTTTTATTTATTTTTAATTTAGTCCTGCAAGTATTATCAAACTTGCACCAACTCCCCTAATAGTAAATAATGTGAATCAATAGTAAATCATGTGACTCAATAGTTCTGATCATGTGATAAAAATAATTACAGTATAGTACCTCCATCTATACCTCCATTTTTAACTTAGTCATGCAAGTATTATCAATTTTGCACCAACTCCCCTAATAGTACAAGAATGTGATTCAATAGTACACATATGTGAATAAATATTTATATAAGCATTTGAATTAGTAGCAATTAATTGCTCATTTATCCGATAAATTACCCGATTTATCAATATACCCCTAGACATCAATTATCATCAGAATAGATGTCGATTTTCACTAACACAAACAATTCCAACATAATGAAACTATTTTTATCAACAATATAAATTTTGAAGTTTAACTTTTCCTGAAAAAGTCAACTGTTGACTTTTTGACCAAATAGTGAATCCCGAAAAATTTTGTGTTTATAGACTATTTTTTCCTAATTTCATCGTTCCGAATCAAATATCACGTCCGTGTCTCCAAATTCAACTCCGAACACAACTTCAATTTTAATAACATTCATCATTAATATTATAACTCACAATATTTAACAACCAGGTCGTTTCCAGAAAAGAGGAGGCTTTCTGATAAGGATTTCTCTTTATTGGTGCGCAATTAGGTGACCAAACCTCTCCTTGACAGAACTTCTAGACATTGTCAATATTGCAAATAATAATATGAATAACTTTGTCGTCTCAATCATTGAGTTAATAATATATCATATAATGCAGATGATACTGTAATAATAATTGAATCAATAATATGAAAGGTATGATGCAGCAATTACTGTATTAATAATTGAGTATAACTGAGTGACTTCTCACGTAAGCATCAATAATCAATACCGTGTGCTACTATGCAACCACACGTATTACTATACTTTTAACACCGGGTGTTTCAACAGTTAACGGTAAAACTTCCGCCGTTTATTTTCGTAAAGTATTTTTGTCGTTTTCTCAATCCGACAATAATTTTGTTGCGGGGTCCACCAATGATTGTACCGTTGTACGGATATTTTCCGACAAAAAGAATATTCCCCGACCAATCGAATATTATATAACAACTTACGTACTTTGTAAAATTTATAAATATAACCCACAAATATAACATTATATCAAATCCACACCATAATATTTAAAAAATTATTTTGAAAAAATTAAATATTTATTCATAAAATCTGGGGTCTCACAATCTCCTCTCCTTATGAAATTTCGCCCTCGAAATTTACGTACGTACTTGGTATGCTGAACAGGTGAGGATACCTCGACTTCATTTCAAATTCTAACTCTTGAGGTATAACCTTTGAGTGTTGAACATGATTCTTCTTATCCAAGATTTTAACACGTATCTCCTAAAACATTAAATCAGCCGTTATCTCGTTCGGTTCTAAATTAATAATGTGGTTCGGGTCGTCCATATATTTACGTAACATCGATACGTTAAAAACGTTATGAACACGCAACATACTTGGCGGTAAAACGAGTCTATAGGCCACAGTTCCTACTTCATCGAGGATTTCAAATGGACCAATTAAATCGAGGGTTGAGATTTCCTCTCTTCGTCAATTCTTGTTTCTAGAATAATGCCCTCTTGAACCTTATTCTTCACATTTATCAGCTCCGTGTGTGTAGCTTGAGCGGCTTTAACTTTATCGATTAAAGTCAATTCTAATCGTATATTCGTTATCTTTACGTGGTTTCCTAGATTCTTTAACTCTATCTTCATCATTTGTTATAAGTGTTGGGTTTGTAACATTCAAGATCGCAATCAAATTGCAAAAATATGCGGAAGCGTGAAAAATCAGAGTTTAAAAAATTTTACAAACCATAAACCCGGATCACCCTTTATGCATAATTATTAATTTAACGAAAAGATAAGAACAAGAACCATACCCTTGAAGATCCAAGCTTCCTCAGGTACAAGTTCACCTCCAATCCTTTTCGCGTTCAACTTGAATCCACCGGGCTTGGTTCCTTCCTTTGATCAACGTTAGCCACCCAAATGTTTGGCCTCTAGAGGTGATCCACCAAGGAAGAAGAAGAATTCAAGAAGATGGTTATTTGGCTCAAACCCTAGTTTTTCTATCTCTATAGAAAAAGGCGTACTCTCCCAACTATTGGAATTACGTATTCTAATAATATGTCAACCTCTCTCACACCCATAATAAGACTCCTCTTATTTAAAGATGTGGGCAACCCATCCTTAACAATTAAGGAATTGGGTTTTATTTTAATTAATTAAACTCTTTTAATTAATTAGGCTCCTAATCTTATTAGGAATAATTAATTAACCTTTTAATTAATTAAGCTCCATAATCTTATTAGAGATAATTAATTAAACTCTTTTAATTAATTTGCCTCCTAATCCTATTAGGATATTTGAGAGTACTTTTATTAATTAATTCCCAAACTCCTTTAGGAATTAAATAATAATAATAGTAATAATAATAATAAGACTCCTCTTATTAATTTATATTTAATATTTCCAAAATATTAAATAATAAATATTAAGCTATTTAATTTATTCTATCACCATAGATTAAATTAAATATATTTAACTTATTATTACGATTATGCCATTAACTTCTTAAATAATTATTCTTCCTTTTATGGTGTGACCCTTTAGGTTCTCCATATTAAACCGGTTGTGAATAAATCAATTAGAACAATTCTAATCTTATTTAAATAAATAAATTAAATTAATAATTTATTTAAATAAATAATATTTATTCTACAATAGGGATAAGCCTCCCTAGCGATCAACGACTTTCCAGATAATATAGATTTCAACATTAATCATAAAAGAACCTCTGAGTAAATAGTTACCGTACAATTAAATCCTTCCACCATACAATGTCCCAATTAAATATAAGACATGGAATTACTGTCAAGTCTTATTTTATTTAATTATATGTATTTCGATCCTTAAATGCACAACTCCAAATAATGAAAATTAGAAACTCCTTTCTAATTTCATTCTGCCTTGGCCAAGGACTACTGGGTTGTCATTTATCGAATCACATAGGACATTTCTCTTCTTTTACTAGAAGTGGTAGATTCTTTATTGATCATACATTATCTCCATGTACAACTTATTATACCCAAGCATACCCTTTGATATACCCTAAGGGTCTTAAGGAATAAGTCAAAGTATAACTCATCATACACAAGATACTATGATGATCTCAAGTCCAAGGATCACTTGTACTACTATCACTATAGGAATTCCTATTGACATGCAAGTAAAACTCCATTAGGTATTCCTTAGCGAGTCACGTTCAGTGAACTTATTCTCTAATAAGCACCTACATACTTGCTTTAGTGTCTCCACACAAATGATCATGAGATCAATCATCCTCATCCAATGAGCAAGCAACGTATGTACCAATCTATCCGGATTCACTAATCCCCAATTTAGTAATCCAACGATTGGGAACTATTTTAGTTTTAAGCTTTCTAAGAATTTAGATCTCATTAGAATGATCATCATCATTATTCTAAAAGCATTGCTTAAAACTATGGGTTTATCACATATTATAAAACAGCATCATGTAGATAATTAAAAGCCTTTAATAAATTAATATTTTTTATTAATAAATGAATAAGATTGTTTACAAAGTATATGCTTTATCATCAAACATGATTGGCTTGTGTGCATATTACTTTCAATCTCCCACTTGCACTAAAGTCAATCGTCATGGTATCTCATACTCTTCTTCTCTAAGTGACGATTATCCTGCTGTTGGATAAGCTTCAGTAAATGGATATGTAATGTTGTTCTTGAGAGTCCACTATCTCTATAGTGATTTCCCATCTTTCAATGATTCATTTAATCAAATGAAAGTGCCACAACACATGTTTAGATCTAAGATGAGACTTAGGAACTATTCCTAGTTCTGTAATGAACTTTTCATCCAAACAATCAACTTGTAGCTTCATTTATAGCAATATACTTTGTCTTTATCACTAAACCAATAACTCTTTGTTGTTTGGAACCTTTCCAATTCACTGCACCACCTTTCAAGGTAACCCTTTACCTTAAAGTGGATTTTCTGTCGTCTTGGTCTGTCTGAAAAACTTGAGTCTGTTAAGCCCTCTAGTTTTAATTCAGACCCGCCATGTATTATATCATATCCTTAGTGCTGGTTAAGTACTTTAAGATGTTTTTCACTGTCTCATAGTGAACTTCTCCAGAATATGACTGATCAACATCAGGTCGCGTATATTTCATTGCATACATGATTGTCACTCATGCGATCTCTCTTTTCAGGAGTCTTTGGGGACTATTAAGAGAGATACACTCCCTGGCTCATCAACATGAGACATCTCTTGGAGTTTGCCATGCTAAACGACTTTAGCATCAAATGAATATACGTTCCTTGGGTTAATCCGAGCATCCTTTTAAATCTATCTATATAGATTTGCATCCCCAATTAAGATACTCTTCCCAAATCATTCATGGAGGAATGTTTAGACAACTCTATCTTTATTGATTTTATCATTGGCATGTCATTCCTTATCCGTATTATATCAACATATAATACCAGAAATGTCACGACGCTCCCACTGACCCTTTTGTACACACTAGGTTCATTCTTGTTTTTGATAAAATCAAACTTTTTGATTATCATATCAAAATGAATGTTCCATTTTTGAGAAGATTGCTTCAATCTATTTCTCTGAGTGTCTACAACTCTTACCTCATCGTATGTAACTGGATCATCATCTTCTATGATACGTACCTCATCATCATCATCCATGATGAATCCATACCTCCTAGGTATCTTCGGTACTATTCCAGATTTACGATTCGGTTGTGGTACAATAGGATTATCTATAGGTTCCTCTTATTTGACTTGTAGTGTTTTGTGGTTCTTGAACTTTTCAAGATGTATTATCCTCCCACTAGCCCTTCAATGATAAACACCTTTATCTTAGAAGGTAGCGTGTTTCACAACAAACACCTTTTGCTAAGTAGGATTATAGAACATATAACCTAAACTTACTTTAGGATGTCCCACAAATCTGTACTTGTCAAATTTTGTCCCAAGCTTATCCTTTGAAACCTTTTCATATAAGTTGGACAACCCCTTATCTTAACATACTTAAGATTAGGAATCCTCCCTGTCCATAACTTTTATGGAGTCTTGGGGCCGGATTTTGAGGTTACCTTTTTTCGTAGATATGCAGCCATTTCTAGGACATGATCCTAGAAGGATACTAGAATGTCGGTAAAATCATTATGGACCGCACCATGTCCAACAAGGTACAATTTTTCCATTCAGATACATCAATCAATTATTGCGTATCAGGAGGCGTCCATTATGAGAAAACCATTTAAGATGATCTAGAAACTTATTGCACAAGTATTTATTCCTTGATCTAATCAAAGAATCTTAATACTTTGTCAATTTGTTTCATTTCTGAATTCTTTGAACCTTTCAAATAATTCACACTTGTATTTCAACAAATACATACATTCAACTCTTTGAATGATCATCTCCTTTTCTTATACTAATTTGTTCAATTTGCAAAATTATTTTCACGTAAGTCAAGTATACAAAATCTATTAAGTAATATTCCAGTTATATACAAAACATTATTATTATAAATAGAACAACAATTGTTCTTAAATATAATACCAAAAATTTCATTGTCCAACAATAAAATGGAAATAATGTTTCCAACAAGAACTGGAATACAATAACAGCTTATTGACTTAATAGATTTGCCCGTAGGCATTGCTAAACTATAAGTTCCTACGGCTAATGCAGCAACCTTTGTTTCATTTCTCACACATAGGTTTACTTATATTTGTTTAGCTTTCTACTTCTACTTTGTCCCTTCATAAATCTATATTTATGATAACCAAAGTCGGTATCCAATACCCAAGTAGAACCTTGACTTAAAGAAAAATTTATTTTAAATTATGAACAAAATTGTATTCGTAACCGAAACTTCACTAAGCTTCTTTGGTTAGCCTCTGCAAGATGCTTCTTGCAGTTTCCTTCCAGTGTCCAGGCTTATTGCAGTGGAAGCAAACTCCTTTGCTATCCGTATCAGTTTTGTTCTTATTATCCTTTGGTTTTTGCCCTTTCTATTTACCTTCTTAGAATCGTTCTTCTTTTCAGAAGATCCTTTGGCCCCTACCAGTAAGACATGGTCTTTCTTGGTTGGAAAGTGACTCTCAACATTTTTCAACATGTTAAGCAAATAAGCGAGGCTGATATCTAGCTCGTTCATATGAAAAATTCACAACAATTGTGAAAGGAGTCCGGGAGTGAGTGCAAGATCAAATCTTGGCTCAACTCTCCATCCATGACAAAACCAGTTGTCCTAATTGTTCAATCAAATTGATCATGTTATGGAATTTTATATGTACTATAGTGTCATCGGTCATTCTAGATCGGAAGAGCTCCTTAGATATCTGATATCTATCAGTCCTACGTTCCTCACCATCAACTACTTGATGTGCAGGAATATAGTATGAGCATCCATAGTTTCATGCTGACGCTGAAGCTCGTTACTCATGGATGCGAGCATGGTGCATTTAGCCAACTTTGCATCATCTTGCCACTTTCTAAAAGTAGCAATCTCTTCCTCGGAGGCATTGTCTGCAACCTTTGCAGGGATAGGCATATTAAGGACATAAGATAGCTTTTCAGCCATGAGAACTATTCTCAATTTCCTTAACCAATCCATTTAATTTGGTCCGGTTAATTTAGCATCTAATATGCTACGCAGTGATAGTAATTTAGACATTGTAAAATTCTGTAAATGAATTTGTAATTAACAACATTTTAACATATATTCTTTTATTAATTACCAAAATAAATTAGGTCTTGTTTTAAATTGGTATCTCCCACTATTTTCTTCAAACTATATTACCCTCACTTATATAGTTCGACAAAATCCAATTAAAGATTTGCTAGTGAGAATAAGGATCCCATTTCAAATGTATATAGCCTTGTGTGTGCACAACAAACTATATATAAATAAATAGGTAGACAACTCTTGTCAATTACATCAACTATGTAACTCCTTGTATTTTGCCTCTTAAATCATAATGGTCAAGTGTGTGCACATCCGAACTAAAATGATTTAAGTTAAGTCAGACCCAACATTTTTATATAAGTGAAGAGAAAACTACAGCCCTTGTGTGTGCACAACAAAGCAGTAATGTTCAATTCCTTATAAACATCATATGTAATAAAAACAACATCTTAAATATTTAATATTTGCCTTGTGTGTGCACAACAAACTCATATTAAATATTTAATACTCTATTGTTTCTATCATGCTAGAAGGCGACGTTCGATATTCTAAATATCTTTGAACGTTACAACTTAATATAAAAATTTGAGGGGTTTGTTATTAAATTGTCCCATCTTGTTTAGCGCGCATGCACATATATATATAAAATACGCGTCATATTAATTAACATGCGAAGCATGTTTGCATAATATATAATATATATAGTATAAGCATGCACATATAGAATACTATATTCTACCTGGATTGATTATGGACTTTTATTCTAGTTTGGTTCAATAGAGCCACCAAGTGAACCAAAAGGTCAAACCCTAGGGGTGCAAGAATTAATATTTAAATATAACTATTACATTTAAACCCGGGCTCCATTATAAACGGGTCTTCAAGCGCTCTTTGTTCCTTGATCTCCAATTTTTCAAAATTAATTCTAACTATTCCTATTACAAAACTATTTAAAATAAATAGAAACCTTGATCAGCAGTCAAGGGGAAGTACATAGGAGGGAGATAGAATTTACATTAAGAAAAATTAGAGAAGACGAGGTACGCAGACCCCATTTAATAAAACTCATACATTCAAGCATCCAACTAAAATAAAATCCAATCGCATTGGTCAATAGTCCATAATCAATCCCATTTATTATCATACACATCACCATATGCATCAATAAATAACATTCATCTCATGAATAATAAATATTTAATATATATATTGATATCATTTAATGGGCAAATTTAGTTAGTATAAAATCTAATTTTGAATCAAAATAAACTCCTTTATTTTAATCCAAATTTAAATCAAAATAAAACTATTTTATTTTAATTTATCCAATTTTGAATAAAATAAACTATTTTATTTTAATCAAAATCTTTAATCAAAATAAACTCCTTTATTTTAATTAATTATGGAATCCAATTCCATGTAAAAAAAAACTTTATTAAAGGAAACACAGATTTTCTTTCCTATTCACAAATAAACTCCTTTATTTTGAATAATATGAAATCTTATTTCATATCTAAATAAACTCTTTTATTTAAGGAAATTAGGATTCTCTTTCCTATTCACAAATAAACTCTTTTATTTTGAATAATATGAAATCTTATTACATATCTAAATAAACTCCTTTATTTAAGGAAACATGAAATCCAATTTCAACTCCAATTAGTTATCATGGAATCCAATTCCAACTCTAATTAGTTAGCATGAAATTCTAATTTTAAAATTAAAATAAACCTCTTATTTTAAAATTAAAATAAACTTTTTATTTTAAGATTAAAATAAATTTTTATTTTAATTATAAAATAATTAAAAATTATATATATATATATATATATATATATATATATATATATATATATATATATATATATATATATATATATATATATATATATATATAAATCGTATGAATAAGGAATCTGGGCAAACCAAATCAGTAGGATATATACATATATATAATAATAAAGTTACTATATATATATAAACTGGATGGACGGCCACAAAATTTCAAAGATTTCCAAAAATTTATTTCCAACAGATTTGCAAATATATTTTCGGAATTACGGTATATATCATATATATTCCAACAGACTCACGAAAATTTATTTCGGCCCTTTTTTTTTTAAAAAAAAAAAAATTTATACAATAAAATTATGCCCAATTAAATTGTTCTAAACACATATCAATATACATATCAAATCAAAATAATTAATAATTCGCATAAAGGTTTGGCTTTGATGCCACTGTTGGGTTTGTAACATTCAAGATCGCAATCAAATTGCAAAAATATGCGGAAGCGTGAAAAATCAGAGTTTAAAAAATTTTACAAACCATAAACCCGGATCACCATTTATGCATAATTATTAATTTAACGAAAAGATAAGAACAAGAACCATACCCTTGAAGATCCAAGCTTCTTCAGGTACAAGTTCACCTCCAATCCTTTTCGCGTTCAACTTGAATCCACCGGGTTTGGTTCCTTCCTTTGATCAACGTTAGCCACCCAAGTGTTTGGCCTCTAGAGGTGATCCACCAAGGAAGAAGAAGAATTCAAGAAGATGGGTATTTGGCTCAAACCCTAGTTTTTCTATCTCTATAGAAAAAGGCGTACTCTCCCAACTATTGGAATTACGTATTCTAATAATACGTCAACCTCTCTCACACCCATAATAAGACTCCTCTTATTTAAAGATGTGGGCAACCCATCCTTAACAATTAAGGAATTGGGTTTTATTTTAATTAATTAAACTCTTTTAATTAATTAGGCTCCTAATCTTATTAGGAATAATTAATTAACCTTTTAATTAATTAAGCTCCATAATCTTATTAGAGATAATTAATTAAACTCTTTTAATTAATTTGCCTCCTAATCCTATTAGGATATTTGAGAGTACTTTTATTAATTAATTCCCAAACTCCTTTAGGAATTAAATAATAATAATAGTAATAATAATAATAAGACTCCTCTTATTAATTTATATTTAATATTTCCAAAATATTAAATAATAAATATTAAGCTATTTAATTTATTCTATCACCATAGATTAAATTAAATATATTTAACTTATTATTACGATTATGCCATTAACTTCTTAAATAATTATTCTTCCTTTTATGGTGTGACCCTTTAGGTTCTCCATATTAAACCGGTTGTGAATAAATCAATTAGAACAATTCTAATCTTATTTAAATAAATAAATTAAATAATAATTTATTTAAATAAATAATATTTATTCTACAATAGGGATAAGCCTCCCTAGCGATCAACGACTTTCCAGATAATATAGATTTCAACATTAATCATAAAAGAACCTCTGAGTAAATAGTTACCGTACAATTAAATCCTTCCACCATACAATGTCCCAATTAAATATAAGACATGGAATTACTGTCAAGTCTTATTTTATTTAATTATATGTATTTCGATCCTTAAATGCACAACTCCAAATAATGAAAATTAGAAACTCCTTTCTAATTTCATTCTGCCTTGGCCAAGGACTACTGGGTTGTCATTTATCGAATCACATAGGACATTTCTCTTCTTTTACTAGAAGTGGTAGATTCTTTATTGATCATACATTATCTCCATGTACAACTTATTATACCCAAGCATACCCTTTGATATACCCTAAGGGTCTTAAGGAATAAGTCAAAGTATAGCTCATCATACACAAGATACTATGATGATCTCAAGTCCAAGGATCACTTGTACTACTATCACTATAGGAATTCCTATTGACATGCAAGTAAAACTCCATTAGGTATTCCTTAGCGAGTCACGTTCAGTGAACTTATTCTCTAATAAGCACCTACATACTTGCTTTAGTGTCTCCACACAAATGATCATGAGATCAATCATCCTCATCCAATGAGCAAGCAACGTATGTACCAATCTATCCGGATTCACTAATCCCCAATTTAGTAATCCAACGATTGGGAACTATTTTAGTTTTAAGTTTTCTAAGAATTTAGATCTCATTAGAATGATCATCATCATTATTCTAAAAGCATTGCTTAAAACTATGGGTTTATCACATATTATAAAACAGCATCATGTAGATAATTAAAAGCCTTTAATAAATTAATATTTTTTATTAATAAATGAATAAGATTGTTTACAAAGTATATGCTTTATCATCAAACATGATTGGCTTGTGTGCATATTACTTTCAATAAGTTGTACGAAATGGGTCTTTATGTTAACAACATCGCACTCGTAAACTCATATGATCTTCTACTCAACGCGTCAGCTACCACGTTCGCTTTTCCACGATGGTATTGAATGGTACGATCGTAATCTTCAACAGCTCAAGCCAACGTCTTTGGCACATATTACGTTCACTTTAAGTAAAGAAATATTTAAGGGTTTTAGAAATGGGTTTTGTACTGGGGTCAATACAAAATTCGATTTCACGCTCTAGGGTAGGCTAAAAAGTCTTTAAGAATACGTTAGGAAATTTATTAACAATAGAAATATCATTCAAAGTTGTGACCCTCGTCAATGACTTGGATAGTACGTCATATTGATACCTATCAAATTGTCATCGTCATTCACGACGTCGCCTACAGAAAGTCTGGCTTCGGTGCATTCCACTCAAGGAAGTCAACAACGAAAGGACCGGGGCTCTTTACTTATGGCTTTATATGACAATGATTGACTTTAGTGGTTTGGTTGCTTGAATTCGCATAATAGATTGGTTAGGAATATGAAAGCTAACAACCTTACAAAAAGCATGATGAGTAGTTAACTAATCGATTTCTAAAAATTGCATCAAAGACAAGTATTTTCAAAAAGATAAGATTGACAGGTAACGTGAAAGTGTCGATTTGAATCAACAAGATTTATAAATAGTGGAAGTAACGAAGGTTTCTACTAACGAAGTTTCAACCAATAAGTCAAAGTCTAACTTCTCCGGAGTTAAATTTCAACGTTGAGCACAAGCAAGAGAGATAAAATAATAGGTAGAACCGGTATCGAATAAGGCATAGACTTCGCAAGAGCTTATAATTAACTTACCCGTAATAACCTCGTTCGGGTTCCTTGATAAACGCTTTCACTTAAACTACCGGCTTTGACTTGTCTGAGACATCTTTCGGCATCACTATCCCAGCTGGACTTGACTTCGATAAAATTGAGCTAGGTGACCTTCTATTCTAGAAATTCCCACTTCTATTATCTTGGCCATGATTACCACTGAAGTGGTTACCATTCTTGGCATGATAATTTCCCCCACGATGGTTATCATTGTTCCGATGGTCGTTGCCACCGGTATGATTATTATCGTGTTGTTGGTCGTTACCTTTTAGTTGAGCTGACTCAACGGTGTCATGTGCTTCATTGCTTATCTCAGTATTTTCATATGCCATTTTCAAACACTGTCACAAAACAAAGGTTAATTGACATTTAACATATTATCCCTATATTCTGACCGACCAATTAAATACCAAGTAAACTTAGGTAGGTCATACTAACGAAGAAATTCCCCGTTTCTCCCCTCCTAGTTCTTGTCTCACATCTTAGCCAGGGATCATATCCCTAAGATTTGATACCAACTGTGACGCCCCCAAAACAGGAATACATCACCCATCTTAAGTCGTCAGATACATGGTAAAGAATTCAAATACAATTTAATAATACAACTGTCGTGTACAATACGACAAAACATAAACTGTGAGTTTGAATACAAATATTGTCTACTAGAAAGTATACAAACGCAAAAAGATTCCTCATTACAATTATTAACACATTATTTCACAGAATAGTGATGACTACTAATGCACCATCTAGGACCATCACTCTGTTCCCCGACTAGTCTCAGCTACGTTCTCATTTCCTGAAGAGAACAGTGAAATAAAGGGTGAGCTCAACTAGCCTAGTAAGAAATATTATGACTAAGATAATGCAGAATAATTTATCGTTAGCCTTCAACAGTGTTAAACTTATAAAATATAATAAACATCAAGTTTAACTGTAGCGGAACAAACAATCAATTAGAAGAGTCAAGTAGGGAATAAAAGCTACTATCTTCTATGATTTAAAAGGTTTTTCATCACATTTATCGCTGGGACTCAGCTTAATAAATAATCCACATCATCGAATCACCCCTGCACTACGGCCAAGGATATTCTTTAGTATCACGACCACGAATTATCTATGCACTACGGCTTAAGATAATCATGTTTTCATCAACGGTCCTGATCATGCCATAAAACATTTCATCTTTGCACTACGGCCAAAGAGAATCCATAGCCATAATCATACCAAAAATTGTCCATCAATGCACTATGGGCCAATGAGGACTTTTTCAACATCATTTGTAACATTACGGTTATGGTTATACCGAATAATCCATGGTCATAATCATACCAAGTCCATCTATGCACTGCAGGCCACAGATGACTTTCAACATAATATAAACATGATGATGATAACAATGATATAAGAATTCAATAAAACAAGTTCAAGAATTAATTTATCTAGGAACTGATAACGTCCAGATTGTCAACATAATACTGCTTTGTAGAGTAAAATTCAAGAATGCCCAGAAGAATATTTCAATGAAAAGATACTGGATGAAACACATATATCAAGGATATGCCACTAATTTCATGGAGTATAGAAGTCAAAGTTTTAACCAACTGAGTATTATAAATAATGGAATAACAAAAGAAATCACCATGCATGCGATAGATCGCACAGGCAGGTTATTCCAATAGAATAATAAATAACGGAACCAGGTTCGGCGTAAAACGCACAGACAGGATATTCCAACAGAATAATAAAGAATGGAACCAGGTCCGGTGTAAAATGCACCGACAGGATATTCCACCAAAATAATAAATAACGGAACCAGGTCCGGCGTAAAACGCACAGACAGGATGTTCCAACAGAATAATAAATAACGGAACCAGGTCCGGCTTAAAACGCACAAACAGGATATTTCAACAGAATAATAAAGAATGGAATATTAAAAGAATTTCACCATGTATGCAGTACTTTGCATAGACAGGTTATTCCAACATAATAATATAAATAATGGAATAACATAAGAATTTCACCAAGTATAGGGTAGCCCGCGTATACAAGTTATTCCAACAGAATAATAAAGAATGGAATAACAGAAGTTCACTTCATAAATATGAAAGAAAGAGTACCCCTTACGAGTACAACAAATAATATTCCATACCTTAAAAAAAACTGGATACTGGAATAGTGAGGTAGCAAACTTCTCTTTTTCTTTCTCTCTATAATTTCTCTCTATAATAATTGCTCTAAAGCTTTTGTGAATTAGTGAGAAATGAAGGAAGAATGAGCTTCTATTTATAGGAAAATATAGTTTCGATAATTGCACGTTTTGGGGCTTGAAATATTACAGTATAATACCTTCCTCTTTTTCTTTATTTTTAATTTAGTCCTGCAATTATTATTAAACTTGCACCAACTCTCCTAATAGTAAATAATGTGAATCAATAGTAAATCATGTGACTCAGTAGTTCTAATAATGTGATAAAAATAATTACAGTATAGTACCTCTATCTATACCTCCATTTTTAATTTAGTCATGCAAGTATTATCAATTTTGCACCAACTCCCCTAATAGTACAAGAATGTGATTCAATAGTATACACATGTGAACAAATAGTTATATAAGCATATGAATTAGTAGCAATTAATTGCTCATTTATCCGATAAATTACTTGATTTATCAATATAACCCCCAGGCATCAATTATCATCGGAATAGATGTCGATTTTCACTAACACAAATAATTCCAACATAATGAAACTATTTTTATCAACAATATAAATTTTGAAATTTTGAAGTTTGACTTTTCCCGAAAAAGTCAACTATTGACTTTTTGACCAAATAGTGAATCCCGGAAAATTTTGTGTTTATAGACTATTTTTCCTAATTTCATCGTTCCGGACTCAAATATCACGTCCGCGTCACCAAATTCAACTTCGAACACAACTTCTGTTTTAATAACATTCATCATTAATATTATAACTCACAATATTTAACAACTAGGTCGTTCCCAGGAAAGAGGGGGCTTTCCGATAAGGATTTCTTTTTATTGGCGCGCAATTAGGTGATCAAACCTCTCCTTGACAGAACTTCTAGACATTGTCAATATTACAAATAATAATATGAATAACTTTGTCGTCTCAATCATTGATTTAATAATATATCATATAATGCAGATGATACTTAATAATAATTGAATCAATAATATAAAAGATATGATGCAGCAATTACTGTAGCAATAATTGAGTATAGCTGAGTGACTTCTCACGTAAGCATCAATAATCAATACCGTGTGCTACTATGCAACCACGCGTATTGCTATACTTTTAACACCGGGTGTTTCAACAGTTAACGGTAAAACTTTCGCCGTTTATTTTTATAAAGTATTTTTGTCGTTTTCTCAATCCGACAATAATTCTGTTGCAGGGTCCACCAATGATTGTACCGTCGTACGGATATTCTCCGACAAAAAGAATATTTTCCGACTAATCGAATATTGTATAACAACTTGCATACTTTGTAAAATTTATAAATATAGCCCACAACTATAACATTATATCAAATTCACACCATAATATTTAAAAAATTATTTTGAGAAAATTAAATATTTATTCATAAAATCTGGGGTCACACACTGAGTTTATTCTCAATTAATCTTTTTACGATAAATCATCGTTCGCAACTCAGTTTTGCGGACAGGTAAAACAAATATTTTTACCGTCCGCAGTTTAGTTATGCTAATGTGGCCTAACTACAAAAAAAGTTAAATTTAAATCTATCAATTCTTCTATTTCTCTTGCATATTCTTATTTGGAATGATGAGAAACATTCATGGCTAAATATAAGATTTACTCCTGAAATGTTTCTCATCATTTCGGAAAAAACTATGTTTTTCACCATTATACTTGACAAATTTTACTTAATACACAGTTGAACTTTTAATTTTTTGGATTACCTCATTAAACTAATTAAAATAGTAAAATTGGGTCATTCCGTTAAACAAAATTGACAGACATTAAAATATTGCTGACGTGGCAAAAAAATTAAAAAATTTTGCTTATGTGGCAAAAAAAAATCAAAAACATATTTTAAAAATAAAATAATTAACATTTTAAAGTTTTAAAAATAAAAAAAACATAATAGAATAAAAAAATAAAAAAAACATATTTTTTTTAAAAAACAGTTTTTTTAAAACAGATTTTTTAAAAAAAATAGATTTTTTTCAAAAAACAGATTTTTTAAATTTTTTTTTTAAAACAGAATTCTATAAAAAATATACTTTTTAAAAAAAATCTATTTTTTAAAAAAATTGTTTTTTTAAAATCTGTTTTTTTATAAAAATTCTATTTTTAAAAAAAACATGTCTTTTAAAAAAGTTCCGTTTTTTGAAAAAAATTCTATTTTTAAAAATCCTGTTTTTCTTAAAATCTGCTTTTTTTAAAAAATCTATTTTTTAAAAAAATTGTATTTTTTGTTTTATTTTATTATGTTTTTGTTATTTTTAAAACTTTAAAATCTTACTTTTTAAAAAAAATCTGCTTTTGATTTTTTTTTGCCACATAAGCAGTAAAAATCTATTTTTTTGCCACGTCAGCAATATTTTAACGTCTGTCAATTTTTTTTAACGGAATGACCCAATTTTACTATTTTAATTAGTTTAATGAGTTATTCCAAAAAATTAAAAGTTTAATGGTGTATTAAGTAAAACTTTGTCAAATATAGTGGTTAAAAACATAGTTTTGCCTCATCATTTCATATAAGATGAATCAGGCATCACAAAAATATGCAAGAAGAAATAGAAATTTTTAAAACCTTAAATCGAACTCTTGTAGTTTAATATCGCTAGTGTGAATGTTAGAAAAAAAAATTCAAAAGTGCAGATATGTAAAAGTTTAGTTCTGCGAAAATGTGATATGAAATAAAAAAAAGTTGGATTTAAAGTTATCAATCTTCTATTCAGTTGTTTAGCCATGCATGTTTCTCATTATCTCATATCACATGAATTAGTAAGAACATAAATATGCAAGAAGAAATTAAAATTTTGATAACTTTAAATCGAACTCTTTTAGTTCAAAATCGCCACTGCCAAAATGAGATGAGAACCAAAAGTCATGCTATGAAGAATGTAAATTTACAAAAGTACTTCATCGTTTTATAAAAGACTCATTGTACGCAGTTTAGTTCTGCGAACGATGATTTACCTTAAAACGACACCGTTTTAAGATTAATTGAGAATATACTTAGCGTTTGTACTTTACTTATGTAGACAAGTGATATAAGCAAAAAGTCATCGTGTCAATGATATTAACACCTAGCATACATAGCGTCCGCAATTTAATTCTGCGAAGATGAGGGGTATTTTGGACAATTTTCTCATCGTCCACAGAATTAAATTGCAGGTTCTCCCCATATTAAATTGCGGATGAGGCTTCCTCCTTACCTTTCGATGGACGGATGAGATATGTTGTAAGGATAACCATATCCTTACAACGTTAGCTATGCATCAATCCATATATATATATATATATATATATATATATATATATATATATATATATATATATATATATATATATATACGGAGAGGCTCTAAAGCGAACCAAAGACGAACCGTCGTCTTTGGTGTCTATGGTGACGGATCGAACCGTTGCCATAGACAACAAAGACGATGGTTCGTCTTTGGTTCGCTATTTAAGGTTCGCTTTAAAGACAGACTGTATATATATATATATATATATATATATATATATATATATATATATATATATATATATATATAAGGGAATGATTCATGGAAAACGTTAATTCTGGGCATTGTTTCAGCTAACTGTTATCCAGCCGTCCAAAATTAGATCAAATTGTTAAGATAAAGGCCCAACCGCTAGAAGGAATAGCAGCCAACAATAATTTAATTAATTTTCTTTGTTGGCCGCTACTCCCTCTAGCAGCCAACATAGAAAATTAATTAAATTAAGTGTTTTTTAGGGTTTTGGTCTGGTCGTAGGAGGGAGTAGCGACCAGATTCACTAGAATTGGGTTGGTACCATGCACCAACTCCCTGTATATTGGTTGTTAGAGGGAGTAGCGGCCAAAAACTTTTTCACAAAGTCTTGGTCGCTACTCCCTCTAGCGGTCATCATACATGCACAATCTCCTTGTATGCACAATCCCCATTAGCTTGGTACCAACCCATATCTGTTAAACAACAAAATCACCAACATGCAAACATTTTCAATAACAAATTAACCAAGTAACACACATAGTCAATACCAAAATCACCCAATTCAATATCAACTGAGTCAATCTGGCCGCTACTTCATCCTACGGCCATACAAAAACCCTAAAAAGCCCTTAATTTAATTATATTTCTATGTTGGCCGCTAGAGGGAGTAGCGACCAACATGAAAAATTAATTAAATTATTGCTGACCACTACTCCCTCTAGTGGTTGGGCCCTCATCTCAGTCATTCGATCTAATTTTGGACGGCTAAATAACAATTAACTGAAACAGTGCCCAGAACTAATGTTTTCTAAGGATCATTTCCATATAATATATATATATATATATATATATATATATATATATATATATATATATATATATATATATATATATATATATATATGATACATATATATCATGTAATGATCCATATCATGTATTTAATATGAATAAAAAATGTGCCAACATCATCTCTATCATCCATTACAAGGATAAATGGCTCAAATTAGAACTGAAATTACGATATCTACTACGTACTATTAACAGTGGGCGATGAGTTAATACAAAAAACAATGATTGAGATTAAAACTAAAAATTTCATGTCCGCTACTATTAGTAGCGGATTATAAGTTACATCGAGTTATATCTGCTATACTATTATATGGTAGTTGATATAACCCATCGTCCGTTATTAATAGTAACGAATGTTCTAATCTAAGCCATTTATTCTTGTAAATAGACGATAGAGAGTGTATATATTCTATAATTAATCAAACACAGAACGTATAAATATACATATTATCTTTCTCTTTGTGCTTGCATGCATATATGTAGCTTGGTGTTTGGTAGTTTAATTGGTTCTGATAGAGTCCTAATTAAACCATTATTTTGAAAATTAAACCTTTTTCTCATGTGTGATCAACTCAATTTAATCAAGTCTAATTAAATTATTTCTTGTTCTTCACTTGCTCTAAAAAGAGTCGCATGATCTTAATTATGTTCATACACTGCAAAATTTTATCTCATTCAAAAGAAAACGTTAAAACAAAATAATGTATACATTAATTCCATATTCATGGATGATCATGACATGACCAGGTTGAGCCTTTTGCTAACAAGTATAATCTGCAAATATTGTAATGCATTTGCTTGTTTGATCTTTATTAATTAGTGTTTTAGACACGTATTGGCAGGATTTAGATTTTTTTGGGTGTGGGTGTGGGTGTGGGTGTGGGTGGGGGTGGGGGTGGGGGTGGGGGTGGGGGTGGGGGTGCAAGAATTTTTTGAACAACATAATATATATTTAAAAAAGGGTAATCGGAAAGAATGCATTGATATGGACTGTAATTAATTTTAGAGTACGTTGTTCTTGTTCAGAGGTAGGCAGAGATGTTTGAACATTAGGCTCAGGGGCAAGAAGAGATGTGTCAACATGATTTGATTGTTTTCTCTTCAAAAATAAAATGTGATTTTCCCATGATTCTAAAACAAAAAAAAAATTGAATTAACTACACTACAAGAATGAGTTGATCAATATTATTAGACCACTCATTAAACTTTTTTATTAATAAAATTTTAATAAATTTGGAATCAAATAAGTAAGGATTTTAGTTGGTTACTGGAAAACAAATTTAATATGCAATTGGAATTAACATATACAATATTATGATCACTCATTAAACTTTTAAAAATTAAATATCAAGTTTTATAAAATAAACAAAGAATAAAAAAAATTAAATAAGGGTTTTAGTTGGTTACTTGAATACAAATGTATTATTCAATTGAAATAACACATACAATATGCTCTAATTATACAAACTTACAATTATAATAAATTTAATAATAAAATTATTTTGCAATCAGAAGCACTTCATGAACAATTTAATAAATGAACAAATAAAACTTATAAAATTTTCAAACCTTGGGGGGATGTGGCCCCCTCCAGTCTATACATAGTTTCGTCCCTGAGTTTAGTCGTAGATATGGCTGAGCAAAAACGGGTATAACCGAAAAATCGAACACAATTGAAATAATTTAACCGAAATTTCTTAATAATTCAGGTATTTTTTATAATTCAGGTATATCCAAAAAAAAAATCGGTTTACGGTTATTAGTTCGAATTTCAGTTTTGAGTAATTCGGTGTACCCGAATAACCGAATAAGATATTGAAAAAATTAAGCCTTATATGGCCCTTATCTATGTTAACCGAACCGAAGTCTATGTTAAGCCTTATATGTCTTCTCTGTTCTCTCTCTTAGTAAACAATTAAACATCCCCACCGCCTTCTCCCTTACATCTCTCACTTTCTCTCTCTACCTGTGTTTTCTATTCTGGGTATATTCATGGAGTATCTCCAAGATCAATCTTCGGTTTCTTCCATTTTATGGACTCAGCTACTACCCTCTCGTCTTTATATCTTCTCTGAGTTCTTTCTCTTGTCTTAGCTCAGATCTGATCTCATCACTCTCAGATTTCGGTCAATCATCTCTCAACCGACTCAATCTCGTCTCTTTTTCTTTTCATTCTTAAACCCCAATCATGAACAAAAGTACTAAACAACCAATTAATTACCCAAATTCGGGACGAAACGGAGCGGATGATTTACAAATGAAGGGGTTTCTTCTGTTCTTCAAGTCGAATATCGATTTCTGTTCAAGAATTCGGCACCAAAGAACTGATGGAATTGGTAAATAAGCAATTAATTTTAGCCGATCAATGAATTGCTTGGGGAGAAACTGAAGGTTATCGATTCGAAAGAGGCGTATTTTGAAAATCGGGCCAAGGAGCGCTTGATTTGTTTGAAGATTCGGTAAAGAGGCGTGCTTGATTTATTGATAAGCGGGTTAGGGAACATGAATTGAAGGAGAAGGAATTCATTAATGTAAAAACAGAGCGATTTATAAATATTTCTGAGAATGAAGGTAATTTTCTAATATAAGGCTTCTATATATATATATATATAACTTGAAGTGTTCGGTTATTACCCGAAATACCGAATTTATAATTTGGTAATTCGGTATTCGCTTATTCGGTTATTATCAAAATTCGGTTATTAGTTCGGATGTTGAAAATATAAATATTTCAGTATTCGGTTATAACCGAATAACTTATTCGGTTCGGTTATAACCGAATAACTTATTCGGTTCGGTTATAACCGAATGATCAATCCTATTCGTAGATGCTGTTTCTTTTACCGAATTAACAAATTTGAGTCTCTCTCTGAGCAAAAGTTAGAGGATGTCGGTTTAAATGAGTGTGCTACATGAACAAGATAAGTTTTCACTAGATTCCCCTCTTGGTTCCACCGTCATGCTCCCCGTATAGGCCTTTATAATTAAATTATACCCCTCCGTCCTAAGATAAAAGTCTTGATTGACTTTTTACGTATATTAAGAAGATGAATGAAATGACAAAATTGTTCATAATAATGTCATTAAATATGGAGAGAGAATTATAATAAAAAAAAGTATGAGATATTTAATGTTACGGGTATAATAGGAAAATATGTGTAAAAGTTTGGTTATTAAAGAAAAATGGACATTTAACATAGGACTACTCAAAATAGTAATAAAGACTTTTATCATGGGACGAATGGAGTAATAGAATATAATTCTCAAAAAAAATAAAATTACATAATTGCTAGATATGCAATAGTCTCCGTTCGTCATGATTGATCAATACAGTATCGACACGCTGATGAGAAAGTCATATTTCTCTTTTGCGTGTCAACAATATATTGATCAATCGACTAACTTATCATAAAATTAACTCATAATAATCAGATCTTTTGAAACATGCATGCATATTAAATTATTAATGATTGGTATTGGATTTTAATGCGGCTAAATGACTACATTTATTAAACCACGTAGTTCTAAATTTTCATTTAATTATGCTGATTGAAGATATCTTTTCTTTAGAGCATTAATGTCTTTTTCTTTGCATGTGAGTAGAATTATAGATCTTCATAATGTTGTATTGAGCATTTGCATATCTAAATGTTTATAATTTTTTCATCTCCCTATAAACATTCCTAGCTAGGCTTGTATACTAATGCCATTCTTTTACTTTAATTCAAGATTAGTTTGTTGTTTTTTGCATGTATTCCAAGAGAATACTACCGTCACTTTGTTCTAAAATATAAAACTATTTATTTATAAAAAAAATAGATCTTATGTACTTTAAATAATAAAGTTTTTTTTGTTAAGCATAGTAATTAAATGCATTCTAAATTCACAATTATTTGTGGGGTTGTATTATTGAAATTTAAATCTATTGTCTCGCATTTCACTGTCTGTACTGTTGTCCTAACCTCATGTATAGCTATCACGTAATTTTTAGCTATTTACACCCTCACTAGTTAAAAAAATGAGCAAAATATAATTTGCACACATATTAAGAAAAATAAAAGTAGAGAAATAAAGTAAAAATATTTTAAATTTATCTTTAGTGAACCCACAATATTATATAAAGTAATAAGTATTTTAATTTTTATATACTAATAAATTTTATTTAATGATATATTTACCTTTCATTTTATATACTTTATTTCATTTTTTTGAGGATAAAAAATGGAGTTTCTACAATTAACTTTATAAATCGTTAATGATTACATACAATAATTAATACTCCCTCCGTCCTTATTTAAATGACATTTTAGAATTTTTTATTTGTCCATAAATAATTGACGTTTGTTCAAATCTAGGAGAATTAATGATAATTTTTCCAAAATTACCCCTCATTACTCTACCTATTTTTTTGGTACTTTAAACTCTTGTGATATGATAAATTAATGATTTAAGGGTATTATACATAATTGAGTACTATATTTAATGCTTTCTAATCATTATCTTAATTCTTGTGTCTATCTCTAAAACGTCATTTAAATAGGGACAGAGGGAGTACATAACATACTCCCTCCGTCTCAGGATAAAAGTCCTTATTACTATTTTGGGTTGTCTCATGTTAAATGTCCACTTTCTTTTAATAACCAAACTTTTACATATTTTTTTTCTATTATGCCCGTAGCATTAAATATCTCATACTTTTCTTATTCTAATTCTCTCTCCATATTTTATGACATTATTATGGACAATTTGGTCATTTTATTCCTCTTCTTAATATGCGTGAAAAGTCCACCAGAGCTTTTATCCTGCGACAGAGAGAGGGAGTATAAGACAACAGATGAAACATAATAAACACAATATATACATTGTATTTATCCAGCTGAAAAGTTGTTCAACCGCATGAAATGAATATGTATAGGCAAAGTGGCAGTTCCTTACGTCGGCCCTCGCCCTCCACTTGGGATCCACCGCTTCATACTGGCGCTCTTCCGGCAGAAATCCCCACTGGGATTCCTGCAGGAGCCGGCGACTCGTTGTAACTTCAACACTAGGGCTTTTGCTCAGCAATTTGACCTTGGAATCCCTGTCGCTGTGGTTTATTTCAATGCTCAGAAGGAATCGCGAAATAAGAAGCGCTGAAGCAACCCATCCAGGAGGAGGAGAATAACAATAAAGGAATGCATGCATGCATGCAGTTTGTTTCTTGGTAAATAATAAGTTAGGGACTGTGTAGATGTGTACTTTGTTTATGTTGGGTGTTTGAACTTTTATGGTAGGGTTTGTATTCCTGATAAATGGTTCATTTTCAAGAGTTGGTTGTTGAAATATGTTTGTTTTTCTTTTTGGTTCTTTTTCTAGGTTTTGTTGGTTTTGAATATACTCAAATGGGGAGAGTCTGACCCATACCCATTTGGTAGTTAGCTGATTATCCAAAGAAACTGACTGGATCAATTGGCTGTTTAAAATTTAAACATTACTTTGACTGCTGTTGGATATAAACAAGAAAGTGGTTTAACCACGCAGTTAATATAAACACACTTTCTGAAGTAACGTATCATTACAACATCAGTACTCGTAAAAAGGGAAAAAACAGAGATACAGACTATCAGTATAAAGAGTTCCAAAAACTGAGTAAATTCATAGTTGCTTCGGACGGTGGATATATAGAACTCCGTTATTGTTTCATAGAAATCATAGTTTAGAGACTCCGTTGGGTTTGGGTTTGGGTTTGGGTTTGGGTTCGGGTTCGGGACACAGAGTTGGTGGATTGAATGATTTTTCCGCACCAAATTAAGGCACACACGCTTCAAAAGGTATGTGGTTTTTGGTTACCGTTTGTGTAAATCAACGATAGCATGCATGTTTGTAATCCTTCAGTTTGAGAAATGAAGTACCTGAAGAAGTTGTTTGATTCACCTAGATCCTACGTATCAAAATTTTCAGAAAGAAAACGTTTGGTCTCATACAACATATTTAAGTTATTATTAAAAAGTAGTATATCATCAACATACAAAACAAGAATAATAAATTTACTTCCACTGATCTTCAAGTAAATGCATTAATGCACTATATTTTTTTTAAAATCAAAATTACTCATCATTTCGTGAAACTTAAGATACCATTATCAAAAAACATGTTTTAACCCATGGATGGACTTCTTAAATCTACATGTCATGTTCCTTGCCTTTAACCAGAAAACCTTCTAGTTGAGTGTAATATCCCGGGGAAAAAAAATAATATTAAATTTATATTCTTAAAACATATTGTTTGGACTTTGTCATTTGTTTGAGTCAAACTAGTTATTTAATTTTTATAGGCTAATGTATTAATAAGTGTTGGGTAAATTAAATTGGTAAAATTGGGAAAGTGGGTCAAATTTATAATTGTGTAATTTTAAAATTCTATTAAAATTATGAGAGTTAGTAAAACAAAATAAATAAATAATAATAATAAATAAAACCTAATTTAACTCGCATACTCTTTATACGAATTGGGAAAAAGAGAAGCAATTGCAAGAGGCGGCTGTGACTTTCACTGCAATTGATAGCGGAGGGAAAAAAAAGGGGCATATCAATTAACTAAGGTAATTGTTTGTTCATATATTATGTATATATAGTGATGAAAAAAAAGTGATTCTAACTTCAGATGATGGTGTGTATATATATTATGTATATCTGTATCCGTACTGGACAATTGGCTCATGCTGTGTTTTTCTTCCGGCAGGTTTACAGGGGTGATTCAGGACAATTGTGATGAGAGAGTTGCCTTTGATCATCTAGGTTGATTCAAATTTTAAGTTTTGATTATTTTGACTCTGTTTGGAAAATTGTATTTAATACTTTATTAATGGATCACCGCTATTAATATGTGAAGTCATTAGTGCTCTGTTTACTTATTTTGAGGTTCGTTGTGCTTTGCACGTGACGTCACTTTCCTTTTCGGGAAGGGGGTGTTACAGAGATGGTATCAGAGCCTAGGTTCTTTCTTGTAGAAAACCTATTTAGGTTTGACCTGTGAGTTGTGGGTAAACCATTGGGTAGAAAATGAGTTTGATTCGATTTTGTTCTTTGTTTGGTTGGTCTCTATTTTGACCAACTGTCTTTCTCTTTTCGATTTGTAGTTGATTTGAGGATAGTGGAATAATTTGTTAAGGTGATTGAGCAATGATATAAGTTAAGAATTGTGATTTAATCATTGAGGTGAATAAAGTTATACTTTGTGCATATAAGAAATGATCTTATATGAGATGCGATTATGATGTGAGTATTTGTATCGACAAGAATTTGATTTTGGAAAAATTATTTGTTTGAGTTATTTTTTTTTTGTGTAGCAATAATTATGATCGTTGAATTAAGAATTTAATTTTAGTTAGGTTTTGATTTATGTTAAGCTTGTGGATAATTTGAGATTTGTGTATTAATGAGATACTATGATAAAGTGAAAATTATTAAGTATAGAGGATTTCTTGTAATTTGAGTTGTTGATATTCAAGGCAATTAAATTTATTATTTGGAGTTAATGATCAATTTTGTGGTTATTTTCTAGTAGGATATTGGAGTTATGTTCTATGAACTTTCTTTGTGATGGTATGAGGAGACATTAAAATTTATTGGATTAAAGTTTGCAATAAGGGATGATTGATTTATTATATGATTAGATAATAAGTTATGAAATTCAATTGATTTTGAGATATCTTAAATAGTTGTAGTCCGCTTATTCAGATAGTAGAATATGTGACTTAGAGTTTGATATGGTGATAAAGAGATCTTAGTAGTATATTTTTGGGTATAATAATAATTGAGAACTAGTTTAAATTGAGGTTATGATATTTTGAAACTATTGAGTTCTTAGGTTGAATTGGTAATATAATTTGTACAATTGTTGTGTTTATCTGATGTCCTTAGAGTTTTGAATGAATTTATTTAAAGTAAATAAATAAAATAAATATAATTTGTTAAATCTTTGTCATGCGTGGAGCATAAACGTTTTACGAATTAAAAATAATTTTAAATATTTTGGGTATTCGAAACGTATTTGGATGAAGAGAAGTTTTTGTGATTTTGAATTATGTTCCGAAGAGTACGTTTACAAGAATTAAACTCAAAGATATTAACGACAGCCCGCACCAACGGTGGATCATATATGTGATCTAATTTGATGCAATGCGAAGAATCTTACCAAGGCTTGACACGGTAGCTGATGAATCTTTTATAAATACATTGATAATTACGTGGACCGATGACTTATCCGCGTTGATAGTTACAAATGGCGGCGCTACGTCGTAACTAATTTTTTTTTAGCTTATTTGAATTCTGAGGACGGAATTATTTTTAAGGGGTGAAAAATGTAATAACCCATATTTTTTTAAAATTAAATATTAATTAATTTTATTTTATACAATTGTATTCAAATTGAAAAGGGTAAGTGACTATTTTTTTTCTTCTTTGTTTTGTTTGGAAAGTTAAATTATTTTAGTAGATAATTAAATAATCGATTAAATTAAAAATGGGAAGTCCATTAGAGTTTTGGTAGCTCCTATATTGAGCTATATTTATATTTAAAGAGTGAAGTCGTAACTTTAATCCTATTTTAATTTGATTGGTTGAATTTTCGAGTAGAATATATACTTATACGCGCTGCAGTCCATTAGAAAAAATTATAATTTATTCATCTGATGTCGAAATTGAGTGAATCCAAATCGGGTTCCTTCAGTCTTTCGTCCTCTACAATTTTGAATAAGGGAGAAACTTGAGGTAATGTTAGATTGTCAAGAGTGAGGTATGAGGAGGAAGATAATCTCATTTGTTAAAATTTTGAGGAAAAATAAAATAAAATATCCGGAGCGGGAAGCCACTTGGGAGATGGAAAAGTCTATTCGAGCGGAGTATCTGCATATTTTGATAATTAGGTACGTTCATTCTTTTGATTCCGGGGACGGAATCCTTTTTAAGGGGGGGTAATGTAATATCCCGGGAAAAAAATATTAAATTTATATTCTTAAAACATATTGTTTGGACTTTGTCATTTATTTGGGTCAAACTAGTTATTTAATTTTATGGGCTAATGTATTAATAAGTGTTGGGTAAATTAAATTGATAAAATTGGGCTTTAAATTAAGTGGGTCAAATTTATAATTGTGTAATTTTAAAATTCTATTAAAATTAAGAGAGTTAGTAAAATAAAATAAATAAATAATAATAAATAAAACCTAATTTAACTCGCATACTCTTTATACGAATTAGGAAAAAGAGATGCAATTGCAAGAGGCGGCTGTGACTTTCACTACAATTGATAGCGGAGGAAAAAAAAGGGCATATCAATTAACTAAGGTAATTGTTTGTTCATATATTATGTATATATATAGTGATAAAAAAAAAGTGATTCTAGCTTCAGATGATGGTATATATATAGTAGGATATGTTAGATGTCAACTTTGGCAGGCTTGTATTGTTACTGTATATATTATTATTATATAGGGATTATATAGATATGTATATTGATTGCAGGATTGCCTGCAAGTTGTGATTTTCGTTTTTTATTTTTATTTTTATTATATATATATATATATATATATATATATATATATATATATTATGTTAATAAACTTTTAGCCATGAAACTTATAACGGAATTAGTAAATCAAATGAAGTTATGTATATTAATTTGAATTAATAAATTTTGTCGACATATTATAAAAATTCTTAATAATAAAATTTAATTGTATTATGTTATTAATGATTGAATTGTAATAAAATCTTATTAAATTATTTAGATTGAACGGAGAGAGTCTAAACGAGTTTTTGAAATATACTTGGGATAATACATTGCTTAATCCAGGTACGGATTCCGTACTCTTTCAGCGATACTCTTGTTAAATTTGATTTGTTCGTTTATTTCCTTATTTCGAATTATGTTATGATTTAACATAATTTTTTTATGTGAAATAAATATATTAGTTTCATTTTGGAGTTGATACACATGACTCGTATTTGTACTCTTTGAATTAGGATATCATGTTTAGTATTTATTTTTGATAATTGTAGAGCGGTACATGTTGCTACCTTCTTTTTGAGACCTTGTGACTATAATTTGATTTGGTTCAACATGTACATATAGAACCCTTTTGTTGGTATTATGTCGCATGTGTTGTGACATAATATTTTTGTTAGAATATACCATAGGGTATACCTGAGCTATAACCACCTGTGGGGGTACAACGGGCATGTCGTCTTGGCACGAGAGGTATGACACTCTCCGTGGCGGTGTGATTAGTCCACGGCATCTCCGTTTGTGCTCTGGAGGAAGTGGGTCATTTGGTGTTTTGTTGTGGGAGGCGTATAGGTTAACCCTAGTTTTCTGTTCTGCGGATTGGTGATGTTGTGCCAAACACACCTATCCGATTTGCATACATTTGGATTCGCGGTCCAATGTGTGATATGCCTGTGTGGCATTATTTTGGTTGCCTGTGTGGCATCATTTGACTTGCCTGTGTGGCATTATTTTGACTTGCTTGTGTGGCATTGTTTTGACTTGCCTGTGTGGCAATGCATATTTATGAACTCACTCGGTATGAAATAAAACTCAACCAATTGATTCAGCCTATTATTTCATTGTATTAGTTTTGTTTGTTTCTGTTCAGTTCAATTCATTGAGTTATTTACTTCAGTTCGTTATTTCTTTATTCTTCTATGGGTTTTGTCAATTCTGTTGATTCAGATATATTCCATTAAGATCTTTGGAGAATATATTTTCGTCAGTATTTACACTTGAGGCTTGGTTCAGTATTTTGTCTCAGTTGTTTTCGTATATCAGTTGTATATCTTTTGTATATCTGTATCCGTACTGGACAATTGGCTCATGCTGTGTTTTTCTTCCGGCAGGTTTACAGGGGTGATTCAGGGCTAGTGTGATGAGAGAGTTGCCTTTGATCATCTAGGTTTATTCGAATTTTAAGTTTTGATTATTTTGACTCTGTTTGGAGAATTGTATTTAGTACTTTATTAATGGATCACCGCTATTAATATGTGAAGTTATTAGTGCTCTGTTTACTTATTTTGAGGTTCGTTGTGCTTTGCACGTGACCTCCCTTTCCTTTTCGGGAAGGGGGTGTTACATTGTGCCATATAGACATTCTCGTGTAAGTTACCATTAAAGAATGCAGTTTTAACATCCATCTGATGTAACTCTAAATCATAATGAGTTACTAGAGCCATTCCTATTCTAAATGAATCTTTCCTGGATACTAGAGAGAAAGTTTCATTATAATCCACACATTCCTTTTGAGTGAAACCCTTAGCAAAAAATCGAGCTTTATACCTTTTAATGTTCTCTTTAAGATCTAATTTGGTCTTATAGACCCACTTGCAACCAACAGGTTTAACACCTTTTGATAATTCTTCAAGATCTCAAACATTATTAAGCTCTATTGATTTCAACTCATCATTCATAGCTTCAAGCCATTGAGTTGATTGAGCACTCGTAATGGCCTCTTTATAGGAGATAGGATCATTAGTTTTACTTGAATCATAGTCAATCTCACTAAGACATGTTATAAAATCATCAAATTTAACAGGTTTTCTAGGTCTTTCGAACCTACGTAAAGGTTGCACGATTTCAGGGATATGATTTTCAATAATGTGGGGTTCATCATTGGGTGGTGGCTCAGCTATCTCAGAGGAATCATTCGCCTCAATAGGAGGTTTGTACCTCACCCTCTTGAATTACAGGATTAGAAACATAAATCTTATTTTCTTCAAGATCACTTTTTTTGTAGTCTCACCACTCCCACTTAAATCACAATTCTTTAAAAATTCTACATGTCTAGTCTCAATAATTCTAGCTAGTGGTATACAAGGGACAGTAAAATCGAAAACCTTTAGATCTTTCCGGATATCCAATGAAATGACAACTAATGGTTTTAGAGTCAAGTTTCTTTATTTGTGGATTAAAAATTTTAGCCTCGGCTGGACAACCCCATACCCATAAGTATTTTAAACTAGGTTTCCTACGTGTCCAAATTTCATAAAAAGTGCTAAGGACAGGTTTGCTAAGAACCCGGTTTAAAATATGAACAACTACCTTTAATGCCTCAATCCACAAAAATATAGGTAAGCTGGAATCGCATAACATACTACGTATCATATCCATAAGGGTACAATTTTGCCTCACAACTACACCATTCTGTTGCGATGTACCAGGCATTGTATACTGAGTGACGATACCATTTTCTTGACAAAATAAGGCAAATGGACCAGGATTACGACCTGTATCGGAGTGTTTACCATAATACTTTCCGCCTCTATCTGGTCTCACTACTTTAATTTTTCGGTCAAGATAAAAAAAAATTATGAATGAAGAATTTCATCCTTTATAAGACATTGCATCCTGTCTTTTGAAATATGGTCTTAAGCGTTGATGCCATAATTTTAAAGAATTCTCATTATCTAGTTTTTCTTTTATTTTCACTTTTAGAGGTACTTTCTATCACATTCATTGTTAACAAGGAATCAGCAAAGACATTATCCAAATTTATCTTATAGAGATTTTCCTCTAAAGATTCAAAACCAATAACATGAGAGTAATGATGAATATTGTTTTATTATTCTCAAACTTAAACGAAAAATCATTAGCGTCAAGTTTGGATACAGAAATTAAATTTCGTGTCATACTGGGAACATAAAGAGTATTATATAGATACAAGGTGAAACCACTATCCAAAACTAAAGGAAAAGCACTACTAGAAAAACAAGAATACGTGACGGAATTTTGTGACAGTTTTTAAAAACAATCACAAAAGATAGTAATTTGTGATGGAATTTTTAAGCAATCACAAAATAATAGTATATATGATGACTCTTAGTGATGACTAATATTGCCATCAATGTATTATAATTGTGATGGTCATGTCAATCACACCAATTTTTTCACGTAAAATAAATATTCTTTTTGTGACGCACTAAATCATCACTAATAGATATACCCTTTTCTTAATTACATTTAAGTTGTCACTATATATTTTAATGTAAGAAATAATCAAAACAATATTTTATGAAGGTCGTGACAATCATTAAAAAGATAGATTTTTGTGATGACTTTTATTTGTAATTACAAAAAGAATGTATTTTGTGATGGAATTTTCAAGCCATCACAAAACAATAAAATATATGATTGCTCTCAGTGAAGACTAATTTTACAATCATTCTAAAGTATTTGTGACTGCCATTGCAATCACCAAATCTTATGTGAAAGTAATTTTGTTTAGTAAGTCAGCTCACATATGTTTCCTTTTATATTTTGTTTTAAAATTATAATCATGATATGGGCTTTGGTGTAGCGGTAATACTTGTTATTTAGTTTGCAAATGGGGAGGATTCGAATCCTATAAGTATCATTTGATACAATTAATATAGATACAATTAATACAGTGAAATAAATTATACGTAAATAGAGATTCACATTCTTACATTTGATCCCTAAAGTCTTATTTTTTTGTGATGACTTTGACAATCACAATAAATAATGTGTTAATGTGATTGTATTAATCATCACAAAAGCACTAAGCGTTTGCATGATTGCCAAAACCATCACGTAAAACCTTTCATGATTGGCGTATACATGACGACTATTGTGATGCTTAAAGCCATCACAAAAACCTTTCGTGATGGTTTTCCTACTTTTTGTGGTGAATTTTGGCCATCACAAATGACCATTTTTTTAGTAGTGAAGTTCCTACAGCTTCAACTTGTATAGACTCTTCATTGCCAATTTTAATGGTTCTTTCCCCCTTTTGGAATGTCTTCTTTGAAAGGAATCCCTTTCTTTTCAAGTCTTTCTATGAACTTAGGGTATTCTTTCTGAATATATCTTTGCTTCTTACAAAAGCGACATTTAGGGCATGCCTCAGAGTTATTGCCCGATTAATTTGCCTTATTTGTTTTGGTAGAAATTGGTTTATCCTTATTCTTAAAACATTTGTCATTTTTATATAAGCCTTCTTTTTATGGGATCCAGTGGTAGTCAAATGAGCAACATTAGGTTTTTCAACCTTAAGCCTTTCTTCCTCTTGGACGCACATGGCGATTAACTTACTCATCTTCCACTTTTCTTTCTGCGTGTTATAATTGATCTTAAATGAATCAAAATGTGCATGAAGAGAAGTCATAATGAAGTGAATAAGAAAACTCTCAAAAATCGCAATGTCCATACCCTTTAATTTAAAGGTCATGTCGTTTATCATCATAATGTGCTCGCACACTCCTCTAAACCCATCATACCTGCTAGTAAGCATTTTCAAAATAAGGGTACTTGTATGAGTTTTAGAAGAACCCTTAAATTGTTCATTGACTGAAGTTAAGTACTCTTTAGCATTTTCAGAGTCAAGAATGGCTCCTTGAATTGCTGTCGTGATAGAGTTTTTCATAATCATAAGGGACATGTGGTTGGATCGCTTCCAGTTTTCATAAATAGCCTTTTGGTCAATTGAGCTAGTAACTGTAAGTGGAGTAGGATGATCCACTCGTAGTGCATAGTCCAAATCTATAGCGCGAGAACAATTTTCACTTGATTTTTCCAAGCAGCAAAATTAGTTCCATTCAAGGCTTCAATTCCAAAGAAAGACCCAAAAATATTAGTTGGATTCAATGTTGAAACATAATCAAGCTCATAAGCATTCTTACAAAAAACTAAAAAAAATCCACAATGTACAACAATAATTAATAATTAATCATGATAAAACCAACTGTACAACAAGCAGTTAGTTACATAAAATCTATTTACAACACCCAAAATAGATTTTAATAAGATGTTGGTGCATAACTATCAATCTTCCGTTGGTCTAATTAATAATATGCTAATAACATATCTCCATAATATAATGCAACACACATTTATCCACGCATACATGTTACTTATGCAATAAAATTTCATTTAATAAATTCTAATTCTATTTTTTCCGTTGGGTAAAATTAAAATCTTTATTTATTAAATGTAACATTATGTGACTTTTCTTAATCTTTAATTGTTTCAATTAATAATCCTTTGTTAGGCTGATTATTAATTTTAACAATAAAAGAGTCACGCATACATGTAAATTATTATGATTAATTAACTCAATTTTATTTAAAACAATATATTAATCAAGTTTGAAAATTAATATTATTTATAATTTACATGTAACAACTTAAAAATCCTAATAATATATGATATCATGTTCTAGAATCTTAAATTAAAATATATAATAATTATGAACATGAATTGATTATAAAATATTCACATAGATTCCAAACTAAATACATATTATCATGATATGAATCAAATATTTATTTGGCATGATAAAGAAAACAACTATCAGCATAAGCAAATAAACCAATATTCATAAAACATGAATTCATGTTCAACATATATAAATAATACTTAATTGATGTATATACAGTCATGTATATCGAGACAAGAATTTGTATATTGTGACAGAATATTATCATAAGCTTTCGCGTTTGATTTCATTAATACAATGCAGCGGAAACATAATCGTTAATTTACGAAAGCCATGAATGATCATAATCAGTTTACGAATCAGATTACAAATTACTTTTCGTAAAAATTTATTTCCATTCGAAAATTCATTAACATACTGAATTGTTCTATATTATACCAATAAAGAGAATATGTAAAATTAAAGAAAAAAATTCTAGCATAACAACATAATTAATTTATTCCATGCAATAGCGTAACCACAGCTCTGGTATCAGATGTTAAATAATTATATCGGAACGTGCTATTATGTAGAATAATGAATTGAGAGAAGTCATCTTATATGTATCACGCTTTCACTGCGCTTAAGGGTGAAAATCTTCAATTCTCTCTCAATCTTAGGATGAATGTATATGTGTGTATAAAATTCTTGAGACGACAATTGTGACCAAACCCTAACTATTTTATTTATAGAATAGCTAAAGGTCAAAATCGTCCATTAAGATTATGAAACTTTATGGCCCATTATGTCAAATACTATCAGTAATATTATTTATAGATCGATCACGTAATTAATTACTAAACTCATAAATAAAATGATTATATTAATATAATATATAAGCTCAATAATTACATAAATGGTAGAAACAACCTAAGGAAATAAAATATTCTAACAAACTTTGCATCACATTAGAACTTTATACGGCAAGTATCCTAATTTATTAGGAAAACAGCCCCAGCCAAGCCAAGGAAATCAGCAGCTTGCGTACCCCAAGCGACCAAGTGCCCAGCAGCAATGCCTAGGAACTGAGCCCCTGAAGTACCAGCGTCGCGGCGCTCTTCTCGTGCGTCTCGGCACTCGCCCATATGCGCGCTCTTTTCCTTGTCCATGCCTTCTTCATTGGCTCTTTTTTTCTACCAATGACCCTGAGCTCGCCACACTAAGTGCTGATTACCCCATGCCATGCACACCTACGCCCATTTTCTATATTTTTACGCACATCATGTCAGTGTCCGCCTGGCGCCTAGCTTGAGATCATTTAGCTTCAATTTCCATTCCACTAGGTTTTCCTACACAAACAAAATAAAACGCATAAAATTGAACAGAAATACTCGATGACTCACAAATTTATAGGTATAAAACCCACTTATTATTGTTTAGTTTACGTAGATATTTATTTTTTACAAATTTTTACAGTATAACTCTCTAAATTTTTATTAAGGTAAATTAGACGACTAATTCTATCTAATTATAACCTATCACTTTCCTTAATCGATAACAACGGTCTGCAACTCTTAACTTTACGCAATTGTCAAGGACAATTTAGAATTTAACAATGATATTTGTAAAAAAAAAAATTAAACTCTCTCCGTTCCGAATTATAAGATTATTATTAAGTTTTTAAAAGTTTATTTGAGACCTTTTAAATTTTAAAATTTACATAATTTATTTAAATTTTGAAAATAATAAATCTTATAACTAGTAATACTTTTTACATAGTTTATGATATTTATAATTGTATTGATATTTACTAAAAAATTAAATGAATTTATATTAATTTTGAATTTGAAAATATTTAAAATTGACTTTTAAATAATTAATATTGAAGTTATAATTTGAAACAGTTGCCGGGATAAAATTCCAGACAAGAAATTTACAGATAGAAAGAACCTCTACTGCTTCAAGTCAAACAGCTTGAGATTTTAGTGATGAAGATTTAAGGAGAAGAATATGACTAACTTAGTTCCGAAACATAACAATAACACCAACTTAGTTCCTAAACCTACTATGTGGAAATCAAACTATTTTTGTATGAGAGAGATTCAAATAGTATAGGGGCCTCAAAGAGGTTATAATAACATGCAATGTCTGCCAATAAATCTTCCCAATAAATAAAGTCTGATAGGGAATGTTGAGTAAAGCATATCATATTTTATAAGTTAATAAGGTCCCAACACTCTCAAATGCCTACATATGTTATAAATATGCCATAATTTATTTGTCAAGGCAGCATTCCCTTGCCCACCTTCACTGTAAGCCTCAAGGGGCAACTTAGAAAATGCGCCAATGCTTTCTCTGGTACTTGAACAACCTCAAAACTTTCTCCATGCACTGCCTAGCCTTGCACCCTACTGTTCAACCATTCGATAATGCCGTCGATGATTTTTTTTCGCTCGGGTTCGGGTTCGAATAGTAAATCGTGTAGGAACCCCGGGAACAGTTTGAGGGTTTTGTCAGTTGAGGAAGCCTCTTCGTATAGTTTTTGAGATGCTGCTGGATCAGTTACGCAATCTGCAGAGCCATGGAGAACTAGGAATGGCACTTTCAATCTTTGCAGATTTTGTTGCAAGTAGGATGCGATTCGGAGGATTTCATAACCAGTTCTTATTCGGATTGATCCGGTATAGACTAGTGGATCAGAATATTTGGCTACTAGTGCCTCTGGATCCCGAGATACTGAAATACCCTGCTTATTTGCAGCACTGAATTGGTATTTAGGCAACAACAAGGAGAAAACTGGTGCAAGTACCTGCAGTTGTAAAAAATAATTTAGGCTGCTTTCAGAAAAGGATGACTCTTGCTGAACAATATCCCTCCGTCCAATAAAAGATGTCTCAAGTTCCAAAAAAAAAATATGCCCTCTAAAAAAGAGAAAAAGAGAGCAGATCCTCTGTCTCTATTTTCCTTGTTAGATGACTTTAAGTAGACTAAGATATTGTACAAAGACTATTTTGTCCTCAAATATACTTAGGTGGGATCCACTACTTTAAGGGAGCGGGCAGAGAGACTCCTTGGTGTATTATAGGAGGGCTCACCGAAGGCAAAAATGAACTAAATTAATGCTCTATCCTCTATTCTAAGTTTCTTTACTTGCGTGAAAAATGTACTTGGGTCATCTTTTATGGGACGGAGGGAGTAAAAGAAATGGTGGAATGATGTTTGCCATACGAGTTGAAGATGACAGGGTCTGTTGGCCACTTCGTCTGAGGATTGAAAACCTTTGTTGACTTGTGGTTGAAGGCAGACTTGGGTTATTTTGTTTCAAAAGTAAATTTAACTAAAACATGTGATGTTAAGTGCATTCTATAATTTATTATTCCAAACTGTTTTCATCTTACAGCTCAAAGTTACTCGAGGAAAACTGTTTTCACCTTACAGCTCAAAGTTATTTGAGGAAAACTGTTTTCATCTAAATCTTGGGATCGAAGAGATTTTACTATATACCCTTAGCATTTCACTCTCCTTGAAATAACCAAGTCTAGTAAATTACTACTCTCTCCGTTCCAATATTAAGAATACAAATTTAGTAGGGTCGAGTGATGTTAGATTTGATAGTAAAAAAATAATGACAAATTAGGAAATATCATACGACTTTATAGTCCTAAAATAGAAATGTATCTCTAATTTTGGAACACACTAAAAAGAAAAATGTATCTATGATTTTGGAATGGAAGTTAATACATGAAAAAGAAATATCACCATAAATATTGGATGAGAAGGTTGAACTCCTACTGCGGGTGACGTCAGTGCAACACCTGCTATACGGCTCTCAACCTTAGGGTCTAGTACTGCCTACATTGATAAATGCCAATTCACAAGCTTTAGAGTTTAGACATTAGCAAATCACAGATCAAGCCAACATTTAAATATTTGTAATTACGTAGTTTCAAACACAACATTTTAACCAACCTCACCTTGAGGATTATGGCTGCACCTGTCGAGTGTCCAAAGCAAAAACATGGAAGACCTGGATTCTCAGCTAAAATCTTCCAAATAAATGATTTCTACATAAAATTTAAGACAATAAGTCGAACAATATTTGTATGTGATTAAATAATTGTGCTACGAATCTCTTCATCATGTGAATGAACGTAAAGCATACCACGTCCTGAACGGCATCATCAAGAGAGTGAACATATGCATGCAGCCCATCACTTCCACCATGTCCTGAATAAGTTGAAGAATTGAAAAAATCACTAAAATGTTTAAATTAACAAAATAATCAAGAACTATAAAAGTTGGATGATAAAACTGTAATTAGCTAACAGAGCCCCAGAACAAAATTCCTAAAACTTAAAGAAACTATCTTTACGCTACACCCACAAAAATGGCTCGAGTGTCGCACACAAGTACCCTACTCATTCAAGTCAAAAAGTCCAAAGATGAAGGTGCTGATAAAACCAGTATAATTACTTCAGTAGCCTACCCAAAATGATTCCAGTTCATGATATATTTTGTAGTGAAAGTCAGATTCTAAACCATTATAAGGTATAAACTAATGCCAACACCACAGTGCCTGTACTCAATCAGGCTGCCTAAAGAATCATGCATATTCAAGGAATTATAAATTTTGTTTCAACCCAATATTTAGTATTTTCAATTTTAAAGTACAAAGGACGTAATGTCCCTCAATGTGTCATAAAAGGAAACTCCACACAACTTTGGAAAGAAAAAAAAAATCGTCCAAGCAATGGACAAGAATCTCTCCGCAAGGAAAGAAATAAAATAAAAGTCATTCACTGACATGTATTCTTAGAATTTATTTATCCCACCTAGTGGACGAGAGGGTGCCTCAAGCTTTAAACATATCTCGAAAGCAAGCGGCCCCCATTTACCATTCTTATATGTACAAGGCCAGATGTAAAGACTCAAATAATAAGCTTACTTATTAGGAGAAGCTTCACATGTTACATTTTTTGCACCAATGGGTCCGCAAATGGAAAATATTCCATTCCTGCAACAGCCAAATATATATGTGCAAAGTTGAACAACTGTAATCTCTAGTCTTGAAAACAGAAATTTAAAACAATAAAACTACTACCATAGAAGGGCTATTCTAGATACATGGCAGGGATTGCAAGCTTTAACCAGAAAAAGGGCTGGACGAAAACATAAAGGAAAATGATTTATATATTAACTACTTTTATGTCGAATGTGGATTGTGACTAACATGGAACTATAAGCAATAAAAAAGAACACTAAAATGTGGGATCCCTTTTTTACACCCTCCTATCTCATGTATCCACATACGGCATTTGATATTGACACGAATTTGTCGTCATATATAGCAACATTCGAGTGTAAAATGAAACCTTTTGAAGATTAAACACTTTCAAGGATAGAAATCACCTTGGACTGAAAGGAGATAGAGAGTCGATCAACTAGGTCAGAAATCTTATGGAAATGTTTTTGACGTCATGTCACTAACCCAACTTAGCTTTCTTTCTCTATTGTGTCATGTGTCATGTGTCACGATGTATTCTTTCCACTGTTCTCTGTACTGTTAATACAAAATTTGATAACATCTCTCTTTCTCATCTCAGAGAAAGTTGTGTGTGTATGAGGGTGTGTGTGCAAGTGATTCAAGATACAACATAAAGGAGCTAAGAAACCACAAAAGAAGACAGTGTGGGGAAGGTGGGATCAATCAACAGGTAAGCCAATGTCTATTCGTGCAATGGACTGTAATATGACCATGTGACTGGAAGACCATTAATGTAGTAAAAGGAGTGGAAGACCATTTCTATTTCAAGAATTCTTTTCTTCACAATTGCATCAAATCCATCTTTTCTTCCAAGGACAAAGACCAACTAATTGTCTTTAAATCACTAGATTCAGTAGTGGTTAATTAGTTGTATTGAACAAATATTGCAACTTGAGTAATAAGATAAAGTATTACATGGTGACTCGAAGATTTCAGACATCCTTCTATATAGGTTACGAAGAAATATCAGATCTAAATTTTGTATAAGATCTAAATTCTTCTTCTTTTCTTTTCTTTTTTTTTTGTACAAGTAAGACAATCGTCATATTACTTGTAAAACTAGCATATGAATGCAGCTTGGGAATGTCAAAACTGAATACTACCAGCCACTATGGACTAGGTTCAGCTTACCTTTTAAATTAATAAGGTTTGAAGTAATATTACAGTGTTTATATATATCCTAAGATAAAGTATTCCTATGCAACCCAGATTAGCTAAACAAGTAAATTTATTGTCCCATAGTTTTTAAGGTGGGAAATTTGGTGGGGACAGGGTAGGGTTAGAACAAAGGGAGAAGAATTAGAGGAGATTGAAAGAGTAAACAAAGATAATTAAGCAATAATGCTTCTCAATAAAATTATATTAATCAATGAAAGAATACTACGTAGGGATTACAATGCTTTTATAGGACTAACTAAATACCCTAAACTTAATGATCAAGAAATTCCTAAATAATCTAACTGGTTAAGGAAATAAAACTCTAATAATTATCTACTAAACTTAACAAATGAATTAAATAAAGCTATTCTAAAATAATCCACTTGTTGTAGTATTTATTAGAATTCCTATTCCACCAAAAAAAATATTGATCCAACCAAGTTGGGTGGGTCCTTTGGGCTTGTCCTGCATCAAAATTATATTCAATCGTTGTTAAAGTTCTTTCTGCTTCCTATTGTATGTGAATGACTAGAAGTTGCTACCCTACATGTAAAATCTAAACATGCTAACAAAAATGATCCTGTTATAGAAAGAGAAACAGAGAAAATGAATCCCATTGTCCATTCTCCTTCCCTTCCTCTTCCCCCAATAACAGATAAGATTTAAAATTGACATTAACTCTTTTATTTTATAATTCTTGCATTCACGAATATAAAAATATTTGTTTTATCAAGCTAAATATCATCTTACAAAAGTGTATTAACATACCGATCCAATCCATTCCATAAACCTTGTATCCATTCGCATTCAGCTGCTTCGCAAAATCACCGTATCTTCCGCTGTACAAAGAAGAAACATTTACCTCAAGCAATATGAGTTAAACAAAAAACTCAACATGCTGCTAAATATGATAGAAGGAAAACATCACAAACCTGTGTTCATTCAGACCATGTAAAATAACAACCAATCCCCTGCACAAGAAAGATAAATTATCAGCTTATGATCTGATGAGATCATTGGAGACATTCAAAATTACCAAGGGGGTATTCAAAGAGACAATTGACACCATCCTGAAAGTTCAAAAATAAAATTTTAACAAATAATGATTCCAATCAGTATATTCTAAAGAACAAGGGAGTTGATAAATGTGCCCAATTTTTACCGTATGCGCTCCACTGCAAGGTTAAAATTGGACAAAATTTGTTCAACGGTGGAGCTCAACTGATAAATTGGACCAAGTTTATCATTTACAAGGAACAATATCGTTAGTTTGACATAGTATGTTTAAGGTTTATTAACCTACGCTAAGCTACAGAGGAGGCAGCTGCAAGTGTTCTGACTCATACTCACTAGCTATAAAGATCACTAATGATACTATAGAAATAAACTTTTCCTGATGATTAGAGGCATAGTCATACCTGATATTTTAGAGTCTTTTATTTCTTAATTTACCTCATATTTAAAGGGAGTTTTTTTCTTTTATTTTTTTTTCTTCGTATTCTCCATAAAACACTACATGAAAGACAACTACTCCTTTGTTTGCATTTGTCATCTATAGTGATCTCATTGACTGGCCTTAAACCTTTTTACCATTACAAGCATAAAATAAACAGATGGCAACCAGAATCCTCATTCTAAGTATGAACGGCCATTATGGTATAACAAATTAAATGAAATGAAGCACATTTTATAGTTGGGAGCAAACAATAGTATCAAATATTTTGGTTCCATGTATAGACTTCAATTATAAAAATGCATCTTATGCTACGTTTGGATTGAAGGAAAGGAATGGAGAATGGAATAAATCATTCCATTCTGGTTGGAATGAGTTATTCCATACTCTCCCTCCCCAGAGAATAAAATTCATAAATTTGGGGGAAATAAGAATGATTCAATATATTCCAATCGCAACCAAACTCAATTTTTTTCATTTCATAGAAATGAGTCATTACTCCAAACCAAACGTAGCATTAGTTCTTTACTTCATATCTTATTGAAAAACCTTGAAAACCAAATGGCTGATCTCGAAAACTTTAATCTTTTCCGTGTCCCTTTCTTGTTTTTTCTTTATGAATTCAACAAACTTTTTCTTTATTTTCTGTGAATTTAATTCAAATGAGATGTCTGTTCCTTTTGTTCTGTTTATAACACTATCTAAAATCGTGTGCCAACTGATGTTTTGTCAGGAATATTATGAATATACTGCAACAATCATCATCATTAATAAATAATAATGCATATAAATAACAAAAGGGTCACCATCATGGAAAAGACACTCGGCAACTGTAATCCTTTCTGTCATGCTACATGGAATGAACAGTGTCAGTAATGTAAAATGCATAAATTCCATATTAACAAACACATTGTATTTATCAATAGGCAACAGCACTGAGATGAATAAGAGGGTATATATCTTTATTATATACTCTGCCATTTAGGGAATGCAATCAATTATGCTCATTACCATCAAGTTTACCAAATGAGGACAAAAATCCCAATTAAGAGTTATCTGTTTGTTGTATTGATATCTACGAATATTATTGAGTTGATACTTTCAAGAAGAATATACACAAACATTGTCCGTCTGTATATCTGCATACCAGATTTAATAAAAATGAAATGTCATAATAACATATTAAAGACAAACACAAGAATATATCAGGGAAAGAAAAAGTAGTGATATAAAAACGTATATGGGGACCTAAATTGCTTACAAACTAAACAATTCGTAAATTAATATTATATATGTGTGTGTGTGTATCAGCTTTTTTAGCTACCCCATTGTTACTCCAGCACTCAACTAAATCTAACAAAAGCCATTTTAACTTGAATACATGAATTAAATACATGTTTAGAAGTATTGTAAATTTGTAATTATTAGCTAATCATAAAGTAAATTAGAGACCTAGAAGAACCATGAGAACTCAAATAATATGAACACATGTTTCGAGAAAAATTTGTAATTATTAGTTAATCATAAAGTAAATGAGAGACCTAGAAGAACCATGAGAACTTAAATAATATGAACATATCTGTTTCGAGAAAACAGATGTAAAGCCAGACATAATATTTGATCAAACATGTATAAAATAAGTACCAGGCCTTATTGAGATTGGTGTGCTTTAAGCAATGAAATTTCAATATGAACACGAAGAAAAATAAAATAAAATACTAAAAGTGATCAAACAAAAACAGTCCAAATTATATTCCATGACAATAAAATAACAAATTAAAAATGCAAACTGATAAATTAACATGTATACAAAATTATTTATATTTTATCAAATTCAAGGAACAAAAGTTTTTCCTTTTTTAAAATGTAAAAGGGACTTCTAATTCTATAGTTCTCTATATCATATAAATTGCCAAGAAGCTTTGAATTGATATTAAATATGAGATTTAATTAATTTAATAACACAAATTAAACCCCACCCGATTTTGATTGATGTCGGCGTCCAGGTTTGTGTAAATAATGTGTCCCCTCTCGATGTCCCAAAGAGAGAAAACTCTCTCACAGTGACGTCATCGGCGGCTGTCTCTTGCGTCACCCTCCTTATCGCTAGCGCCCTCCGGGAGGCCACCTCCGTGGAGCAGCTCTTCCACGGTACGATCGTCGCCGGAACTCTCACCGCCGGAAGCCCCTTCCCTTTATCCTCCTTACCACCTTTCTCCGACGAACAAGACGAAACGGGCGTCGCCGCAGCGGAAATGCTGCAGCGCCTCCGCCCACGAAATGGGAAGAGCAAAATTAGCAAAAAAGCGTTGATCAGCATCAACAAACTCTTCCACGCCCTCAACGACAAAAGGGCATTAACGCGTCCGCTTGCGCCGGACGTTAGCATTATCGCCGCTGCGGCATCATTCGATTCCATCGCCATTAATGAATTGAAAACGAAATTGATATTGAAATTGAAATTGAATCAATTAAAGAGATGATTATGGATTGTTCTTATACGTAGAGAAAGGTAGTAATTTGTGTTTGATGACCAGCAATCGATCACCAATTGGATAAATGAGGAAAATGAGCTTTTGGTGGTGATCTCAAGCAGACCATAAAAAATGAAAAAGTTATGAAACCAAATCTTTTAACTCGGGGCTAAATTTTTGGGTTTAAATTTAGAAGAGCTCCAGATAATCGGTGTAATTACTTATCAGAATATTGTTGTTGAATGGCCGAAAATGGGGTTGAAAAATTGAAATTTATTGGAGAATATACTCTAAGCTTGTCTCTCTTCTCAGTATATTATGCATACGCTAAGTACTAGAAAAAGGTAATCTATAATTTTATAAAAAAATAAATGGCGGTCAGATTATTAATAATAAAAATAATAAAATATTTTTTTTTGGGTTAAATACAATTTGGCCCTCAAAGTATACTATTACTTATTCAAGTGACTCTAAACTATAAAAAATAATAATAACAGCCTTCAAGTACATTTAAGTAAGCAAAATTGGTATCTGGTCATAATTTTGAACGAAATACCGGCAATGTCGTTTATGTGATATAATATATGGTTTGACCGCAGAGCCGGTTCTGAAGGCTCTGGGGAAAAAAATTTCAAGTGTGCCCCTTTATACAAATTAAATTAAAAAATAAATAAATTATCAACTAATTTTTTTATTAAAATTATAGAAATTTACAAAAGATAAGGAAGAACACTTTAAAATGTCATAGAAGTAAAGAATCATCACATGTACCTACAAAATAAAAATATAAATGAAATCAGTAAAACTAATGAAATACCCACTGTAGTTGACAAGTTTTACTGATTACATAATTGAATTTTTAATTTTTTAAATTATCCTACTAAACTAATTATTATTTTGAAATTAGGTTATTTGGTAAAAAAAAATAATCGGACGTTAATTTTTTATCTACAAAACTAATAAATTACTCACTGTAGTTGGCACGTTTTACTAATTACACCATTGAACTTTTAATTTTTCAAATTATCTCATTAAACTAATTAAAAAATGAATATTTTAACTATTTTTTAAAATTATTGTTATTTTTAGTAAAAAATATTAGAAACTTTAATTTTTTTTCTCCATAGTAAAGTTTCATAAAATATAGATTTAAAAAAAGTAAAGTTTTATGAAACGTTACTGATTTTAAAAAAAAAACTCTTTTTTCCTTTTGGAAAATAAAGTTTATTTTTTTGAATCTATATTTTATAAAATTTTACTCGTTTTTTTAAAATATGAAGATTTTTCCAATTTTTTTCTTGAAAATAAAATTTGTTTATAAAAATTATTAATTTCTTTTTTTGAAAAAATTGAATCAATTTTTTTATTTATCATTTGTGACGCTCCCAAAATAGGTATATATCACCGATCTTGAGTCGCCAAATACATGGTACAAAATACAAATAAAAACTAAATTATACAACATGAGCTGTGAGTTTTAATACAAATACTATCTTCTAGACAATATACAAACTCAATGGGGTCCTTATTACATTTATCATCACACTATTTCACAGAATAGTGAGGACTACTAATACAGTATCTAGGACCATCACTCTGTTCCCCGACTAGTCCCTGCTACATTCTCATTTTCTAAAGAGAAGAATGAAAGCAAAAGAGTGAGCTCAACTAGCTCAGTAAGAAATATTATGACTAAGATAATGCAGAATAAATTATCATTAACCTTCAACAGTGTTAAACTGATAAAATATAACAAACATCAAGTTTAGCTGCAGCAGAACAAGCAATCCATTAGAAGAGTCAAGTAGAGAATAAAATCTACTATCTTCTATGATTTAAAAGGTTTTTCATTACTTTTATCGTTGAGACTCAACTTAATAAATAATTCACATCATCAAATCATCCCTGCACTACAGGCCAAGGATATTTTTTAGTATCACGACCACGAATTATCCATTCACTACGGGCCAAAGATAATCATATTTTCATCAACGGTCCTGATCATGCCATAAAATAATTCATCTTTGCACCCTTGGCCGAAGAGAATCCATAGCCATAATCATACCAAAAACTGTTCATCAATGCACTACGGGCCAATAAGGACTTTTTCCACATCATTTATAATATTACGATCATGATTATACCGAATAATCCCTGTTCATAATCATACCAAGTACATCTATGCACTACAGGCCACGGATGACTTTCAATATAATATAAACATAAGGATGATGACAATGACATAATAATTCAATAAAACAAGTTCAATAATTAATTTATCTAGGAACCAATAACGTCCAAATTGTCAACATGATACTTCTTTGTAGAGTAACACTCAAGAATGCTCAGAAGAATATTTTCATGAAAAGATACTGGATGAAGCGCAAATATCAAAGATACTCCACTAATTTTATGGAGTATAGAAGTCAAAACTTTAACCAACTGAGTATAATAAAGAATGGAATAACAAAAGAAATCATCAGACATGTGATAGACCGCACAGACAGATTATTCCAACAGAATAATAAATAACGAAACCAGGTCATGCGTAAACGCATAGACAGGATGTTCCAACAGAATGATAAATAATGGAACCAGGTCATGCGTAAAGCATAGACAGGATGTTCCAACAGAATAATAAAGAACGGAACCAGGTCATGCGTAAAGTACAGACAGGATGTTCCAACAGAATGATAAAAAAATGGAATAATAAAAGAAATCACCATGCATGCGGTACTTCGCATAGACAGGTTATTCCAACATAATGATAAAGAATGGAATAACAGACGAATTTCACCAAGTATAGGGTAGCCCGCGTATACAGGTTATTCCAACAAAATAATAAAGAATGGAATAACAGAAGTTCTCTTCATTAATACAAAAGAAATAATACCCCCTACGAGTACAACAAATAATATACCCTACCTTTGAAAGAAGAGTACTCCGACTAGTAGGGCGAGGATATACTCGAAAAAAACTTGCACTACGCTCAAAGCTTTCTTAAACTCTAAAAAAATAAGCTCGAGATTATAGAAGAAGAACTCTCTCTATAGTTTCTCTCTCTAGAGTTTCAGTGAATTCGTAAGAAATAATGAAGGAATGAGCTTCTATTTATAGAAGAATGGACTGCATAGTAACTAATTCATGAACGGTATAGATTGATTTACTTTTAATCCGACGGTCCATATTTAAAGCAAAATCTTTTAAATAAAATATAATATATTCTATTTATAATCTAATAAAACGAATAACTTTATAAAAGTATTCTGTTTTATATAAAAAGATTTTACTATACAAAATACTATGCATAATAGAATATTATATATTCTATTTATAGTCTAATAAAATGAATAACTTTATAAAAATATTCTGTTTTATATAAAAAGCTTTTCTGTTTTATTACATTAATAATACTAATAAAACAAAATTGAGTGACTTATCACGTAAGCATCAATAATCAATACCGTGTGCTATTATGCAACCACGCGTATTACTGTACTTTTTCTACCGAGAAGTTCAATAGTATTAACGGTAAAACTTCCGCCGTTATTTTCATAAAATATTTTTGTCGTTTTCTCAATCAGACAATAATTCCTTTGTGGGGTCCACCAATGATTGTCCCGTCGTACGGATATTCCCCGATAAAAAGAATATTCCCCGACCAATCGAATATTATACAACAACTTGCATACTTTTCAAAATTTATAAATACTACCCACAACTATAACACTATCTCAAATTCACACCATAATATTAAAAAAAATATTTCGAGAAAATTAAATCTTTATTCATAAAATCTGGGGTCTCACAATTTCCCCTCCTTATGAAATTTCGCCCTCGAAATTACCGAACGTACCTGGTATACCGAAGAGGTGAGGATACCTTGACTTCATTTCAGATTCTAATTCTTGAGGTATAACATTTGAGTGTTGAATACGATCCTTTTTATCCAAGATTTTAACACGTATCTCCTCATACGTTAAATCTTCTGCTATATCGTTTAGTTCTAATTTAATAATATGGTTCGGGTCGTCCACATATTTACGTAACCTTGATACGAAAAAAAAACGTTCTGAACACGCAACATACTTAGCGGTAAAACGAGTCTATAGGCCACAGTTCCTACTTCATCGAGAATTTCAAATGGGCCAATTAAATCGAGGGTTGAGATTTTCTCTCTTTGTCGATTCTTGCTTCTAGAATAACGCCCTCTTGAACCTTCTTCTTCACATTCATCAGCTCCGGGTGTGTAGCTTGAGCAACTTTAACTTTATCGATTAAAGTCGATTCTACTCGTATATTCGTTATCTTCACGTGGGTTCCTAGAGTCTTTAACTCTATCTTCATCATTTGCAAGTCGTACGAAATAGGTCTTTGTGTTAACAACATAGCACTCGTAAACTCATACGATCTTCTACTCAACGCGTCAGCTACCACGTTCGCTTTCCCACGATGGTATTGAATGGTACGATTGTAATCTTCAACAGCTCGAGCCAATGTCTTTGGCGCATGTTACGTTCGCTTTAGTTGAAGAAATATTTAAGGGTTTAAGAAATGGGTTTTGTACTGGGGTCGATACAAAATTCGATTTCGCGCTCTAGGGGTAGGCTAAGAAGTCTTCAATAATACGCCACGAAATTTATTAATAATAGAAATATCATTCAAAATTGTGACCCTCATTCAAGACTTGGATAATACGTCACATTGATACCTATCAACTTTCCATCGTCATTCATGACGTCGCCTACAGAAAGTCTGGCTTTGGTGCATTCCACGCAAGGAAGTCAACAACGAATGGACCGGGGATCTTTACTTATGGATTGATATGATAATGGTTGACTTTCGTGGTTTGGTTGCTTAAATTCGCATAACAGGTTGGTTAGGAATATGAAAGCTAACAACCTTACGAAAAGCATGATGAGTAATTAACCAATCGATTCCAAAAATTGCATCAAAGGCAAGTATTTTCAAAGAGATAAGATTGACAAGTAACGTGAAAGTGTCAATTTGAATTAAACAAAATTTATAAATAGTGGATTTAACGAAGGTTTCTCCCAAATGAGTTTCAACAGATAAATCAAAATCTAACTTCTCCGGAGTTAAATTCAAACATTGAATATAACTAGGTGAAATAAAAATGTGGGTAGAACTGATATCTAATAAGGTATAAACTTCGCAAGAGTTTATCATTAACTTATCCGTAATAACTTCGTTCGGGTTCCTCGACAAACGCTCTCACTTAAACTACTGGATTTGACTTTATTATAAGGTACATTCCACCCTTAAGTGCTTCTTCACATTCCTGATCCATGATTTGAATCATTATTCTCCGATCCATATCGAATTGGGGTTGATCGCTATGCACAGGATAATTTCGATTTCGATGTTGGATTCTCCCAATTGTTGTCCAAAAAGCAAAATCCATTTCATCTATTTTGGCTTTATTGGATCGGACGTCTTTTTCTATAATATCTACACGACGTGCGGCTTTTACCCATGCATCATCTATTCTCCTTCGTTCAGTTGTTTCTTCTTTCATCAAAACTTTGATCATACCATTCTCAGATTCCAGCTCTAATATCTTATACTCTGACAAAGAGTGCTTCTTTTCAAGCGTCGCACATCGGGTAACACCATTTTGAATTGTTACATCTCTTTGCTCCACGACCGCCTGCCGTTCTTCAACCTGCTCTTCTAAATCATGAATGCGATTTTGTAATTCTAAGTTTCGATCATAAAATTCTTGTAACCAATTCTCCTCAGATTCCTCTTCTTCCTCATTCTCAGCTGCTACCTCTGCAACTAGCTCGGGTACAACTATTAGTTCTTCACTCACCACGTAGATATCTCTAATTTCTTCTTCGTTTGACATCACATTAACCTGGTTAGTGATTAAAGGTGTCTCAACGGTCTCATTCACTCCATTGTGAACATTTTCAGCTGCCATTTTCAAACACTGCCAAAAAAACAAGGGTTAATTAACATATCATATATTATCCCTATATTCTGACCGACCAATTAAATAACAAATAAACTTAAGTAGGTCATACTAGGGAAGGAATTTCCCGTCTCTCCCCTTCTAGTTCTTGTCTCACATCTCAGCCAGGGATCATATCCCTAAGCTTTGATACCAACTGTGACGCCCCCAAAATAGGTATACATCACCCATCTTGTGTCGCCAAATACATGGTACACAATACAAATAAAAACTTAATTATACAACATGAACTGTGAGTTTTAATACAAATATTGTCTTCTAGACAATATACAAACTCAATGGGATCCTTATTACATTTATTATCACACTATTTCACAGAATAGTGAGGACTACTAATGCACCATCTAGAACCATCACTCTGTTCCACAACTAGTCTCTGCTACGTTCTCATTTCCTGAAGAGAACAATGAAAGCAAAAGGGTGAGCTCAACTAGCCCAGTAAGAAATATTATGACTAAGATAATGCAGAATAATTTATCGTTAGCCTTCAATAGTTTTAAACTGATAAAATATAATAACTATCAAGTTTAACTGCAGCGGAACAAGCAATCCATTAGAAGAGTCAAGTAGGGAATAAAATATATTATCTTCTATTATTTAAAAGGTTTTTCATCACTTTTATCGCTGGGACTCGGCTTAATAAATAATCCACATCATCGAATCACCCCTGCACTACGGCCAAGGATATTCTTTAGTATCACGACCACGAATTATCCATGCACTACGGGCCAAAGATAATCATGTTTTCATCAACGGTCCTGATCATGCCATAAAATAATTCATTTTTGCACCCTTGGCCTAAGAGAATCCATAGCCATAATCATACCAAAAACTGTCCATCAATGCACTACGGGCCAATGAGGACTTTTTCACATCATTTGTAACATTACGGTCATGATTATACCGAATATTCCCTGGTTATAATCATACCATGTTCATCTATGCACTAAAGGCCACAGATGACTTTCAACATAATATAAACATGAGGATGATGACAATGACATAATAATTCAATAAAACAAGTTCAAGAATTAATTTATCTAGGAACCAATAACGTCCAAATTGTCAACATGATACTTTTTTGTAGAGTAACACTAAAAAATGCTCAGAAGAATATTTTCATGAAAAGATACTAGATGAAGTACAAATATCAAGGATATTCCACTAATTTCATGGAGTATAGAAGTCAAAACTTTAACCAACTGAGTATAATAAAGAATGGAATAAAAAAAGAAATCGCCAGGCATGCGATAGACCGCACAGACAAGTTATTCCAACAGAATAATAAATAACGGAACCAGGTCATACGTAAACGCACAGACAGGATGTTCCAACAGAATGATAAATAATGGAACTAGCTCATGCGTAAAGCACAGACAGGATATTCCAACAGAATGATAAAAAAACGGAATAATAACAGAAATCACCATGCATGCGGTACTTCGCATAGACATGTTATTCCAACATAATGATAAAGAATGGAATAACAGAAGAATTTCACCAAGTATAGGGTAGCCCGCGTATACAGGTTAGTCCAACAGAATAATAAAGAATGGAATAACAGAAGTTCTCTTCATTAATACAAAAGAAATAATACCCCCCACGAGTACAACAAATAATATACCCTAACTTTGAAAGAAAAGTACTCCGACTAGTAGGGCGAGGATATACTCGAAGAAAACTTGCATTACGCTCAAAGCTTTCTTAAACTCTAAAGAAATACGCTCAAAATTATAGAAGAAAAACTCTCTCTATAGTTTCTCTCTCTAGAGTTTCAGTGAATTCGTAAGAAATAATGAAGGAATGAGCTTCTATTTATAGAAGAATGGACTACATAGTAACTAATTCATGAACGGTCCAGATTGATTTACTTTTAATCGGATGGTCCATATTTAAAGAAAAATCTTTTAAATAAAATATAATAAATTTTATTTATAATCTAATAAAACGAATAACTTTATAAAAGTATTCTGTTTTATATAAAAAGATTTTACTATACAAAATACTATGCATAATAGAATATTATATATTCTATTTATAGTCTAATAAAATGAATAACTTTATAAAAATATTCTGTTTTATATAAAAAGCTTTTCTGTTTTATTACATTAATAATACTAATAAAACAAAATTGAGTGACTTATCACGTAAGCATCAATAATCAATACCGTGTGCTATTATGCAACCACGCGTATTACTGTACTTTTTCTACCGAGAAGTTCAATAGTATTAACGGTAAAACTTCCGCCGTTATTTTCATAAAATATTTTTGTCGTTTTCTCAATCAGACAATAATTCTGTTGCGGGGTCTACCAATGATTGTACCGTCGTACGGATATTCTCCGACAAAAAGAATATTTTTCGACCAATCGAATATTATACAACAACTTGCATACTTTTCAAAATTTATAAATACTACCCACAACTATAACACTATCTCAAATCCACACCATAATATTAAAAAAAATATTTCGAGAAAATTAAATCTTTATTCATAAAATCTGGGGTCTCACATCATTTACTATTTATTTTATTTTAATTTCTATTTTTTAGTTTTTTTAAAAAAAATTCTAATATTAAGAATGGTTCATTTTTTTAAAAAAAATTAAGTAGACATTAATTTAATTTAAAATCACTTTAACTTGTTTGAATCTATATTTTATGAAACTCTACTCATTTTATGAAGGAAAAAAATTTTCTAATATTTTTTACTTAAAATAATAATCAATTTTAAAAATATTTAAAATAATTATTTTTATTTAGTTTGATGGGGTAATTTAAAAAATTAAAAGTGTAATGGTGTAATCAGTAAAATGTGCCAACTACAGTGGGTAATTCATTAGTTTTGTAAATAAAAATTAACGTCCATTTATTTTTTTAATGAAACGACCCAATTTTAAAATAATAATTAATTTAGTGGTATAATTTGAAATACGTATAATCAGTAAAACCTACCAATTACAGTGGGTATTTCTTTAGTTTTGACCAATGAAATCTAAACCACAAAACATCATTTAAAATGTCTTCTTGTTGCACTATTAGATGCAAAATCATCAATTATACTATCATATTTAATATTTTCTAACATGTCATTTTTAATGCATAATATCGTTAATCTTTTTATTATTTTATTTTTTTATACACATAAATACATAAATTTATAAAAAAAATTGGACCTTCCTCAACTATGGACCCTGGGCGGTTGTCCTGGTGGCCCTTGCCCAGGGCCGGCTCTGTTTGACCGTATAAAAATTGTAAAATAAATGTTGACTATACGATTAATTTTTAAATCACTACAACAAAAAGGCTTATCAGTGACCGTCTACCTGAGACCGCATATGGTCGCAGATGAGTATTAGCGACCGAATGCGGTCGCTGATATTAGTCGCAGGTAATCTGGTCGCTGGATGGACATCAACAAACAATAATAGCGACCGTGTAAGACCCTAAATAATTAATAAATAAAATTTAATTTCCTCTAATTATTATTTTGAATAGTAAGGGTTGATTTGATTAATGTGGATAGTTATGGGTAAAATACGTAAATATTTCAAAATAAACAAGTGGTTATAAAATATTCATTGTTGTCGGGGAATATTCGTTTGGTCGTGGAATATTCGTACGACGCGCAGCCATGTGTGGGCCCCATAATGGAAAGCGATTGGATGAAGAAAATGACAAATATAAGTTGTTTAAAAATAACGGCGTAGTTGTTACCGTTAATACTGTTAAAATACTCGGTGGTTAAAATACAGTAGCACACGGTATTGCACCAATTATTGATTCTTACGTAAGAAGACACTACTCAATAATGGTTACAGTAATTATTGTTCAGTATTTTATTTTATTGCTTCAATAATTGTTGCGTTGATATTTTATATTGTTGTTATTTCAATAATTGTCATTACACAGTATTTTTCATTATCAAAGCAATAATTCATATTATCTGAATAATATTATTAGATAACATTATTGGCAATGTCTAGAAAGTTCTGTCTAAGGAGAGGTTTGGTCAGCTAATTGCGCGCCAATAAGGAGAAATTCTTATTGGAAAGCCCCCGCTTTCCTGGGAACTGCCTGGTTGTCAATATTGTGATTCAGTAATATTATTTGTAAATAATTAATTATTGATTCATATGATGAGGAAAATATTGATTTTATGTGGATATAGATGGAGAAAATTTTTAATGTGACAATTGTTGAAAATTGAAATTTTATCTTTTTCTGATAAAATAATTCATTTAAATATATATATTATTATATTTTAATAATATAATAATGGTGATATTTTTACAACAAATGTGGGATATATGAGTATACGAGGAAGAAGAGTATTTTTGTTGCAATAAATGTTTAAAACATGTTAAACATGTCGGTGGACCCCATTTATTGACTGAAATGTGATTATAGCCTCTAAAATCACCCGTTTTGGATTTTGGTCAATTTCTGTTTGGAATTTGAAAAAACTTTCTTCTGCAAAGTTGTAGAGAATTTAATTTCCTACAAAAACTCGCAAGATTCGAATTTTCTGGCAAAAGGGCTATTTATTGTGAATTATTGAAGTTCCGAAGCTCCGAAATAATTGATTTTTGGAAGTTTAAATTATTTTAAATTAGAAAAATGTTTTTTCTTATTTTTTTAGAAGGTGGCATGTGGTTATTGAGCTGAAATCAGATTTCAAGTGTGCGTAGAAGATTTATTATATATATTATTATTATATTAATTTTTCTACTTTGGTGTTCTAAGCATTTTCCTATAAATAGGGTGCTTAGATTAGAATTGAAAAACACACCAGAAACTGAAGTTTTCTCTCTCTATAATATCGAGCGTATTCTTGTGAGTATTTTGAGTATACTTTGAGTATTGCTATACGGTGAAAGTTTAAGTTATAGCCTATATCCAGTATTTTAGTTAGAAGTACTGTTTTTCCGAGGTAAGGGATATTATTTTTTTTAAAATGATATTATTTCTTCTAATATCATTATGCCGAAGTATTGATCTGAACTTTTAATCAAATTTGGAACTTTTTGTGTCGAAGTTACTATTCACGTATACGGCACTATTCACGTATACGACACTATTCACGAATACGATACTATTCATCGAAAAATAAAAATTTTTCTTTTCGTCTAAAATATCTATTATGGATACTAGCTTTGATTGTATCCATGTTTTGATCATTCTTGAATTTTACACCACTATGATTATTTTTGAGGTATTTTTGAACATGGATAAAACAAAGTACGAATCTTTAATCCTTAATCCTTGTCATTTTGTTTCACTGAATTCGTTTCTTTAAAAATATTTTTCATCATCCTCAGTCTTAAATGATGATATTATTGAATATCTTTGGCCTGTAGTGCAAAGATGAATGATTTCTGATGAATATCTTTGGCCCGTAGTGCAAAGATGAACAGATGTTTAGATGAACATGACCAACTGATGAATATCCTTGGCCTGTAGTGCAAGGATGAATATATGAATCAAGAGGTGCATTGATTGATGTTACAGGGATAAAAAATATACTATTGATGGACTGTTAAATTCATAGACATTATTAGATTTCATCCTCTACGTAACTCTTCTATGAATTAATATTTTCCGCTGCGAATATTGATTTAAAACTTGTTGTCTATTGTATTCTATTATATTTTTCCCTGTTGAAGACTAACGATAATTTGTTGTATATTATCTTAGTCATAATATTCTTTACTGGGCTAGTTGAGCTCACCCTTTTCCTTTTTGTTCCATTTTTCTTCTCAGGAGGTGAGACTATAGCGAGTACAAGTCGGGGTATGGAATGAAGGTTCTAGAGAAAGTTGTTTAGTAGTCCTCACCATTTTTATAAAATAATGTATCAATAAATGTGATGAGGATATATTTGAGTATAGATATTGTCTAGAAGATAATGTTTGTATTCAAACTCACAGTTTTATTGTTGTAATAATAAAGTTGTAGTTATTTCTATACCATGTATTTGACAACTCAGAATGGGTGATGTATACCTATTTTGGGGGTGTCACAGTTGGTCTCAGAGCTTAGGGATATGATCTCTGGCGGAGATCGGGGAATAGAATTAGGAGGGGAGAGACGAGTAAATCCTTCGCTAGTGTGTTCTACCTAAGCTTATTTGTTAGTTGGTCAGTATATAGGGATATTATGTGATATGTGATTTGCTTAATTAACCCTTGTTTTATGGCAGTATTTAAGAATGACAACCGAGAATGTTAACAGTGGAGTTAATGAGACCATGGAGATGCATGTACTTACCAACGAGGAGAACGTGCAACAGGTTGGCAATGTTCCTCCTGTGAACAACACCACTGATCAGACGATGAATAACGCAATGTTTAGAAGCTTTTTGCAGTTCATGCAAAATCAGACGAGGGAGACTCGTGTTCAAAATACAGGAGGAAATGATAGCAATTCACGAGTTGTCACAGCCAAGTTGTTCAAAGAGTTGGGACCACCAGAATTTAAAGGAAAGCCAGATCTGATCATGGCGGAAACATGGGTCAAGCAAATTACCAAGATATTCGATGTCTTGGGATGCACGGAGGAACAAAAGGTTTCATTCGCCACCTTTATGTTCCGTGGCGAGACAGACTACTGGTGGGAGTCTGTGAAGCGTACCCATCCAGCCGCACTCAGCATGTCTTGGGAGACGTTTCAGAAACTATTTAATGACAAATTATTTCCTGAAAGTGTTCGTCATATGAAGGAAGTGGAGTTCATCAGATTAGAACAAAATAACATGACGGTGTCTCAGTATGAGGCAAAGTTTGCAGAGTTATCCAGGTTTGCACCTCATTTGGTGGAGAATGAGGAGCGTATGACGCGGATGTTTCTGAGAGGTTTGAAACCCGGCATACGACAATATCTCATCTCTCATAAATTTTCTCTCTATTCAGATGTTGTTAACAGGGCTCAATTATTGGAGCGAGATAACGAGTACGGTCAACCGAGGTACCACAATCAGGATCATACCGGAGATAACACTCAACAAAATAACGATAACCAGTGGAGAAAGAAAAAGACGGACAAAAATGGTAACCACTCTGGTGGCAATTATAGACACGAAAATAGAAGAAGCGAGTAAGGAGGGGATTTTAAAAAGAGGAGATTCAACAACGACAATGTGAAAATGGCAGCACCAGCAGCAACTGATTCCAAGGGAGGGGAACGACCACCGGTCGTATGCTACAAATGCGAAAAAGAGGGACATATCAGTCCAAACTGCCCACAACAGTTCAAGGTATGCTTTAATTGTGGAAAGAAAGGACATATCGCTCGAGATTGTACAGTAGCGAAACCAATTCCAGCGGGGACGATGACTCAAAAGACTGTCCCAGAAAAGTCAAAGTCAATGGTTCCTAGAAGAGCGTTCGTTGTGACTGGTCAAAATGCGAAGAACCCAAACGAGGTGATCACGGGTAAGCTATTTATAAATTCTTGCGAAGTTTATACCTTACTTGATACCGGTGCTACCCATTCATTTATCTCTCCTGCTTGTGCTCAACGTTTAAACTTGACTCCGGAGAAATTAGACTTTGATCTATCTGTGGAGACTCCGTTAGGAGAAACATTCATCACATCCACTGTTTATAAATCTTGTTTGATTCAAGTTGGCACCATCACCTTACCTGTTGACCTTATCTCTTTAAAGATACTTGCTTTTGATGTGATTTTAGGGATTGATTGGTTAACTACTCATCATGCCAAAATTGATTGTTTTCGTAAGGTTGTTAGTTTTCATATTCCTAAACAACCTGTTGTTCAAATTCTAGCAACTAAACCATTAAAATCAATCACTGTCATATCTAATCATAAAGCTATTCGTTTATTGAAAAACGGATGTCAAGCTTTCTTAGCTCATGTTATGGATTTGAATAAAGACACGTCAAATTTGAATAATATTCCTGTTGTTATTGACTTTCCTGACGTATTTCCTGAAGAACTTCCCGGTCTACCACCAGAACGTGAAGTTGAATTCTTTATTGATCTTGAACCTGGTACAAAGCCCATTTCTAAAACCCCATATCGAATGGCTCCTATTGAACTTCGGGAGTTAAAAGTCCAACTACAGGAGTTATTGGACATCGGTTTCATTCGTCCTATTACATCTCCTTGGGGTGCTCCTATTTTATTTGTAAAGACTATCGGGAATTAAACCATGTCACCATCAAGAATAGGTATCCTCTACCTCGTATTGATGACTTGTTTGACCAGTTGCAAGGAGCACAATTCTTTTCAAAAATTGATCTTCGTTCTGGATATCATCAGCTGAAAATTAGAGCTAAGGATATTCCAAAGACTGCCTTCAGAACTCGGTATGGGCATTATGAATTCTTAGTTATGTCTTTCAGATTGACTAATGCTTCTGCGGCTTTCATGGATATGATGAACCGAGTATTCAAGGATTATTTGGATCAATTCGTTGTTGTCTTTATTGATGACATCCTCATATATTCCAAAAGCCGTGAAGATCATGAGCACCATTTGAAGCTGGTACTCCAAAGGCTTCGTGAAAATAAGCTTTATGCCAAGTTGAAGAAATGTGAATCCTGGCTTGAGGAAGTAGCATTTCTTGGGCACGTGGTGTCTAAACATGGAGTATCTGTGGACCCGGCGAAGATTTAAGCAATACAAAGTTGGGAGCAACCGAAGACGGTGACTGAAGTACGTAGTTTTTTGGGCTTAGCTGGTTATTATCGTAGATTCGTGGAAGGGTTTTCTCGAATCGCTACTCCGTTAACTCATCTAACTCGGAAGGATACAAAATTCATTTGGAGCGAGGAATGCGAGAAGAGTTTCCAAGAGCTTAAAAGGAGACTTATTTCGGCACCTGTTCTAACAATACCATCTGGTTTGGATGGATTTGTTATCTACAGCGATGCTTCGGGCAATGGGTTAGGATGTGTTCTCATGCAACATGGGAAAGTCATAGCCTATGCCTCGCGACAACTTAAAGAGTATGAGAGGAATTATCCTACTCATGATCTAGAGTTGGCAGCAGTCGTTTTCACGCTAAAGATATGGAGGCACTATCTATATGGGGAGAAAGTGGAGATATATTCAGATCATAAAAGTCTCAAATATTTCTTCACTCAAAAAGAACTCAACATGCGGGAGCGACGTTGGCTCGAGCTATTAAAAGACTACGACCACACTATTCAATATCATCCTGAAAAAGCAAACGTGGTAGCTGAAGCGTTGAGTAGAAGATCATATGCAGGAATGAGTGCGATGATGTCAAGTATACGCATAGAGCCAACTTTAATAGAAAAAGTTAAGGTTGCTCAAGCCACCGACCCGGAGCTGATGATTATAAAGAAGAAAGTACAAGAAGGTGCTATTCCGGAAGTGAGAATCGATGAAGAAGGAATACTTCTAGTCCACTCCAGACTTTGTGTTCCTAACGACTCTAATTTGAAGTATAAGATCATGATGGAGGCACACAATACACCGTTTGTAATTCATCCTGGAAGTACTAAAATGTATCGTGATCTTCGACATACATTTTGGTGGAACAATATGAAGATAGAGATTGCAAAGTTTATCTCAACGTGTTTAACTTGTCAACGTGTAAAGGTGGAGCATCAAGTGCCAAAGGGTCCATTGCAACCACTTGAGATTCTGAAATGGAAGTGGGAACACATTACTATGAATTTCGTTACGGGTCTTCCTACGGTTTCTCAAGGCATCAATGCTATTTGGGTTATTGTTGATAGATTAACCAAGTCTGCTCATTTCTTGCAGATACGGGAGACTTATTCCCTTGAACGTCTTGCTCAAATGTACGTAAATGAGATTGTGAGATTTCATGGCATGCCAGTATCTATAGTTTCGGATCGTGACCCAAGATTCACTTTAAGATTTTGGGTTAGCTTGTAAAAAGCTATGGGCACGAATTTACGATTCAGTTCGGCATACCATCCTCAAACGGACGGACAATCAGAGAGGACTATTCAAACTCTTGAAGATTTATTAAGACTCTATGTCCTAGACTTCAAGAGCAGTTGGGATAAGTATTTACCATTGGTGGAATTCTCCTACAACAACAGTTATCAGGCAAGTATAGGTGTGGCTCCATTTGAAGCATTATATGGACGAAAGTGTCGCTCTCCAATATGTTGGGATGAGGTGAGTGAAACAGCATTGTTGGGACCCGAGTTAGTACATATGACTACCGAAAAGATCCAAATGATTCGACAACGTATACAAACGGCACAAGATCGACAAAAGAGTTATGCGGATCTTCATCGAAAGGACGTGGAATTTAGTATAGGGGATCATGTATTGTTGCGTGTTGCCCCATGGAAGGGAGTTACAAGATTCGGGAAGAGAGGAAAGCTCAATCCACGATTTATTGGTCCATTTCAAATTCTTGACCGAGTAGGTAATGTAGCCTATAGACTCGCGTTACCTCCGAGTATGTCTCGTGTTCATAATGTGTTTCACATATCTGTACTTCGTAAATATGTGAAAGACCCAAACCACGTTATTGAGTTAGAACCAGATGAGATAGCCGAAGACTTAACGTACGAAGAGGTACCTGTCAAGATCTTGGATAGGAAGGAGCATGTCCTACGCACGAAGGTAATACCACAAGTTAAGGTTTTGTGGAGAAACCATGCTATAGAGGAAATGACCTGGGAATTGGAAACGGAAATGAAAGCGAGGTATCCTCACCTTTTCGAAACACCAGGTATGTACGTCAATTTCGAGGACGAAATTTCATAAGAAGGGGAGGTTGTAAGAACCCAAATAATTAATAAATGAAATTTAATTTCCTCTAATTATTATTTTGAATAGAAAGGGTTGATTTGATTAATGTGGATAGTTATGGGTAAAATACGTAAATATTTCAAAATAAACAAGTGGTTATAAAATATTCATTGTTGTCGGGGAATATTCGTTTGGTCGTGGAATATTCGTACTGTCGGGGAATATTCGTACGACGGCGCAGCCATGTGTGGACCCCATAACGGAAAGCGATTGGATGAAGAAAACGACAAATATAAGTTGTTTAAAAATAACGGCGTAGTTGTTACCGTTAATACTGTTAAAATACTCGGTGGTTAAAACACAGTAGCACACGGTATTGCACCAATTATTGATTCTTACGTAAGAAGGCACTACTCAATAATGGTTACAGTAATTATTGTTCAGTATTTTATTTTATTGGTTCAATAATTGTTGCGTTGATATTTTATATTGCTGTTATTTCAATAATTGTCATTACACAGTATTTTTCATTACCGAAGCAATAATTCATATTATCTGAATAATATTATTAGATAACATTATTGGCAATGTCTAGAAAGTTCTGTCTAAGGAGAGGTTTGGTCACCTAATTGCGCGCTAGTAAGGAGAAATTCTTATTGGAAAGCCCCCGCTTTTCTGGGAACTGCCTGGTTGTCAATATTGTGATTCTGTAATATCATTTGTGAATAATTAATTATTGATTCATATGATGAGAAAAATATTGATTTTATGTGGATATAGATGGAGAAAATTTTTAATGTGACAATTGTTGAAAATTGAAATTTTATCTTTTTCTGATAAAATAATTCATTTAAATATATATATTATTATATTTTAATAATATAATAATGGTAATATTTTTATAACAAACGTGGGATATATGAGTATACGAGGAGGAAGAGTATTTTTGTTGCAATAAATGTTTAAAACATGTTAAACATGTCGGTGGACCCCATTAATTGACTGAAATGTGATTATAGCCTCTAAAATCACCAGTTTGTGGATTTTTGTCAATTTCTGTTTAGAATTTGGAAAAAATTTCTTCTGCAAAGTTGTGGAGAATTGAATTTCCTATAAAAACTCGCGAGATTCAAATTTTCTGGCAAAAGGGCTATTTATTGTGAATTATTGAAGTTTCGAAGCTCCGAAATAATTGATTTTTGGAAGTTTAAATTATTTTAAATTAGAAAAACGTTTTTTCTTATTTTTTCTAGAAGGTGGCATGTGGTTATTGAGCTGAAATCAGATTTCAAGTGTGCGTAGAAGATTTATTATATATATTATTATTATATTAAATTTTCTGCTTTGGTGTTCTAAGCATTTTCCTATAAATAGGGTGCTTAGATTAGAATTGAAAAACACACCAGAAACTGAAGTTTTCTCTCTCTATAATATCGAGCGTATTCTAGTGAGTATTTTGAGTATACTTTGAGTATTGCTATACGGTAAAAGTTCAAGTTATAGCCTATATCAAGTATTTCAGTTAGAAGTACTGTTTTTCCGAGGTAAGAGATATTATTTTTTTTAAAATGATATTATTTCTTCTAATATCATTATGCCGAAGTATTGATCTGAACTTTTAATCAAATTTGAAACTTTTTGTGTCGAAGTTACTATTCACGTATACGACACTATTCACGTATAAGACACTATTCACGAATACGGCACTATTCATCGAAAAATAAAAATTTTTCTTTTCGTCTAAAATATCTATTATGGATACTAGCTTTGATTGTATCCATGTTTTGATCATTCTTGAATTTTACACCACTATGATTATTTTTGAGGTATTTTTGGACATGGATAAAACAAAGTACGAATCCTTAATCTTTGTCATTTTGTTTCACTGGAATCATTTCTTTAAAAATATTTTTCATCATCCTCAGTCTTAAATGATGATATTATTGAATATCTTTGGCCTGTAGTGCAAAGATGAATGATTTCTGATGAATATTTTTGGCCCATAGTGCAAAGATGAACAGATGTTTAGATGAACATGACCAACTGATGAATATCATTGGCCTGTAGTGCAAGGATGAATATATGAATCAAGAGGTGCATTGATTGATGTTACAGGGATAAAAACAAATACTATTGATGGACTGTTAAATTCATAGACATTATTAGATTTCATCCTCTACGTAACTCTTCTATGAATTAATATTTTCCGCTGCGAATATTGATTTAAAACTTGTTGTCTATTGTATTCTATTATATTTTTCCCTGTTGAAGACTAACGATAATTTATTGTATATTATCTTAGTCATAATATTCTTTACTGGGCTAGTTGAGCTCACCCTTTTTCTTTTTGTTCCATTTTTCTTCTTAGGAGGTGAGACTATAGCGAGTACGAGTCGGGGTATGAAATGAAGGTTCTAGAGAAAGTTGTTTAGTAGTCCTCACCATTTTTATAAAATAATGTATCAATAAATGTGATGAGGATATATTTGAGTATAGATATTGTCTAGAAGATAATGTTTGTATTCAAACTCACAGTTTTACTGTTGTAATAATAAAGTTGTAGTTATTTCTGTACCATGTATTGACAACTCAGAATAGGTGATGTATACCTATTTTGGGGGTGTCACAGACCGACTTAGTAGCGACCGCATCCGTTGCTAATCTGACTCATGCTGAGTCATTTGTCAGGAGTGACGTGGCACACGTGTCAGCGACCAGTAATAGTGACCGTAAAAGAAATAATACCCCTTACCGTAAAAGAATCTGGATATAGGAAAAGAAAGTTAACAAACTTCTCTTCTTCGTTCTCTCTATAAGTTTCTCTCTCTAGAGTTTCAGTGAATTCGTAAGAAAATAATGAAGGAATGAGCTTCTATTTATAGAAGAATGGACTGCATAGTAACTAATTCATGAACGATCCAAATTGATTTAATTTTAATCGGACGGTCCATATTTAAAGTAAAATCTTTTAAATAAAATATAATATATTCTATTTAAAATGTGACACCCCAAAATAGGTATACAACACTCATTCTGAGTCATCAAAATACATAGTACAGAAACAACTACAACTTTATTATTACAACATAAAAACAGTGAGTTTAAATACAAATATTGTCATCTAGACAATATTCATACTCAAATAATTCCTCATTACAATTATTGATACATTATTTACAAAAATAGTGAGGACTACTAAACCACTTCTAGAACTATCATTCCATACCCCGACTAGTACTCGCTTCATTCTCGCCTCCTGAGAAGAAAAATGGAACAAAAAGAAAAAGGGTGAACTCAACTAGCCCAGTAAAGAACATTATGACTAAGATAATATAGAACAAACTATCGTTAGTCCTCAACAGGGAAAAATATAATAGAATACAATAGACAACAAGTTTTAAATCAATATTCACAGCGGAAATAATAATTCATTAGAAGAGTTAAATAGAGAATAAAATCTATTATCTTTTATATATGAATTTAAAAGTCCATCGTCAATATTTTATCCCTGTAACATCAATCAACATATATCTGGAATCAAATATCCATCTTTGTACTACAGGCCAAAGATATTCATCAGTTGGTCATGTTCATTTAAACACATGTTCATCTTTGCACTACGGGCCAAAGATATTCATCAGAAATCATTCATCTTTGCACTACAGGCCAAAGATATTCAGTAATATCATCATTTAGGACTGAGGATGATAAAAAATATTTTAAAGAAAATGAATCCAGTGAAACAAAAGAATAAATATTAAGGATACGTATTTCAGCTATTCCATGTCCAAAAATACCTCATAAATAATCATAGTGGAGTAAAATTCAAGAATGATCAAAACATAGATCCAATCAAAGATAGGAACCATAACAGACAATCTTGGACACAGAAAAGAAAATTTATTTTTTCTGTGAATAGTGTCGTATTCGTGAATAGTGTCGTATACGTGAATAATAACTCTGACACTAAAAGATAGAAATTTCACAAGAAAAAATCATCATGCTTCGTGAATAGTACTCGTAAATAGTAACTCACGAATAGTAACTAATGAATAGTAACCCTGGCATGAAAAGATAAGAATTTCACAAGAAAAATCTTACCAATATTTTGGCATAATGATATTGAAAGAAATAATATCATTTATAAAAAAAATAACATCCCTTACCTCAAAAGGATGGTACTTCTGACTGGAATACTGGATATAGTGCTGAAAGAACTTGCACTGTAAGACCCCAAATAATTAATAAATGAAATTTAATTTCCTTTAATTATTATTTTGAATAGTAAGGGTTGATTTGATTAATGAGGATAGTTATGGGTAAAATATGCAAATATTTCAAAATAAGCAAGTGGTTATAAAATATTCATTGTTGTCGGGGAATATTCGTTTGGTCGTGGAATATTCGTATTGTCGGGGAATATTCGTACGACGGCGCAGTCATGTGTGGGCCCCATAACGGAAAGCGATTGGAGGAAGAAAACGACAAATATAAGTTGTTTAAAAATAACGGCGTAGTTGTTACCGTTTACACTGTTGGAATACCCGGTGGTTAAAATACAGTAATACGCGTTGTTGCACAGTAGCACACGGTATTGCACAGTATTTTGAATTATTGATCCTTACGTAAGAAGGCACTACTCAATAATTTCTACAGGAGTTACTGTTCATTACTTTATTGATTCAATAATTGTTGCGTTGATATTTATATTATTATTGTTTCAATAATTGACGTTGCACAGTATTTTCCATTATCAGATCAATAATTCATATTATTTGAATAATATTATCAGATAACATTATTGGCAATGTCTAGAAAGTTCTGTCAAGGAGAGGTTTGGTCATCTAATTGCGCGCCAGTAAGGAGAAATCCTTATTGGAAAGCCCCATCTATCCTGGGAACGGCCTGGTTGTCAGTACTGTGATTCTGTAATATTATTTTTAATAATTAATTATTGATTATTATGATAAAGAAAATATTTATTTTATGTGGATATAGATGGAGAAAATTTTTAATGTGACAATTGTTGAAAATTAATATTTTATCTTTTTCTGATAAAATAATTTATTTAAATATATTATTTTAATAATATATTAACGATGATATTTTTACAATGAATGTGGGATATATGAATATATGAGGAGGTAGAGTATTTTTGTG